>CM053507.1:69857409-69997527 GCA_028627145.1 Eidolon dupreanum | reverse complement strand
ATATATATATATATATATATATATATATATATATATATATACTTTTCATATTTGTAATGTTAACCACAGGCCAAAGACCTAGAACTAAAGTATATAACATAAAACAAGAAGGACCAGAGGGAAAACCCACAAAAGCCAACCAAAATAAAGAAAACAGAAATACAAGGACAAGGAAGCAATGGAAACACTGAGCTACCAGAAAGCAAAAGATAAAATGGATATATGAAGACCTCATATTTCAATAACCACCTTAAATGTAAATGGACTAAACTCACCAATAAAAAGGCACAGAGCTGCAGAATGGATTAAAAACAAAACCCAACCGTATGTTGCCACAGGAGAAACATCTCAGCTCCAAAGACAAATATAGACTTAAAGTGAAAGGGTGGAAAATGATATTTCAAGCAAATGGCATTCAGAGAAAAGTGGGAGTAGCAGTACTAGTATCAGACAAAAGAGACTTCAGAATAAAAAAGGTAAAGAAAGATACTGAGAGACACTTCCTAACAATAAAGGGAATCATGTACCAAGAAGACATAAAACTTATTAATATCTATACTTCCAATCAAGGAGCCCCGAAATATGTAAAGCAATTACAATAGACTAAGGGGAGAAACAGAACAAAACACTATCATAGTAGAGGACCTAAATACTCCACTCTCAGATATGGACAGATAATCCAAACAGAAAATCAATAAAGAAATAACATCCTTAAATGACACATTAGACCAACTGGACATAATTGACATTTGCAGAACCTTCCATCCCAAAACAGCTGCTTATACATTCTTCTCTAGTACACATGAAACATTCTCAAGGATTGACCACATCCTGGGACACAGAGATAGCCTCAACAAATATAAGAAGGTTAAAATCATACCAACCATATAATCTGATCATAAGGCTTTGAAAGTAGAGATCAACTGCAAAAAAGAAATCAGGAAGAACCACAAATACATGGAGATTAAACAACATACTACTGAAGAAAAACTGATATTACAGAAATACAAAGGATCATACAAAAATACTATGAAAAAGAATATAACACCAAACTTAATAACCTGGAAGAAATGGACCAGTACTTAGAAAAATACAACTTTCCTAGACTGAATCAAGAAGAACTGGAAAATCTAAATAGACCAATCGGCAGTATGGAAATTGAAACAATCATCAAAGACCTACGAAAAATAAAAGTCCAGGGCAAGGTGGCTTCCCCAGTGAATTCTACCTAACTTTCAAAGAAGATTTAATACCTATTCTCCTCAAACTCTTCCAAAATATCAAAGAGGAGGCAATACTTCCTAACTCATTTTATGAGGCCAATATTACTCTGATACCAAAACATGGTAAAGATAACACAAAAAAAGAAAACTACAGACCGATATCTCTCATGAACACAGATGCAAAAATCCTAAATAAGATAGTAGCGAACCGAATACAGCAACATATTCAAAAGATTATACATCACGATCAAGTGGGCTTCATCCCAGGGGCACAGGGATGGTTCAACATATGCAAATCGATTAATGTGATACATCACATAAACAAATTGAAAAATAAGAATCATATGATCAATAGATGCAGAAAAAGCCTTCGACAATACAGCATCTATTTATGATCAAAACACTTAACAAAATCGGTATAGAAGGAAAGTACATTAACATAATAAAGGCCACATATGATAAGCCCTCAGTAAATATTGTACTTAATGGTGAAAAACTATAAACCTTCCCTCTAAGATCAGGAACAAGGCAAAGCTGTCCACTATCACCACTCTTATTCAATATAACATTGGAGGTCCTAACAAATGCAATGAGGCAAGAGAATGATATGAAAAGCATCCAAATAGGAAATGAAATCAAACTCACTATTTGCGAATGACATTATTCTCTACATGGAAAAGCCTAAAGACTCCACAAGAACACTATTAGAAACAATAAGCAAATGTAGTTAAGTTTCTGAATACAAAATCAATGTTTGAAAATTTATAATGTTCCTATACTCTAATAACGAAATGTCAGAAAAAGAAGTGGAAAAACCCATTCCTTTTGCAATTGCAACAAAAAGAATCAAATACCTAGGAATAAATCTAATGAAACATGTGAAGGACATATATAATGAAAACTACAAGACTCTATTAAAAGAAATCGAAGAAGATACAAAGAAATGGAAAGATATTTCGTGTTCTTGGATTGGAAGAATCAACATAGTTAAAATGACCTTATTACCTAAAGCATTATACAGATTTAAAGCAATCTCCATCAAAATCCCATTGACATTTTTTAAAGAAATAGAACAAAAAATCATGAGACTTATGGAAGCACAAAAGGCCCCGAATTGCCAAAGTCATCCTGAGAAAAAAGAATGAGGCTGGAGGCATCAATCTGCCTGACTTCAAATTATACTACAAAGTGACAGTAATCAAAACGGCATGATATTGACAACAAAATAGACACACAGACAAGTGGAACAGAATTGAGAATCCAGAAATAAACCCATATTTATATGGGCAAATAATTTTAGACAAAAATACCAATAATATACATTGGAGAAAGGAAAACCTCTTCAATAAGTGCTGCTGGGAAAACTGGAAAGCCATCTGCAAAAGAATAAAACTAGACTGTTGTCTATCACCACACACCAAAATTAACTCAAAATGGATTAAGGACCTGAATATAAGACCTGAAACAATAAAATGCGTAGAAGATGCATTTGACCTCAAAGGCAAGGGAAGTAAAAGCAAAAATAAATAAATGGGACTACATCAAACCAAAAAGCTTCTGCTCAGCAAAAGAAACCATCGACAAGATAAAGAGACAATGATCCAAATGGGAAAATATATTTGCAAACAACACCTCTGATAAGGGCTTAATATTCAAAATATACCAAGAACTCATATGACTCAATAACAACAACAAAAAACAAACAAATCAAAAAATAGTCAAAGGATCTGAACAGACACTTCTCCCTAGAGAACATACAAATGGCCAAGAAATATATGAAAAGATGCTCAACATCGCTAGCTATTAGGAAAATGCAAATTAAAACCACAATAAGTTACCATCTCACACCTGTTAGAATGGCTATAATTAATAGGACAAGTAATAATAAATGTTGGAGAGGATGTGGAGAAATTGGTACCCTCATACGCTGCTGGTGGGACTGCAAATTGGTACAGCCACTATGGAAAACAGTATGAAGGTTCCTCAAGAAACTAAGAATTGACCTACCATATTATCCAGCAATCCCTCTACTGGGTATTTACCCCAAAGACTTGAAAACGCATATTTGAAAAGATATTTGCACACCAATGTTGATCGCAGCATTATTCATAGGGGCCAGGACATGGCAACCAAAGTGTCCTACAATAGATGATTGTCTAAAGAAGCTGTGGTACATATATACAGTGGAATATTACTTTGCCATAAGAAGAGATGAAATACTGTCATTTGCAACAATGTGGATGGATCTTGAAATAATCACACTAAGGGAAATAAGCCAGACAGAAAAGATGGAAAATCAGATGATATCGCATATGTGAGATATAAACCTAAAAGCAATAAATGAACAATACAAACAAATGGAGGCTCATGGACATGGACTAGTTGTTACCAGAAGTGAAGGCAGGGAGAAGAGAGAGGGAAAATAAAAAAATAAAATGTTAAAAAAATTATGTATATATAGTATGAAAAAAATAAACTGGCATTTAAAAAAATTTATGGCAAAAATTCATTGAAACATTGAAAATTATGTGCTATTATACTGTAAAGCACATGTGTAGTATGTACTTTACGCTGGGCTCATGAAATAATAAAATATCAAAAAAAAAAAAAAAAGAATTCACATGAACTATTTCCTCCTACTACTCATTTTCTCTCTGACCTCACCTTCCACAGTTTTCCCCCTTGCTCACTCTGTGCTAGCCACATGTGTTTTCTTGCCATCTTTGAACATTCCAGACAAAGCTGGAACTTTCTCTCTGCAGATATCTCTATGGTTTGCTCCCTCATCTTTGTCAAGCTTTAGCTCAAATGTCATCTTCTCATAGAGGCCTATTCCAGTCATCCTATTTACATTTCAACCTCCACTCTACTTCCCATCCTATTTTCTCAACCTCTCTTGCACTTTTCTATTTCCTTCTCCTATAGTGTTATCACTTGGTAATATATTATACATTCATTACTGAAGTTTACCATCTTCTAGAAGGTAAGCTTTATGAGGGCAGAAAACTTTGTTTTGTTCATTCATGTATCCTAAGCACCTAGAACAGTACCTGACATATTTCAGGTACTCATTAGACATTTGTTGAATTAATAAAGGTCAAGAGGTTCTCTTCACTATCAAGGTTCTCTCTGAGTAACACAGTGTGTGAATGGACACTTTTATGTGCCTAGCAAAGGCCTGTCTGGCCACCTTAACAATATTTGGTCAAGATGATCCTAACATACCTTTTCTGTTCTACCTCTTCGGCACAAGAAATTATTTTCAAGATGGAAAGACTTTCCTGTATCAAAGGCTTTCAGTAACAAAGACAATAAAAAGTTATAGGAAATTTTATTTCATTTATTTATCTCACATAAGCCAAGAACTGACTTATATTCTATTCATTGGTGGTATTGTTCAACTGAAAAGCAAAATACCAGCTGCCATACACATATGATCACAAATGTTTTTCACTTTGAAAATCATGTCCTAACGTTCATTCTTATTTCCTTCTATGTATAATATAATTATACTGATTCAACAAACGTTTTGGCAAATGTATAAGTTGGCTCATTTTTGCTGTTAGGCACACAACTTTGAATGCTGTTTCTGTGTTTTATGACTCTTCGACTTTGAACCAAATTTGTCAATTTTGTACCGAAAATTATTATTTTGTACTTATTTAAGGAAAAAATTAAGAGTCATAAAGGTAAAAGAAGACTCTGTCTGTGTTCTGAAGATGAAGGTAAAGCTTTATGCCCTACTCTGACAAATTTCCTAAGAGATGATATCCTGTGAGAGGAGTGAACTGATAACTGCTGAGTTTCAGATACTTCTCTTTTATGGCTGCTTATGTGTCATCCTTGTGGATTCACCTTCCCAACCACCAGAATCACAGACAATGCTCTCACTAGAGTCTTGTTTGCTATGCACATGTATACCATTTTGAATTATAGCAGTTACAATACTATTTCTATCTCTACTTTTATGCTCCAATGAACTACTTTTGAGTCATTGACCCATTTTTATAAATTGTGATGACATAGTACTAACAACCAAAGTGCATATTTGACATATGTAAATAATAATACCCATTATAAGAAGAAAAACAGTAAACAAGATGAGCTGTGTCCTGTTAACTGAAGATTAACTGAAGATTAGCTAACTGAAGAATAACTGGGGCAAACTGACCAATACCATCCTTATCAGACATGGACAAACTTTAAAAATAGGAGTATTGTGAAAATCACAGTTAATATTATACTTCAAATGAGTGATCTGGCTGTGAATCAAATGGTTCTGTCACTTTATTTCTGAAGTTGCCTGCAGACCCCTTGACTGAGAGTTAAAGACCACCTGTTAACCACATCTCAAGCCTGAGAAACTCTGCTCCTGCCCTGGCTTCTCAAAATGTGGTCCAGGGACCAGCAGACTAGTATCACCTGGGAGTTGGCTAGAATTGCAAGATCTCAGGTCCCACTCCAGACCTTCAGAATCTGAATGTGCATTTTAACAAGATCCTCTAGAGAAGAATTACTCTAGACATCCTTTTCTGACTGAGATGGATATCAGGAGGGTGTACTTTCTGAATAAAAAGAGCATCATTACAGGCCTTTAAGGATGGCAACGGAATTGGCAATCCCTGACTGAATCAGTAATCATCTCTTCATTTCTAGCTGGTGCAGAGGGTGGGGCATGGGTGGCTGTTGGTGAAAATTTCAACAGGAGACCCATAGTCAAGATTGACTGGCCAAGATCGGGCCCAATTCTGATTCAGTTCTCATGTTAGGATCCAGTATTATGAAAAGGAGACAATTTGCGTGATTTGGTGGATGATGTTTCATGGTCACGGGGGCTTGAAGGGAGCAGTTATTTTTTCTTCTTTTGTTCAGGCAGCAGCTGTGGCTCCTATAAACGATATCCTAATTGTATTGCATGCCAAGAATTTAGAACTTGATGATGTACACGTTTTGTGAGTTGGTGCTTTTCTAGCCAGACAGTGGTCTCAGCAATATATGTAGTTATAGCCCGAAAGTAGAGAATTAGAATGAGAATGATAGCACCATCCCCATCACCCCCTAGTCACTTTTTTATCTAATATTCTCATTATGACCCCCACAAACATGATACTACCTTTAGGCCCTAAGTCCTGCCCAGCCATCATGACTTGCTCCCACTTTTCTCTTTCCCTGGAACATCTTCCCTGCATTACCAGTTTTTATAGCCCATTGCAAACACCACTTCCTCTGAGAAGACTTTGATGATTTTCTGTAGCTGGATGACACTCTCCCCACCCCCATAAAGTCCCTGTAATCTAGTGATTCTCAACCTTTGCTGCACATTAGAATCATCTGGGAAGCTTTAAGAACTTCTGACATTCAGGTGAAAGCCCAGATTAATTCAATCAAAATTGCTGGAGGTGGAACCCAGGCGTCATCAGATGTTAAGCTCTCCAGGTGAATCCAGTGTTCGGCCAGGGTAGAGAACAAGTACCATAACCCCTCCCCACTTTTTTTTTAGGGTTCCTCTTAAGCCTAATTCTGCTATAAATTACATAAGAGACCACTGTTTCACTTTATCCCTATGCCCAGGTTGTAAGTTCCTACAAATCAGGGACAGAGTTTTCTCATCTCTGTACCCACCTATAGCATCTAGCGGATAGCTCAGTGAACTTGAAAATTGCTTCACTCTGCTGTGGGTCCCTTGGGTGACCACTGACTCTAATCAGAGAGTGTGTAGTCACTGCTGTTCTTGCCACCGGTATCACCTCCATCTCTCAGTTCAGAGATTAGTGGCAGGGGAAGTCATATCTATATATGCTGAAACTAGGACAGTAAAAACTCTGGTATTCTAGGGCCATTATCATTAAGCAAAGGATTCTACTCTGCTGGAAAAAGGTGTGCTTAAAGTTATAGAGGGCTACAAATTTCCGTTCGGAAAGTTTTTGTTTAAATTATCTATTGCTGCATAATAAATTACTGCAAAATTTAGTGGTTTAAAACAACAGTAAACATTTACTATCTTACACAGTTTCTGTGGATCAGAAACCTGAAGGTGTTTTAGTTGGGTGGTCCTGGCTCAGAGTCTCATAAAATTGCAGTCAAAATGTCACCTGGGACTGTCATCTGAAGGACTAACTGGGGTGGAGAATTTACTTCCAGTGTGGCTCACTCACATGGCTGACAAGTTGATGCTGGCTGTTGGGAAGAGGCCTCAATTCTTTGTCACATGTCCGCATGAGTGTCTTTATGACATAGTAACTGATTTCCCACCAGAGTGAGGATCCAAGAGAGCATGGAAGAATTTGAAATGTCTTTTATAATTATGTACTGTTATCTCCACAATAGCATATTGATTACACAGATCAATGTGAGAGGGGACAATACAGAGGACTTAATTTTTCTTCATTGCAGGAACTATCATTTAAATGGTTCTATTTGGAGGAGCATTTGAGATTTGGCTGCCTGGAATGTGTCATTAGTTTGGCTCAAATAAACTTTTATAAAATTTTTAAAAAATGGTTCTGTTTGATCATCCACAAGATGGGCATGGGATATAGGCTGGCTAACCCAATAACTGTAATCATAGGTGAATATGATTAAAGGTTGGCATGTGATACAAGCAGAGCCAACCACTGTCACTCCTAGGATTTTGCTAGAGCAATTCATAAAAACATGTCCTCTTGGTTTTGAAATTACTGGCTCTAAGGATAATGAAAGCCAAGAGCTGTTGGTGGACATCTTTGCCACTGTTGGGCCTGTTGAGTGTAAGGCCAAAATGGAGATGATCAGGGGAAGCAGATATGGGGGGAGGGGAGGGAGACAGAGAGAGAGAGAGAGAGAGAGAGAGAGAGAGAGAGAGAGAAAGCATCTTGATGTCCTCGTTTGTTCCCTTATATTCAACCTCACTAAAGTATACTTCCACTCCAAGACTTCTAAGTTATACAACCTAACATTTTTGTCCTTCAGCTATATTAATCTAATTTCTGCCTCTTAATATCAAGTCAGCCCTACTAATCTGGGGCCTGGAAGCCCAGCTTATTCTGGTTCACTTTGCTTTGCATGTGGCCATATTCCAGTCTCTGGTCTGATCCTGTAAACCCCATGAAGCTGATGTGCATCTTTTGGTTTTTCTGCCCCTAAATCTGGGGAATCAAAGATTTGTTGATGAAAGAAAGTCCAAAACTTAGAAAAAAATTATGAGTTTATCCAAGTCAATTCTGAGGACATACTTGGAAGCAAGATCTCAATGTACTGACAAAATGCTCTGGTAATGGTGGTTTGGTAGTTCATTTTATACATTTAGAACCAGGGGAGAAAATGTAAGGAAAGTTCCATGAAATCCACCGGTAGTAGATAAAGGAGGTGGGAAAATCAAAGTGGAAAAATCTCTAGTATTGGCTAAAAAGTAAAATAGAGAAACACATACTTCTTTTACATTGGTGGGTACAGGATAACTAACATTTAACATTGATAAACAAAAGTTCCAGAGGACTCTTCTGAGAAATTAAAAGAATTTTATTCCGTTGTGATTTGCAGATCAGAGAATGTAGCATTTGGCATGAACTGAAGAGACACTCTGAGGTGGGGAAAATAAGGCAAGGGTATTAAAGGTGAGAGTTACAAGGACTTGACGATCAAAGGGATGCATTGTTAGGGAAATGAGACCATGAACTTACATCATTTATTTTCTGATGGGTGAGGGCAACTGGGCTTCAATAGTTGGCTGACTCAGTGGTCGCTAAGTGGGCTTGTGAGATAAAAACAGTGAATAGTTTCAGTTAAACATAATTAGCAGGTAAAATCTTGGGATGTGGCCAATTGTTAGAGTCATAAGACATGGTCAGCAGAAGAGTGGGTGTCACAAGGCAGGGGCCAACACCTCAGTTTCCCTTGGAGTCTGTGAAATAAACTGGTAAAACTAGCTTTGTAGTGAAATAGACAATGCAGAGAATGCAGTTCATCAGGTAAAGAAAGTCAGAATTTAAACTGCAAAATGGCCTAGTCACTTGAGTAGGTCAGAGAACAAGTTGCAGAAGGGTCTAGATATTCAGTCACAAAATTATGATATTAAAATACTTATGATGCTGGAGAGCTGGGAGCTCCTGCAACCAGGTTCTTGTCTTATGCCATGAGAAAGAATTCAAGGACAAGATGAACAGAAAGCAGGTTTATTAAAGCAAAAGTACACACTCAAAAAGGGAGTATGGGTGAACTGAGAGAGAGAGAGAGAGAGAGAGAGAGAGAGAGAGAGAGAGAGAGAGAGAGAGTGTGTGTGTGTGTGTGTGTGTAGCAGGAGGGTTCATCCCTAGGCTATCTATCCTGCCTCACTCACATATATAGCAAATAGAAATGGTATGCGGGGAAGAAGATAACACTGAGTTTGGTGTTCTTGGGCTCTGGTGCCCGCAGTTGTGCTCTCAAGGTTCCTGGAAAGAAAAATTACTGACATTTCAAAAGTAGTTACCCTAGATACATAAGAACAAAGGACAAGACTCGCTTCAGGTGAAAACTGACTTTTGCTAAGGAAGCTATAGACTAGGGTGTGCCCCATTAAGGATTTATAATCAGTCCATTCTGTATAGTTGTTTTTGGTCACTGAGCTGATTAGGCCTGCCATGTGGCCCCAACTGAGCTTGTTAGTTCTGCTATTTAGCCTCTTTTTTGTTCATTTTCTTAACGTGTACTAACAGATTTGTGCTAAATCTGCCTGTAACCTGGTGTGGTAGGGGAAAAAATTATGGTCTTTTGAACTATACAGTTCCAGGTTCAAAGCTCCCATTTGTCATTAATCAACTGTCTGATCTTAGGCATCTCCATCTCCCAAGTTCATATATATAAAGCAGGGCTTGTGATGTTTTAAGGATGGTGCGAGGTTAAAATGAGATGTCATACATGGAAAAGTGAGGCTTATTCTTTCAGTGGTAGGTACAACTGAGCTCTACCTACACAGAATTTAATTCAGTTCAGTTTCATTAAATCAGTGTATCCTGAATGTCTGCCATCTGCAAAATGATGAGCGGACAACGGGGTTTCAGGGAGGGTGACCTGGTAATTTTGTTTAATTGAGGGCTGTCTGTAGACCAGTAATGGAACTGGTGAGCTTTGCTGTATGATTGCATTGCTTTTGGCCACATTATGAAGTAGGGGGCATTTAAATCTGTTCCCTTGCATTAGGTCCTTGCTGACTAGTTCCTATGTAGAAGATAGCATGGAGGAGGATGCTGATATGCAGAGAAACTGACCCACATAGTGCTGCAGTGCAGATGGTCCAGTCCCTTTCTAAACTTATTAATGATTTTGATATTGGCAATTCCTAACACTGATTTTCAGCAGTACATTGTAAGGGTTTAATAAATAGACTTTAAAAAATAGGCTATAGCAAGAGATAAAGAAGGACATTTCATAATGATAAAGGGATCAACTAGCAAGAGGAAAAAACTCTTGTAAACCTTTACACAACTAATGTAAGGGCATCTAAATATATAAAGCAAGTATTGATGGACACAAAGGGAGAGATGATCAGTAATACAGTCATAGTAGGGGAATTTAACACCCTATTGACATCAATAGATAGGTTATCTATTCAGAAAAGCAACTTGAAGTAGTGGCCTTAAATGATACATAAGAGTAGGGGTCCCCAAGCCCGGGGCTGCAGACTGGTCCATGGCCTGTTAGGAAAAGTAGAAGGCGAGCAGTAAACGAAGGAAACTTCTATATCTGCAGCCAATCTCCAGCTCTAGCATCACTGTCTCAGCTTCATCTCAGATCATCAGTCATTAGATTTTCATAGGAGCACCTGTCCCTGGTGCCAACAAGGTCAGGGACCACTGCATTAAAACAGATGAATTTAATTGATATTTTTAGAATATTTCAACCCAAAGCAGAAGAGTATACATTCCTTTCAAGCACACATAGAACATTTTCCAGGATAGACCACATATTAGGTTACAAAACGAGTCTCTATAAATTTAAGAAGATTAAAACTATATCAAGTATCCTGTGATTACAATCGTATGAAACTAAAAATCTATTATAAGAAGAAAACTGAAAAGCACATAAACACATGGAGTCTAAATAATATGCTACTTAACTATGAATGGATAATAAGATCAATAAAGAAATCAGAAGGTACCTTGAGACAAATAAAAATGAAAACAAAATGACCCCAAATCTATGAAACATAACAAAAACAGTTATAAAAGGGAAATTCCTAGCAATACAGTCCTACCTCAAGAAACAAGAAAAATCTCGAACAATTTATTCCTACACCTAAAGAAACTGGAAAAAGAACAATAAATGAAGCCCAAAGTTAGTAGAAATAATAAAACTCAGAGTGAAAATAAATGAAAAAGTCTAAAAAACAATACAAAAGACCAATGAACCCAAGAGCTAGTTCTTTGAGAAGATAAACAAAATTGATAAACCTTTAACCAGACTCATCAGGAAAAGAAGAGAGAGGACCCAAATAAATAAAATCAGAAATGAAAGTGGAGAAGTGACAACTAACACCACAGAAATATGAAGATATTTCAAAAAATTATATGACAACAAATTGGATAACCTGGAAGAAATGGACAAACTCCTAAAAACATATATCTTCCAAGACTGAGTGAAGAAGAAACAAAGTCTAAACAGACCAATAACTACAAATGAAATTGAATCAATAATAAAAAATAATTCCGACAAACAAAAATCCTGGAACAGATAGCTTCACAAGTGAATTTTATGAGACATTCAGAGAAGAATTAACACCTATTCTTCTCAAACTATTCCAAAAAAAAAAAAAAAAAAAAAATGAAGAGGAGGGAAGACTCTCAAGAGCATTTTACAAGGCCAGCAGTACCCTGATTCTAAAACCAGATAAAGATTTTATGAAAAAAGAGAAAATTATAGGCCAATATCCCTGATAAACATAGATGCAAAATCCTCAAAAAAAAGATTAACCAAATTCAGCAATACACAATGATCAAGTTTGATCTATTCCTGGGATATAAGTTTGTTTCAATGTGCAAATCAATTAATGTGACACAACATGTAAACAAAATGAAGGATAAAAATCATAAGGTCACATCATATCAACAGATAGAGAAAAAGCATTTGACAAAATTCAGCATCCATTTATGAAAATAGAGGAAACGTACTTCAAGATAATAAAGGCCATATATGACAAACCCATAGCTAATTTCATATTCAGCAGTGAAAAGCTAAAAATGTTTTCCTTATAGGAACAAGACAAGGTTGTCCACTTTAAGCACTTTTATTGAACATAGCATTGGAAGACCTAGCCACAGAATTCAGACAAGAAAAAAATAGAATGACTAGACTGCTATCTGTCACCATACACCAATTTTAACTTGAGATAGATCAAATACCTAAATATAAGACCTGAAACGATAAATTGCAGAGAAGAAAACATAGATGCTAAATTCATGGAACTTGGATTTAGAGAGGATTTTATGAATTTGACCTTAAAGGAAAAGGAAGTAAAAGCAAATTTAAATGAATGGGACTATATCAAACTGAAAAGCTTCTGCACAGCAAAAGAAATGATCAACAGAACATAAAGGCAACCATTTGAATGAGAGAAGATATTTGCAGACAATGTCTCCAATAAGGGGCTAATATCCAAAGTATACAATAACTCATACAATTCAACAACAACAACAACAACAACAACAACAACAAACAAACAATCCAGTTAAAAAATGGGCAGAAAACATGAACAGACACTTCTCCCATGAAGACATACAAATGGCCAACAGACATAAGAAAAGATGCTTAACTTCACTAGCTATTAGAGAAATGCAAATCAAAACCACAATGAGATACCACCTCATATCTGTAAGAATGTCTATTGTCAACAAGACAAGTAATAACAAGTGTTGGAGAGGTTGTGGAGGAAAAGTAATCCTCATATGCTGCTGGTGGGAATGTAAATTGATACTGCCACTATGGAAAACAGCATGGAGGTTCCTCAAAAAATTGAGAATAGAATTACCGTATGACCCAGCAATCCTTCTTCTGGGTATCTACTAAAATGTTTGAAAACATTTATCCATAAAGATACATGCAGCATTATTCATGGTGGCCAAGACATGGAAACAACTGAAATGATGGTTGAATAAAAAAAGATGTGGTACATGTATACAATGGAATATTAGCCATGAGAAAAGATGAAACACTGCCATTTGTGACAACATGGATGCATCTTGAGATTATCACGCTAAGTGAAATAATTTAGACAGAAAAAGTTGAGAACAATATGATTTCACTCATATGTGCGATATAAAGCTGAAAGCAACAAACAAGACAAACAGAGAGAAACTCATGGACATGAACAGCAGTTTAGTGATTACCAAGAGGAAAGGTGGAAAGTGGTAGTTAAAGATAAAGAGGTCAAATATATGGTGACAGAAGAAAATTTAACTTTGAGTGGTGAATACACAATGAAATAGACACATGATGTATTATTGAATCATACACTTAAAACATATTTTATTAACCAATAGCACCTCAATAAATTTAATATAAAAAGTTGTCATTATAAGAATGATTAATAAATTATATGAATTAATCCGTAAAAAATAAAAAAAAATTAGGCAAATGTAGCACCATAAAAAAAAAGTAATAGAATGTATCCAAATAGAGAAGGAAAAAGAAAAACTGTCATTATCTGCAGATAACATGATACTAAATGTAGAGGAACCTAAAGATTCCACCAAAAAACTATTAAACTTGATACATGAACTTAGTAAAGTAGCAGGACACAAAATTAATATTTAGAAATTGTATGCATTTTTATACACCAATAATAAACTATCAGAAAGAGAAATTAAGAAAACAATTCTATTTACAATTGCATAAAAAAAGAAATACCTAGAAATAAATTTAACTAAAGAGTGTAAGAGCTGTATGCAAAAAATTATAAGATATTGAAGAAAGAAATTGAAGATGATACAAATAAATGGAAGCATATACTATGTTTATTAATCAATCTATAGATCCAATAAAATCCCTACCAAAATACCAATGGCATATTTTACAGTACTAGAACAAATAATTCTAAAATTTATATGAAACTACAAAAGATCCCAAATAGCCAAAGCAGTCCTGAGAAAGGACAAAGTTGGAAGTATCAAGCTACCTGATATCAAACTATACCATAAGGGTATAGTAATCTAAACAGTTTGGTACTAGCATAAAAAAAAAGACACATATACCAGTGGAACAGAATAGAGAACCCAGGAATAAACCTGTGCCTATATTGCCAATTAATCTATGACAAAGGAGGCAAGAATATACAATGGGGTAAGAGTCTCTTCAAAAAATGGTGTCAGGAACATTGGAAAGGCACATGCAAAGGAACGAAACTGGATGACTTTCTTACACATATTCAAGAATAAATTCAAAATGGATTAAAGACTTAAATATAAGATTTAAAGCCATAAAACTTCTAGAAGAAAAAATAGGCAGTAAACTCTTTGACGTTGTTTTTAGTAACTTTTTTTTTGGATATGTATCATTAGGAAAAAGAAACAAACATAAAAATAAATAAATAAACAAATGGGACTATATCAAGCTAAAGATTTTTTTACAGTGAAATAAATCACCAACAAAATGAAAAGACAACCTACTGAATGGGAGAAGATATTTACCAATTATACATTCAATAAGGGGTTAATATCTAAAATATATAAGAAATGCACACAACTTAACACTCAAAAGACAAGCTAAATAAAAAAAGGAGTAGAGGACATGAATAGACATTTCTCCAAAGACATACAAATGGCCAATAAACACATAAATAGATGCTCAATGTCACTAATCATCAGAGAAATGCAAATTAAAACCACTATGAGATATTACCTCGCACTTGTCAGAATGGCTCTCATCAAATCAACCAAGTGTTGGCGAGTATGTGGTGAAAAGGGAATCCTTGTGCACTGTTGGTGGGATTGTAAATTGGTGCAGCCAGTATGGAAAACAGTATGGAGGTTCCTTAAAAATAAATTAAAAATATAACTACCATAAGACTCAGCAATTCCATTCTTGGGTATTTATCTTTTAAAAATTTAAAACACTAATTTGAAAGGACATATGCTACACTATGTTCATTGCAGCATTATTTATAATAGGTAAAATACAGAAACAATGATAAAGATATGGCACATATGTAATGTAATATAACTTGGCCTTAAAAAAGAATGAAATCATGCCAGCATACGTGGATTTTGAATGTATTTTGGTAAGTAAAATAAGTCAGACAGAAAAAGACAAATATCATATGATTTCACTTACATGTGGAATCTAAAAAACAAAATAAAAAAAAATAGAACAAACTCACAAATACAGAGAACTTTTTGATGGTTATAAGATGAGAGGGGTGTTGGAAGTTTGGATGAAAAAAAGGAAAGGATTAAGGTGTACAGATTATTAGTTATAAAAACAGTCACAGGGGGAGAGAGAAAAAATGGTAGATGATAGAGGATCTGTTCATTCTTCTGACAACCAAATCAAAGTTGTGACAGAAACAGTAGCAAAAGCAAAGAAAGTCACCCGGGATCTAGATGAACAAGCCCTACAACTAGGGAGAAAAATTGGAAATCATCCTGCAATGGAAGAAGGTAGATTGGGGCCAGGACTAGAGACTGCCAGGTTCCGAGCAGCTGAGTAGGACAGAGACTACCGCAGCAGCAGCTGGCAAACACAGATGCCTCTTAAAGCAGCCATGTCCACGAGCGGATTTTGAGGTGATGGATCTGCTCACTCTGAGCACCAGTGTTGGGTCGGCTGTACAGGGGGCACCAGGGACTTACAGGGGGACACTGAGTTGTCAGAGTGAGGGCCAGCGGCTAAAATCTCTCCTGAAAGGAAGTGCTGGCAGTATCTATTGTTCCTCTCTTGAGCCCTCCCTCGTCCTAGTGTGTGGATGCAGTGCTGCCATAGCTGAGATGTTATCAAACTGGATAACAGAGGTCACTCTGCCCAAAGGGTTTCATGAAACTCTATCTCCCCCAATTCGTGATCCCACCCAAGCCAGATATATCCTCAGTGAGTGAGGTGCCCCTTGCTGAGCAGCATCTAGACTCACGCTGGTGGCAGCTGACTATGGTTTCTGGTGTTGCCTTTTGAGGCAACTATAAACACAGCATCTGTGGATTGCTTGCTGAATCTTAACAGGTGGACCTAGAGGTGCACAGGCTAGAGCTAAACTTGGCCTGCAACTGAATACCTCTCAGGACTATGCCACTGGACACCTACTTAACAAAGCCACACTAATAAGACCGGGAAACTTAAGAGCTTTTCTTAGTACATAAAAACAGACACAGAAAGGCAGCTCAAACAGAAAGACAAAGAAGCAGAAACCATATAAGAGAACAGAACAGAGATCCAGAAATAATGGAGTCAAGCAATCTAACAGATGCAGGGTTCAAAATACTGGTTATAAAGATGCTCTGTGAACTTAGGGGAGTTTATAGATGAATTCAGTGAGAACTTAAAGAGATTAAAAACATAAAAATAGAAATGGAAATTATAAAAGAGAACAAGTCAGAAATGAAGAACACATTATCTGAAGTGAAAAGTATATTAAATGGAATAAACAGAATGAATAAAGAAGAGGATCAAATGACCTATACAGAGGATGGGAAAGCCAAGGACACTCAATCAGAATGTAAGAAAAAAGAAGCCAAGACTATAATAATAATTTAAGAAGCCTATTGGACACTACTAAACATAAAAATATCTGTGTCATAGGGGTACCAGAAAATAAACAAGACATTTAAGAGCTATTTGAAGAAATAAGGATAGTAAACTTCCTTAATCTGGTGAAGGAAATAGACATAAAACCCCAGGAACCTCAGAGAGGCCCAAAAACCAGGAACCCGAAGAAGCCCACACCAAGACACAACATCATTAAAATGGCAAAGGTTAAATACAAAGAGAGATTCTTAAAAGCAGCAAGAGAAAAGCAGTTAGTTACCTACAAGGGAGCACCCATAAGACTGGCAGCTGATTTCTCAAAAGAAACTATGCAGGACAGAAGGACTTGGCAAAAAATATTCAATGTGATGAAAACCCAGGATCTACAACCAAGACTACTTTATCCAGTAAAACTATCATTTAGAGTTGAAGGACAGATAAAGAGCTTCCCAGACAAAAATAAGCTAAGGGCATTTATCAACATTAAGCCAATATTATGGGAAATGTTGGAGGGACTTCTTTAAGAAGAAAAAATATGTATCAAAAACAGGAATAAAGAATGGCAATAACTATATTCCTATCAACAAGTACCTCAAATGGAAAATAATTAAGTACTCCAACCACAGGATAGAGCAGCTGAATGGAAAAGAAAACAAGACCCCTACATATGCTGTCTACAAGACTCACTTCAAATTAAAAGACACACACAGACTAAAAGAAAGGGGATAGAAGAAGATATTGCCTGGATGGACCTAGAAGGTATTGGACTGAATGAAATGGGTTGGTTAGAGAAAGACAAATATCACATGATTTCATGTACATGTGGAATCTAAAGAACAAAATCAACACCAATAACCATAACAAAAGTGAAAATAAATCTATAGATATAGAGACTATTTTGAGGACTACTAGATGGGAAGGGGATTGGGGCGATGAAAAAAAGGCAAAGGGATTACGAGACAGTTGCAGAATAGACATGGACATGTAGAATGTAGCATGGGGAAGATGGTTAATAATGTAATAAATATGTAAGGGGGAAGAGGTTTACTAGATTTAGTGGGATGATTGCTTTGTGAGTTATGTGAATCTCTGATCACTATGCTATACAACCAAAGCTGGTATATTATTATAGCCAACTATAATTGAAAAAAAAAACACAAAAAAACCTCATTGAATTGTACAATCTAAGAAAAGCAACTAATTGTCTGTGATATTTCTATAAAGATGGGATAAAAATTGAAGGCAAAAAAAGAAAACAGTCACAGGGATGTAAAGTACAGCTTAGAGAATTTAGTTAATAATATTATAAGAACTATGTCTGGTGTCAGATGGGTACTAGGCTTATCGTGGTGATCACTTTGTAAGTTATATAAATATGTAACCACTATTTTGTACACCTGAAACTAAGATAATATTGTATATTAACTGTAAATTAGAAAATAATAAAAAAGAAAGTCAATTGGTTCACACTATTTATTGAATAATAATCCATCCATCTCAAAAATAGAAATAAAATTTTTTATGAACTAAATTTCTAAATATATTCATGAGTTTGTTTCTATACTTTATGATATATTTTCTTGACCTCTTTGCTTATTTCTCAATCAATACTACACTGTTTTGGTTATTATAGCTTTGTAATATATTTTGGTGTTTATAAGGAATCAATTGCTTTTTAGCTGTTTGTCTTCTACAAGATATTTGATTGGTTAGATTGAGTCATATTCGTTTTTAAATGTCAAAGATCTTTTACATAGTTTGCATTAATGTGTGTTGAATGATGAAAATGAATAAGCCCAGAAGCTATTGGTGCTATTGGTGCTACCTTTACATCCTCAAAGTCTCAGAGATCATGGTGAAAATAACAACATTCTCAGTTTTTACTTCATTTCCTATTGTAGCTTCAGTACTTCAATGAAGTATTTCATAGGAATCTTTTTATTATTATTTAATTTGTTTTTTGGGTAAATAATGCATCTCTATAGTATTTAAACCCAAAAGGTATAAAAATGAAAAGCTAAGTCTCCCCTCAGTTCTTAGGCAATTATACTGCTGATTTCTCCTGTAACATTCTAGAATGGCAGCACATCATCCAGTCTGTTCTGCATCTTGCTATTTTTATTTAACAACACATCTTGGAGATTACTTCATATCAGTACATAAGATGCTTTTTCATGAGATGATTGTGCTGTCTTATTTAACCAGGATGAAAAGTACAGTTGTTTTAGTAAATATGTTTTGTATGTATATTATTCTCAAATACCTAGAATAAAAGCTGTACATGTGAAATTGGTGGTTTAAAGGGTATTTGAATTTTTAGTTTTGTTATATATCCTTAAGTTGGCCTCCAAAAAATATCTAGAAATTTCATGAATGAAGACCCTAATGGCACTTGCCATCAGCCTTTAGACTTTCTCAGATATGCACTGAGTAATGGAGAAACATCACAGAGGCTCTAACTAAGGCCCTGACAGCCAATGGAACTCTGCGCGTGTGTGTAGGTGTGTGTGCGTGCACACCATGTGTATGTACACATGAATGAATGTGTGTGTGTGATGTACACAAGGTAAGAAGTATAAGAAAGAACTATAAGTAAATTAATTATTAGAGTCCTGCTTGATGCTGTAATAATGAATGGAAGTGTTGGTGGTTTGAATAAAGCTCCTTTGACTTTATTATTCATTAGAAAATGGAAGTAAATAATAGGTTTGAATTTCACAGTTCTGATGCTGCTAATCTAAGCACACAGCATTTCTTAAGATCATAAATTTTTATCCTTTACAAGAGGAGCATAAAGAAAATTTGGTTTTACGAATTGCTAACTTGGACACTAGCCTCTGTTTGGGTCTTGGGCTGATTCAGAGAGAAGGAGACTGGTAATCACCTCTTGAAACTAGAACACATTTTACAGATTGGGCAGGGCACAATTTCCTCAAATTCACAATAGAGTACCTACCTGGAGTCAGCTGGTGATCCAACCCAGATTACACAGCCCTTCATTCTCCTTGTTTGCAATGGTTCATGATGTTTTTAGCTGGAGAGAGATTTTTTTCCCTGAGCAGAAAAGGTCTTTGCCTGTGGAGCAGGCAGGAGGCTATTTTTTTCTATGTCCTCTTAGTGATTTAGTGATGAATTTAGACTGTGTACCTTCCCCTTCCTACCCATCTCATTTCCATCTGGTATGTCATTTTTCTCCCTTTTCTCCACTCCTGCCCCACTAATGTTTGTCTGTTTTGAGGGGATCTTCTCTTTCCCTGGTGTGTCTTTCTCTACACAAAAGGAAAGACACAAAATACCAAACTCTCTACTCTCCTTTTCACATGATAAGGGCAGAAATAAGATGAATCTTTATCTTCTGCCTTTCTTTTCTTTCTCCTCTGTTATCTCCTCCCCTTATTTTCGAGGCTCCTCATGACTTCTGGTTCCATGCCAAGTGAGAGAAGGAGGCTGCTCGACTTGACTTTCCCTTCTGTGGCATATCCTCCCAGCCCAGCATTGTTCTTTGCACTGTCCTCACTGAAGGATGATGTGGCCTGACAGTCTCTATGGGCTCTTCCTCGCATCAGAGGATCCTTGTGCCCCCCTATGTTATCTTTCAGTGCCTGCTTCACCTATCATTTTAAGTACAATGGTTTAGAACTACCAATTAATACAGACAGATAAAATGTCTTAAATAAAGTGTCAGTGGATATAATCATATTTTATAACAAAATTTTATTAGGATTAAGTCAAATTAGAAAACTTCATGCTGCACCATTTGCCATATTTACCTGGAATGACTAGATTATACTTAGCTGAGTATAAAGCAGTTTGTGCCCCTGGATTCTACTGTTTGTAAAACGAGAAAATTGATGTGCATATAGCAGTGTGCCTGACACCACTATGGTTAATGTTTAAGGCCTAACAACTGGTCAGCAAAGCATATATTACTACCAAACTCTGGGCGTAAGGAAGATGTCATTCTCTACTTCCTTGAAGCAGACTCATAATAGCCTAAGCATCTGGAGCCTTCTTTTTTTGAGTTTAATATTGACATTTGTATTTCAAGAAAAACTAGGATTGAGGTATCTTTATAGCTTAAAGGCACCGGCCATGCAGCTGGATTAAAAGCTATTGTGTTGGTCACTCTGTCATGGATCATGAGCCACGTCTTATGGGGGGAGTCCTGATGCTGTCTCCTGACTCCTCAGTATAGTCCATATCATTAGCTCTGCTTCTCTCACTCTTGCTCCTGTGCTGCTGCTCAGCTGTGAGTGTCGAAACCAGAGGACAGTTCAAGGCTTCTTCACTGTCTCCTGCCATGTACAGAGCTACCTGTGCTGTGGAATTTCATTACCCAGCATACAGAGGGGACCCAAGAAGTGATTAAAATGCAAGCAAGGACAGGGAGGCTCATTTTTCAGGTGAAACATGATATGCGGAAAAGAAATCAGCTTCCCCTTGAAAGGGGTTCTACCAAGTTGGAAAGAAGAACTGTATTTAGTGCAGGGTACACTCAACTGTAACCAACCCCTTCATTCAACAGAAGCGGCTTGAAAAAGATACCAATGACAACAGTGGTCCCCATGTGACAAGGGTTCTGGGAGGCCATCAGCAGTGGTATTGAGCATTTATCTGGGCTCTGCAAATAGTCCTGGGATCATTGAGTATAAATGGGAGTCTAGGTCCTTAAAATATAAAACTTATCACTTGCTAAATACCTGGGCTTTCCCTTCAACTTAGGAACAATACGTTTACGCTCAGAAACTTTTCTTATTTTTAAATTCTGCCTAATGATGATAATAAAACTCAAAATCTAAGTGAAGGGCTTGGAGAGCCACATAGAGAGAAGAAACAACCTGCAGACATGGGGCATGTGTTTCATTCTTACAGCAGCTCAACTCATGACTCCCTCCCATTTCCACCTTTCCCACCCCTGCCAAATTCATTAATAAAAATGGCTGCCATCAAAACTTAAATTCAGCTGCATAATATAGAAGGACAATAATAAATTCTCATTTCTTTGGGCACCAGAGCTTGCATATGACAAGGTTTTGATTCTCTCCAATTTATGCTCTTAATACATTTTCTACCTCTCCTCTGTACTGCCTCGTCATCTTGGCTTGTATTCCTCAGTGAGCCCTGCATTACTTGTGATTACTTCTGTACTGTTCATGCCCATTAATTCAGCTGGGATTGACCCAGAGTTTGCTCAAGCTTTAGTTCATATCCTCCTAGGCCGAGGTCCCCCTCGTAAATGTTTTCCTTGTTTGGAGTCTGGGGTGAAACTTTCTTGTCCAGACCCAGCCTTGCTGGAGGACTGCAACACGAGGTGGCTTGCTCTTGGTAATTCACGGCCAGTTCATCTTGATTTACAATGCATTCCACATCATCCTCCTTTAGCTGTTCCTAGATTTTGGGGAAAGAAGGGATAGGTGTGTCACTTCGTGATGAAGGCAGGAAACAGTAGCAGCTCTACAGTATAAAAAAAATAGGGTGCTCATTTTCCATTTTTAAACTGCCCTGTCTTGCCTTGGCTGAAGTTTCTGCTATAGCAGATAATGCCTTTTCTATCACCGTGGGTATGGGAAGCATTTCTCTGAGTTGGCATTGACACCATAACACAACCATAAGATGAGCCCAGGAACCTCTTATCTAGGAACTAAGGTAAGAGTCAGTAGAGAACGTTTTATAATTGAGTACTTCCTTGAGTTAAGGAAGTTAAAATGAAACTCAATGGGTTTCTTGCATTGGTACCTAATGGAGTTGAGAGGATTCAGGAGACAGCAGAATCCTGTGACCTCAGAGTATGGAATGATTCTCAGTGTTGGTTTTGTAACACTGTAATGCTGGTTTTAGACTATCACAAAATTCTCAAAACACAGTTTCTGTTATATTTAAAAAAAATAAAAAGTGTGTCCTCACAACATATTTCTTGGGATGAATGTCAGAAGACTAAAAATGGTTGGAAGTGACTAGTAGGTAATGGGAGAGACTAACTAGCTCTGGTCAAACAGAGGTTCCCTTGAAGGAAACAATTAAGATCTCAATCCTTCTTCCATTGGCTTTGGGAAGGCCATGCAAAATTACTTGTAGAATAGCCCTGATCAGATGACCTCAGGTCAGTGGTTTCCAATGTTAGCCTGTACAGGAATCACTTGGAGGGTTTCTTAGAACACAGATGCTGGGCCCCAAACTCAGAGCGTCTGAGGTGGGACCTGATACTTTGCACTTCTAACAAGTTCCCAAGTGATGCTGAGGCTGCTGGTCCAGAAGTGGGCTTTGAGAACCACTGCCTCAGGCTGTTGTGCCATAAACATGTCAGTGATGCTTTTTTTCTGTTTTATGTAAAGGGACCAGCTGCAGAACCTGGAAGGGTGTCCCAAACTCCAAGATTTGTACTTTTGTAATCCCTGCTACTCACATTTGCTGCTAATGATTCTAATTGCTTCTTAACATTTTTTTTTATTTCACTGCCTTGAGCTATTAAGCACAAGCCCAATGTTTGAAATTTCTAAATACAGAAGTTTGTGAGGACACGTTACTTTTACACTTTCTAAATTCATTTTATGGTTAAAAATATTGGTAACAATAAAAATTGCATTTTTAAAAGAATGAACCCACATAACCAAGAACTGAAAAAAGAAGAGAAAAGCTTTGTGGTGCAATGAATTTTAAAAATGTTTCCTTCTCAAGCCAGAAAGGAATAGCCTTGAGGTTCCTGGGCTCATCAATATTCACTACTCCTTCCCAGCTTGGGACATTTACTCACCCCATAGGCCTGAGGACTGGTGAGCAGCCTGGAAATTGGACCACACCATTCAGGTAATGTTGTGGTCAGTGGAGGACCAGAGTGGGTTAAAATTGGTTTCAGATATCTGTGAGGCCTGTTAAGGAATACTAGCCAAAAGAGAGTTAGGATTTAGTTTCTCACATGGCACAAATCTTTGCATGCAGCGAAAGAGACCATTATGTTCACATTTAAATACCCCACTCCCTCATTTAGGAGGCAATTTGCCCTGCAAAAATTGCTGTTTGTAATCTTTGCTTCACATACTTTTCCAGTCCTCCCAGTAGCATTTGACCATGAAGAAATGGCTAATGGACCAGCCAACATCAGTGAGAAGTGTAAAATGTTTCTCTTTTCTTCCCCATTCCCACTCAAAATCTCATCTACCTAGGGAATGCGTTCTTAAGAATTATCTTAAACAATAGCATAAAAGATTATGTTTTCTTAAAACTGCACACACAGCTTAAACGACCAGTAATTTCCACAAAGAAACAAGGGGTATTTCGTAAACTGTTCAGTCATTTTAGAGCTGGGTAGTGAACATGGATTGTTTCCCAAGATACTTATTTTCAATATTCGACATTGTCACTTCATACTTCATTTATGAACATATGTCTATACAAAATTATGTAAATAAGCTGGTACCAGGTTTATTCTATTGTCTAGCACCTGTATTTCCCATCTTTTCACCCCAAGTTAAAAGAAAAACCTGTTCATCTAAAGCCATTATGCTTCCCTCCAATTTAGCAATGATGAAATCCCAGGGGCTGTCTCAGGTTACCTTATTATTATTATTTTTGCTCAAAAAAAAGTAGTTGGATCATCTCACCATTCCACAGAAACAACTTTTAAGCTTTGTATTATTTCCTCTGCTGGAGAATATTTTACTTCATCAATTTCCTGAAAAGCTTTAATAAGTAGGGAAAGGGACAAAATGGAAAGCAGTTAACAGTGGTTGGCTTGTGAAGATCCTTAGTCACCCCCAGGCACACAGGATGCAAGAAGATCTTGGAGATGGATCTGCTGGAGTCCATCCATAGCTGGACAATGCTACTCTGTCATTACTGTGATCTATGAGTATGGGGGCACAGAGGGAGGATGCAGCTCATGAGGGTCAGGGATCTATTTGCCTCTGGCTTCAAATCATTCGCCACCAAAGCGGTGACAAAACAGGGCATGCTTATGAACACAGCCTGGTTATGATGCAAGGAGAAGGACTAAAAAGATGCTTACGAGGGCCTGTAATTCAAACTGCAAATGGAAAACTTGATGACTGCTTTCAGATGGGCAGCTGTTGTGCTCAGTTAAGGACTGGGGAAGATATTAAAGTTCAGAGCCTGGCATTATCTGTAACATTTTACATTTACAACGCTGGAAAGCCCTTGATGATCTTCCATTAATTTTTATTACGGAGTGTTATTTTCTTCCTTTTATGGATGAAAGAATTGAGGTCTACAGATAGAATAACTTTAATCCAAAGGCTCCCTTTGCTATTTGAATCCACCCACATCATCCCTGGCAGAAATTAATTTTTCAGGGCAGAATGATGCATCTGATCACCTGGTTCCCTAGAGAGAAAAATTCACAGACCTCATTCTTCCTGGCAAACTGCAGACCCTCACAGACAGGGGCAAGTGAGGACACCTGGTCTTATTAGGGTTTATGGTGTGCATAGGTCAGCAAAAAAATGCTTTTGTTAGGGAGGTGAGAGGAGAATAAGGTAAATGTACAATTGGAGTGTAAAACAAGGAAAATCCAGCCATTGTTATTTCCAGATGGAAAAGTAACAGGAAGTAAACAACATTTTTAGAGATGTCATGTAGCAAAACAAAACAAAACAAAATAAAACAAAACAAAACAAAACAGATTTGTCAAGGTGCTAAGAGAGGACTGGGCAACTTCCACTGTTTGAGGTTCTAGTACACTGAAAAATTAAAATGCAAAAATAATGCTACCAAAAAACCCCCAAAATTTAGACTTGTGTAATATATATATATATATATATATATATATATATATATAATCCTGATGAAGTATCTCTTAAACTCTGTGTATGACATTATTGGAGCTAACACCTAACAACAAAATTTGCAGCTTTCTGTGAACATGAGGCCGGGACCAAATAGGGTACCATTTGTCCTCCTCTGGACAGGCTCTGGGATTTTTGACTTAGAAGGCCTGGGCATAACTGCTAGCTCTGCCACTTCACTGACTGAATGGCCTGTGATCTAGTTATTTACCCCTCTGAGCCTCAAGTATTACTGTGAATATTAACTGAAATAACATGTAGGAGTGATTTTAAAGTCTTTCATGATATTTAAATGCTATTTAATTTATTTTAAAAGTTTATTTTCTAAGCAATACTTTCTGGAGAAACTGGTGTCTCAATAATTTTTTATATAATGGTGGGAAATGATACTGAGGGTAGAGATGAGAGAATGGCACTCTAGGTATTGGTGTGCCTGGGATTCACAGGCTAGTTAGTAGGTGCTCACCTACATGTGCAGCCTGGGTGAGGGGAGGGCTCAACAAAGGAACAATAACTTCTACTTGTACTTCTGTCTGGGAGAAAACTGCCCCTCCAACCTTTGTCCTAAAGCCAGATGATTTAGCACTTCTCTGTATATCTCTGGTACCTTTGAAGCTGGTGCCACAGCTCTGGAGCTCAGAGTGGGTGAGTCTGTCAGTGAGGAAGTTTGTGCATGGCCTCTTTAAGAGGAGTGCCTGGGACTCCAGAAACCCTTTGCCTCACTCAGCCACAATCTCTGCTGGTTTTCACAATCAGAAGGGACTTTTACTCTCCCAGCTGGAACCCTGGGCTAGGAAGTGTGATGTGGGTGTTGGGCCCCTCAGTCCTCAGGGGGGACCTCCATAGCTGAGATATCCCCCTGATTTGTAACTGCCACACGTAGGTGTGGGACCATCTCTTTCAGTGTCTCTGCCATTCCTACCAGTCTTGACATGGCTTCTTCTTTATATCCTTGGTTATAGGACTTCTGTTTAGCTAGTCTTTAGGTGGTTCTGAATGATAGTTGTTCTATAGTTGTAATTTTGATGTGATCATGTGAAGAGGTGAGCACAGCATTTACCATCTTGACTGGGTGTTTCAATTATTTAAATCCTCATGTTTTGTTCATTGTAAGTTGCCTATGGTCTTACAGATATTGGTAACATATAAAAACCGCAAACAAAGGTCAATTCCACAAATGAACATCTGTCCCTTTGAGTGGGCTAAATCTCATTGCCCTCTATTATGCACTAAATGGTTGCATCCTCCCAAAATTCATATGTTAAAGTCCTAACCCCCATAATGATATTTGGAGATGGGACCTTTGGAAGGTAATTAGGGTTAGATGACTACATGAGGATGGGACCCTCGTGATGGGATTAGTATTCTAATAAGAGGAGACATCAGAGAGTTTGTTCACTCTCTCTCTCTCTCTCTCTCTCTCTCTCTCTCTCTGCATGTCCACAAAGAGGTTGTGTGAGCACACAATAAAATGGCAACTGTTTGCAACACTGAAAGTGTTCTCAACAAAACCCAACCATATGGACACCTTGATCTCAGACTTACAGCCTGCAGAACTGTGAGAAAATAAATTTCTCTTTTTTAAGCCACCCAGTCTATGGTATTTTGTTATGGCAGTCTGAGCAGATTAACATACCACCTCTTTGACCCTCTTTAAAGGTCTTTGCTTTGAGAGCCATGAAGAGATGCATTCTATCTTGGTTTTCTCTAAACTTGCCTCATGAAGATCATTTTGGGCATTTGTTAAAAATTTATATTTTCAAGATGCTGATTCAGCAGGTCTGAGAGGTGGCCTGGGATTGTGTTTTTTTTTAATAAGTGCCCTAAGTGACTGATGATCAGGCAGGTATAAAACACAGTTGTATCTTTCCAGGACATTTCCCTTCATATGAGATTGGAATCTTAAATAGGAAGACAAAGAACATGGTCTCTTGTATCCATTGAACCATCATTTTTAATGTGAGGATAAGGTAAGCCCATTTGGCCCAGAACCCAGACCTATATAATGGTCTCTGGCAATTGTTCCATTTTGTCTGGGGGATGAGTTAGATACTTGGCGCAACAGATGAGGGCTGGATGGTGATACACCTGAAAGTGGATTAATGAAGCAGCATGATTTGGCTTGCGAAGGAAGACATTGTCTATTTGGAGCATTTGCATGTTTTTGTTATGTAGAGTCGTGATAAATGATCTTGTTATTAGGATAAAATATTTGTCAATGCACAGCTGTGTAAACAAGGAAAGCACATTTATTTCTATATAGCGTTTTCATAACTATATCTCCTACTCTTTCATTTATAAAGCATTTCCATGTCTTATTTTCTATTTACAACTATAGGTGGGTATTACAGTCCCGTTTTACAGATCAAGAAATGTATAAACAGATGGCTTTTCAAGTCTCTTCTAACCTACTCTATTTCTGAGTGCTTTTTGCTTTCAGTGCCAGCTTGCCATCTGAGATGGTCAAGAATCAATTCTAGGTGGATGGGGAAGGATAGATGCATCCTGGAGTGAAAGCTAACATTGCCCTCCAAGCCCAGGTCCCTCTTGCTCTTGACTTGCTGAGCACTGTTATTTACGTAGCATCCATAAACAGAGCTAGCACAGAATCCCAAATTATACACATTCCAGCACTTTTTGATTCCAATATACAAATCATACTGCTTCTGCTTTGTTTCCCAGGAAATGTGGCCTAAAAATTGAGTGCATTCTCCCTTTTTCCTTTGGATATGTCAGATTCTGTAATTTGACATTTGCCATCTTGCCATCTTGTTTAAGTATGCAATGAGCCATTCTGAGGGTTTAGGGTTCTGGTCAGAGGAAAACTTTAGGAGTCCAACAAAAAAGCCTTCTTCTTTAAGCTGTTTTATCTCTCTGTTCTCTCTGGATTGTGGGACTTCTAATTCTACACCAGGCAATTGTAAAGAACATAAGAATAGGTTCCTCTCTTTGCAGCAGCCACTCTATTCCAAGAAAAAACAATGAAGATAGTACCTTTTCTAGGCTACTCATGAAGTTCTGTTTTAAAAACAAGAAAAGGCAGAAATGCTCTATTCACAAACACAGATGAATATATGTTTCTTTGATTGATAATCTTAACCTTTATCATGTTAAAGAAAATTGTCCTAGACTACTTCTGGGGCAGAAAGAAAGCAGCAAATGTCAGCATAAATATCCTAATGGGTGAGCAGAATAGCCTGGTATTAGCTAGCAAGGAGTAATTACTACCCCTTTTCAGTCTGATCTCTGAGCTCTGTTAACTCATGTCTATTGGTGATTGGCTCTTTCATCAAGGCTAAATTAACATTTTTCCTCATCCCAGTAGGCTTCCTGGATGTGCCATGCTGGACTGTTTCATCTCCATGGCGGTTCCACAGAATATGTACATACCTTCCTGATAGGATTTATCGCATGATCTTAAGCTAATTGTTTACATCTCCATATCCTTCTTTAGACTCTGAGCTCCTTGAGGGCAAGAATTTTATTATTTTAAAACTATTTCTATTATAAACTTAAACAAGGACACATCAAACCTAACAAATCTAATATAGCTTAATGATCATTTAAGATAACGAAACCACCCAAGCCAGGGAATAGAACTTTATTGCTTACTCCTAAAGACCCTTCTGGGCATCTCATCTTAATCCAAACTCCCCTGCTTCCCACAAAGAACTGCTATCCTAATTTTTATACCTATCACTTCTTTGAGTTTATATTATAGTTTTATCACTCAAATATTTATGCTACACACTATAGTTTGGTCTTGCCAATTAAAAAATATGTTATGTCTTTTATTCTATAGATTCTTCCTTCATGCTCTTATTTTTTTTTTTTTTTACAATTATCTGCTAAAAAAACCTGTGGAGGTTCCAAAAGTCTGAATTTTTCTGATTGCAAACTCATATGCAGCCCAGCATATTCCTCTCCCTTTGGTATTTCCTGCAAATTGCCAGCTGTACCCAGAGATTAGATTAAAATCAGGTTGTATTCTATTCCTTTGGCAAGACTAAAGAAGGCACATCATGTCTTGTTGTCTCTCTTTGTGTGATCTTGACAGCCACTGATGTGTGTAATACCCATATATATTTATTTACTGGGGATTGCAAATAGTGAAATTTTAATCTTATCTTTTATTATTATTATATTAGGTAGAATACTTTTATAAAGAGACACTTTTCACTTACCCTTTTGGGATATTCAGTGGAATAGTCAATATAGGAAGGTCAAGATAAATGCTTGACTTATTGCATCTATTTACCAGTTTTCCAGATAATGATTGGTTATCATCCTCTGAAGATGGCTGATTCTTTGTTTAAATATCATTATAAAATAATAAATTTAAATGAATTTGATTGCAATTGTTTTATTGTTGAAGCTCAACCTGACCCATCTTTTTGGTCAGTGGGAGTCTTTTCAGATTGGCTGCCAGGTCCTATTGACATGACGCTAGTATCTTCGATAGTTGCATTGTCCTCTGTATGACAAGTTGTTCTGGGCTTATATTGCACATTTTTTGTTTCAGACTTTAAACAACTATTTATCCAAAATTCTCTGGTTTCTTTAGTGCGAAATGATATTTTAACAGACTAATCAAGGAATCAAGGGTTATAATATGTAGTGGGGTGTGATAAATGTTAACAACTGACTATCTCTTTAAAAAAATACTGAATTGGCAATATTTCCCAATTCCATGTTGTAAATACCTCCTTCATGGCTGATTTCAATATAACAACATGAAGTCACAGAATATGGAGCTGGGAGAAGATATGCACAATCTGTTCTTACCAGCTAGTGCAAATCAACTTTATCAGGCCATTGGTTATATATTTCATGAGTTCCCATGGATATGTTCAATTCAAGTTCAAGAGTTTCTGATTCTCAAGGACACAGGGAGTGATATGATTAAATTATTCCATAATTACTCATTTTTATCCTGTTACATATACAGTAGTCTCAGAATAATAATACTGATACTACTTCTAAAATAATTACATAATACATTAAAAACATTTTGCATATTCCTTCTCCTTCTCGCCTCCCACTTAAAAAATCTTATAATACAATTATATGAAGTTGTACTATACCTACACTGTCAGAACATATAGTCATTACATTCTATATTTACCTTCCCTTCTTATCTCTTTATTTATTTTTAGCTCTACAAGTAATTATATATTAAATGCTCACCTTGAAGCCTATGCCTATGCTAATATCTTTTTAGTTATTTTGCTTGTCTGAAGCTTGTTCTTTAATTGATTTCTCGTGAAGGGCTCATGGGAACATCCTCTAGTTCTTAAATATTGATAACAGCTTATGCCTTTTATATTTTGAAAGAGTTTTCTGGAAATAAAATACTTTCTTTATTTGGTTATCTTGAATATATTATATTTTCTTTTTACATAAGGAGTTGCTCCTGAAAAGTCTAATGAAAATATAATTTCATTATATTAAAAATATCTGAGTAAATGAAAATGGAAATATACCAAATTTGTGAGATACAACAAAAGCATTTCTAAGAGAGAAGTGCTAATTGTGATAAATGCCTACCTCAATTAACAAGAAATATCAAATAAACAACCTAATCTTATACCTTAAGAAACTAGAAAAAGAACCAACAAAGCCCAAAGTTAATAGAAGGAAGGAAATAACAAAGATTAGAGCAAAAAATAAATGAAATAGAGACTAAAATGACAATAGAGAAGATTAATGAAAATAAGAGATGACTCATTGAAAAGATAAACAAAATTGACAAGCCTTTAACTAGGCTTACCAAGAAAAAAAGAGAGAACTCAAATATAATCAGAAATGAAAGAGGACATATTACAACTGATACCACACCAATACAAAGGGTCATAAGAGACTGCTGTGAAAAATTACATGCCAATGAATTGTAGAATCTAGAAGAAATGGATAAATTCCTAGAAACATACAACCTACCAAGACTTAATCATGATAGAAAATCAGAAAAGACTGATCACTAGTAAGAAGATTGAATCAATAATCAAAAAGCTCGCCCCAAAACAAAAGTTCTGAACCAGGTGGCTTCACTGGTGAATTCTACCAAACAGTTAAAGAATAATTAATACCAATTCTTCTCATACTCTTCCCAAAGATAGCAGAGGAAGAAACTCTTCCCAACTTATTTTATGATGCCAGATTTACCCTGACACCAAAACCAGATGAGGGGGCTTCAAGAAAATATAACTATAGGTCAAAATCCCTGATGAACATAGATGAAAAAATCCTCAATGAAAGACTAGCAAACAGAGTTGAAAAATGCATTAAAAGAATCATATGCTATGATCAACTGGAATTTATTCCAAGAATGCAAGTATGATTGAACATTCACAAACAGGCGATGTGATACATTACATTAACAAAATGAAGGATAAAAATCACATAATCATCTCAATAGATGTAGAAAAAGCATTTGACAAGATTTAACATCGATTTATGATAAAAACTCTCAACAAAGTGGGCATAGAGGTAATATACCTCAACATAATAAAGGTCATATGTGACATATAACTAACATTATATCCAATTGTGAAAAGCCGAAAGCACATCCTTTAAGATCAGGAACAAGACAAGGATGTCCACTCTCACCACTTTTATTTGAAGTAGTATTAGAAGTCCCAGCTACTGTAATTAGGCAAGGAAAAGAAATAAAATGCATCCAAATTGAAAAGAAAGAAGTAAAACTGTTCACTATTTGCAGATAACATGATATTATATATAGGAAACTCCAAAGACTCCATCAAAAATTTTTGAATTAATAAATAAATTCAGTAAAGTTGTAGGATACAAATGATTACACAAAATATATTGTGTTTTTATGCACAACTGATAAATCATCAGGAAGAGAAATTAAAAAAACAATCCCATTTACAATTGCATCGAAAAGAATAATATACCTAGGTTTGAATTTAGCCAATAAGGTGAAAGACCTGTTTATTGAAAACTATAAGATATTAATGAACTAAATTGACAAAGGCAGAAATACATGGAAAGCTATTCTGTGCTAAGGGATTGGAAGAATCAATATTGATAAAATGTTCATACTACCCAAAGCAATTTACAGATTTAATGCAATCTCTATCAAAATTCCAATGGCATTTTTAAAAGAAATAGAACAAATAATCCTAAAATTTTTATGAAACTACAGAAAACCTAGAATAGCCAGAATAATCTTGAGAAAGAAGAAATACAACTGGAGCATCATATTGCTTGATTGCAACTATATTATAAAATTATAGTAATTAAAACAGTACGGTATTGACATAAAAACAGACACGTAGATCAATGGACAAAAATAGAGAGTCCAGAAATAAACTTCTGCATATATGATCAATTAATTCATAACAAAGGAGCCAATCCTTGGGGAAAGAGCAGTCTCTTCAATAGATGGTAAGAGGAAAACTGGACAGCCACATGCAAAAAAATGAAACTTGATCACTATCTTACATTGTACACAAAAATTAACTCAAAATGGATTAAAGATTTGAATGTAAGACCTGAAACCATAGAACAGCTCCTAGAAGAAAACCTAGGCAGTAAGTTCCTTGGCATAGGTCTTGGTGATAATTTTTTGAATCTCAAATCAAAAACAAGAGCTACAAAAACAAAAGTAAATAAGTGGGACTACATCGTACTAAGAATCCTCTGTACAGCAAGAAAAACCATCAACAAAATGGAAAGGCAACCTGCTGAATGGGAGAAAATATTTGTACATCACATATCTGATAAGGGACTAATATCCAAAATATGTAAAGAACTCATACAACTCAACACCACCACCACCAAGAACAGCAAAACCAGTTTGCAACAGCATGGATGGAACTAGAGAATATTACATTAAGTACAATAAGTCATGCAGACAAAGACAAATACTGTATTATTTCACTTATATGTGAAATCTAAAAAACAAAACAAATTAACAAACAAAACAAAACAAAACAGAAACAGACTCATAGATACAGAGAACAAGCTGATGGCTGCCAGAGGGAAGAGGGGTAGAGGAATAATAAAGATATAACTGTTGAATCGCAATGTTGTACACCTGAAACTAATATACTATTGTATGTCAACGATAATTAAAAATAAATTTAAAAATATGTAACAAAAAATTACCACTCCACTCGATGTAAGTACTTTTATTACCACAGAAACTTCTTTTGTGTTTCTTTTCAGCCAGTACCGCACCTCCAGCCACCACTTCAAAAGCAACCAGATGAATTACCTTTGGTCTAGGCATTTACGATAGGAAGAAGAGGAGGAAAGATAATTCCATGGAGGGAACTGTGTGCAAAACCGTAGGCATCTGACAAACTGACTCATGTAAGGGGCCTCCAGTACTCTGACTATTGTGTCTTTGGGGTGGAGTGCATGTAGTCTCTATTGAATGGAAGTGTGACAGAGGTGAGGCTAGGAACCAGGTCACCAAGGGATGGAAAGCAATAATAAATAAATAAATAAATAAATAATAACAATAATAAATAATTTTCTCTTATGAATTGTAAGATGTTTTCTAGAGAAGCAGAGGAATTTTTCTTTAAAGTTCATTAATTTCACTAAAATTTTTCTGATGTTTGTTGTTCTAGGTTGATACTCTTGGGTATATGGTGTGCTCTCTCAATGTGTACTTCCAAATGTGTTAAATGTGTTGTTTTTCAGGAAAGTCCTTTTGAATTAATACTTATTCTATTTCTTTACTTTGCTTTTCTTCTTTAGAGAACTTATTTTCTGAATGTTCAATATTCTTTGCCTATCTTCAATATTTGTAACTTTTTCTTAAAACCTTTTTATCTTTTCTTTATTTCTTTTTGATTAAATATCTTCTTTCTTTTTACATGTTATTTCTCTTAAGGAATTACTCCTCCAGCCTTTTTTTTTTGTTGTTTGTATTCCTCTTAACTTTTTATTCATTTCTGAAATAACTTTTTCTTTATTTAAAATCATTTACAGAGTTTTTATTTTTGAACTCTGATTTGTGTTCTTTCACATCTTATATCATTTTCTTAATGTTTTATAAAACTTGTAATATAGTGTGTTACAGTTTAGATCTATCTATGGGCATGTTTTTCTGGCATGCTTTCATTGTCTAGGGATGTTATGCTACTCCTTATCCCCTTTTTTTTTCTTATAATAACTCTGTATGGAATTTAACTTCTATTTTTTTTTGCTCTTTTTTATGTGAAATTAGTTTTCTTGAATTTATGGAATAAGGCAAAGTTCATGAAAGCTTTTAGAACTTCACAGGGCTCCCTCTTCTGTTGTTTTTATTTTGTGGTAAGCATGGTGGGTTGCATTCTAAGCTTTCCTGCCCTGTTTCTCTCCCCTGCTGATCTGAACCTAGTCTTTATTTCATCACTATTATCTCTACCCAGCTCAGTTTTAATTCTACTCCAGGAAGTTTCTCCTGAGTGTATGGTCCTGATGTGGAACAGATCCCTGGTGGATCCATTTTGAGAGCTCTCAAAATATATTTTGACTGCTTTAGCCCCTTCAGTCCTTCCTACAGTGGCCTTTCACTTACTCTTATTAGAGGAGGTGATTCCCCCTACTCCCTGCCTCAACTCTAGTTTTAAAGATAGTTATCAAATTGGCCCAACTACACTTTCTGGGAAATATTGCCTATTTAGGAGTTTTCCGATTTTGGGGTTCCTCAGATGCTATCCTATTGTTTTCTTTTTCCTCCTTCATGGACACTTGTGTTATTGGTAGTTTATCTCTACTCACTTGTAATTTGGAGTTTTGTGAGAAAATGTACCCCTGGTTTTATTGTAAATGCATCTGTGGGTTTTTGGTTTTCTTATCTAAGTGTTCTACAGTTTTACGTAGGGATTTAGAGAGATTGAAAGACTGCAGTTGATACCACTGCCATCTTCCCAGAATCCTCCAGGAACTGTGTTTTATTTGATCTTCTATCTTTGGTGATTAGTGTCTAGCACATTACTAATGAATAGAGATGTGGTCTAGTTAAAGTTTTAAATTTCATTCTATATGAACTGCCTAAGCTAACTGGGAACTTTCCATGATGCAAGCAATGTAGCTTAGATTGATCAAAATGGACTTCCTATGTTACAGCCGAGTAAGTAAGATGGTACTTGAAGCCATGATTCTTAACCTTGGGATGGCATCTCTAAAAAATGCCTGTATGTTCATCATTTGCATACAATTTCATATGACATATCAGAGAGTTCCCAAATGTCTTGAAACCCATCTATGCTCCCCTAGAGGTCCTGAGCTAGGAAACTCTGATCAGGAGTGATTAAGTATTAAAGATGAGGGCAGACTAAAGGCTGATTAATTGGTATACTTGCTATCCTATTTGTATTGGGAGTTAGTTTTATCAGTGATATCGATAGGATTCACCTATCAAATGTTAGTATAATTCTACTGGGCTCCTCAGTTCCAGACAAACAATCCATGGACAGAGAAAGGGCAGTAGAGTTTGTTGGAAAGGTTAGAGGAAAAAAGTTGTAGGATACCAAAGCAACCAGAATAAGTAGGGCAAGTGGACACAGAATAAGGAGATAAACATGAGATAAAAGGGGGAAATACTGGAATCATGAGGCTGGAGGAAACCTGAGCATTCATCTGATCCACAACCTTGGGACTTAATATGGAAGAAAGTCTAAACCTGGGGTTTCTACAAGTGTGGTCCCCTGTTTTTCTTGTTAAAATTCAGATTTCTGGGCCCTTGAACCTGACCCTCTTGGGTGGGGACTTAGTAATCTGCATTTTAACAATTCCCTGAAAAACACTGGTGTAAATTGTGCAGAGCAGAATGACATCTGAGATACTCTGGATGTGGAGGTTCCACATCTATGAGCTGAACTGTGCAATAATAACAATGGTGACAATAATATTACTGTTACTCTTATGGCTATTTCCTTTGAGAAGACATGAGAGGAGAGCTCTTTTTTTGTTATAGGGTCATGTATCATAAATAATCTCATTCTCCTTTCCAGGCACATTTTTCCCTCAGATGTAGTCACTTTCAAATGTTTTTTCACCTCTAACTCCTACCTGGAAATACATTTCACAATCGCTGCTCAGTATACACCCAACATCTGCTCAATCATACATATGTAAAACTAAAAATATTTCTGTGATGCACTTAGAGCTATTCCTATTTCTTTTCTATTCTATTCTATTCTATTCTGTTCTGTTCTGTTCTGTTCTGTTCTGTTCTGTTCTATGCTATGCTATGCTATGCTATGCTATGCTATGCTATTCTTTTTCTTTCTGTCTTCTATTATGTTTATAGTAGACATTGATAGTATGCACCAATATCTAGTTTTCCTCTTCTTTTAAGTATCTGAAGTAGAGGCAACAGTATCTTTAGAGTAGGTGGGGATATATGACTAATTCTGGCCAGTGTGCTGTGGTCATATGCAAATAGCATCACTTCTATACTGAAACAAAGAAAGCCAACATGTAACTCTCCAGCTGACTCTTTTCCTGTTATAGTGAGACAAAGGAGGCCTCAGGTTGAGGTAGTAAAGACACAGATCAAAGCTGCCTGGATCACTAAGTTGCCACATTTGGAAGATGATTGCCCTAGAGCAGCAGTCCCCAACCTTTTTGGCACCAAGGACCAGTGCTCCTATGAGAATCTAATGCCTGATGATCTGAGGTGGAGCTAAGGTGCTGATGCTAGTATGGGGAAGCGGCTGTAAATACAGATGAAGCTTTGCTCATTTGCCTGCTGCTTGCTTGCCTGCCCTCCTGCTGTGCAGCCTGTTTCCTATAAAGGCACAGACTGGTACTGGTCCATGGTCTGGGGGTAGCGGACCCTTTCCCTAGAGGGCACCCACATCTTTCGCAGCCTTTAAGTGAGAGAGAAATGAAACTGTTTGATGGGCCACTGAGATTTGAGAAATGTCACCGCAATATAGTCTATCCTATTTGGACTAATACAGTATTCTCTTCTACTTTATTTATTTATTTTTTTAGAAATGCCAGTCGAATTATTGAAATGATTCCATAACCCATTATGGGTAGTTTCCTACAGGTAGCCAAAGCATGTGCCACATTGATAGCCCCAGAGTATACAGAGAGAGCTCCACAGAGAAGGGAGAATGCCTACCAGCATGGTCTCTACTCATGGTCCTAACTTTCTGGGACTGACTGCATGACTTAAGAACTACCTGGCTATGTGACTAGAGACCTAGAGAGTTAGGATGCAGTGCTTTGGTGGGGAGAAGCCAGAGATTAGCTCCTAAACTGATTGAGTAGTGGACATACCCTTTCTGTGGGATTTTGCCTTTTAGATGTACTTAGTTCCAGAATTAGGCCTCATATATTGTGTTTTATCAATAGCCCTATGTGCACTGAGAACTCAGATTACAAGTATTTCTTGTTTATTAGTAAAAGAAGTTGGAATACAAAGGCATGATTGCTGCTACTGGACAGTCAAGTGGTGAGGACAGAGGCCTCCATTCATGAATGTATCCTTGGCTATATATTTGAACTTTATTGGCCTCCACAGAGCTCAGCCCATTTACTTTCCCCACCTTATTCCCACACTTTTTCACAAAACTTAGCTTTTGATAAATGAAATTAAGCACTGATTCTTGTTTACATATCTCTGTCCCTCTGGGCCTTTGCATATGCTGTTCCCTCCATTTGAATAGCTTTCTTTTCACCTTGGCACCTGGATATCCTAAATTAATTAAGACAAAGCTCAACTTTTACTGCCTCTGAAATCCCAGTGATCTTTTATCTACTGCTCTCCTAGGACTTACTTATAATTATTAAAGTAGAGTTCTCCTCCAATTCCACCTTGAACCAGAACTGTTTCTCTTTTAGCTTTTGATCTTGGGGTTCCACACAAAATTCTATCCAAATAAAAGGGTTATTATGAACAGCAATAAGCCACAACACATACTCCAAAATTAGAAGATCCAGTGACTTAAAAAAGAAGGGTTAATTTACTAAAATGACACACAAGGCCTTTCTAGGCTCACAATTCCTATATCCACCAAATACTTTACAGATTTTATGTTTGCATGCTCCATTTCCATTACCAGGAATCTCATTCTTAATTTTTTTTTGGGGGGGGTGAGGGTGGGAGTGGGGAGGACCATTTATTGTTTAAAGCCTGTGGAATAGATTGCTATTTACCTCCTCAATATCCAATCTTTCTTTTCTCCTTACAATAGAAGGAGGTTCTATTTCTTCAGAAGATTGGGTGGACAATGAAATGGAAGAAGTTTGTTAGGTAGATTTTCTAGAGAAGCTCCTTAAAGAGATCACCAATTTTGTCCTTTCTACCTTCTTGCCCGGAACTTAAATGAGCTGTCTAGTGTTCTAGCAGCCATTTTGGGACCATGAGGTAAACCTGAGAGTACAAACTGTATACTAAGGAAGGTAGATGAGAAAGGAGGACCACAGGTATACTGATGACATCCTGGAACTTCATTACCAGTTATAGATTGTCTAATGCTAGACTTCTTTTACGTGAGATGAAAATGTCTGTTTTGATTAAACCATTGTTATTTGGATTTTTCCATTATATATAGCCAGACATAATCTGAATGGAGATACAGATCAATTCAAATAGTACCCTCTCTTTGTCACTATCCCTGTATTCCAACTAGAGAATTTCTTCACTGAGCCTCCCAGAGAGGCCTTCACTCAGACCTCTCTGATTACATTTATCATAATATATCAGAACTATTTGACCAGATATCTCCTCCCCTGTTAGACTATGACATCCCTGAGGAAGGAACATTGTCTCATTCCTCTTTGTAACTGCAGTGCTTAATGCTGAGTAGTCAGAAATGAGTCCTCGCAATCGATATTTGTTGAATTAAATTGAGAGTTGAAAAGAATTTAGAGTTTTCTGTTCACATTCAATTTTGGGGGGGAAGGGTGTTATCTTAAACCTGAACCTTATTTGGGGTTTAGTTGGCAAGAAATAAAGTCATGGGAAGTGACACTGGATGGGGGCCTCAGGGACAGGGGTAAGAGAGATAGGTAGGGCTGGACCTGGATCTCCCAAGGGCAGCTCTTGTTTGCCGGTATGTTTTCCTGTATGCAAAACCTCATTGCCCTGGAAAGTCCCACAAGGAGACTGCCTGTATTAGGAATGCTTTATATTGCCCTTCCTGCCTCTCTGAGAGGCAAAGCTTCTCTCTTGAGACTGGGTATCATAGATAACTGGCTCCTTGGGCATGCCTGCAAGTCCCTTCTATGTGCCCCAGCACTGTCCCCTCAGTCCTCCCAAATCACTTTGGAAGGGTCTGTCACTCTTGAGTTGCAAGATTAAATGAAAGCATGTTTGGATAAGATGCTTTTGGGCCCTAGATCAAAGTCTTCATTGCTCAGGGTCTAGTCCCCTTTTAGAGTGAGTATAAAACCTGCCTTCCCCTTAGAAAAAATTATGGGTGCAAAAGGAGAGAAGTCCTACCCATATCCACCATGTTAACACATCTTCTCAGGAGTAGAGCTCAGGTGGCATACTCAGAAACCAGTGTCCTGAGAAAATGGAAAGATAAGTTTTTTATTAAATCACTTGAAATTTTTATTGACATAGACATACATGATCTTTTGGCTAAATAAAACCACTGGAGAGCAAATTAAATCATGCATCATGATATGATTATTCTCTCCTTATAAAAATAATAAAAAATGTTTTGATACATTTGCTGTGTGTGTTTGTGTGTCCACTCTAATAAACAGTACCAGGGCCTTTTTTCAAAAATCACAGACCTAGATTTAAGCCAAACAGTGGCAGGAGCTGTCCCACTTGCCACAGAAAAGGAAGAGAAAGCATTGAATTATTATACAATTTCCTTCTCATAAATCAAGCCTGCCATTTGCCATGATTATTTACCATTGCTTTATAATTGTGAGCAGAGAGTTGAGAGGAGCTAGAAATATATTCATTCTTTAGAGTGATATAAAGTGGCACTTGGAGTTCCAAATGATAATTGTTTTTTTCTTCTTAATATCCAACTGCTTCTAGAAGTTCTGTGAAAGATTCGTTTAAAGCCAGCTCCAAAAATTTCTGTGGAAGTTGGCTTTCAGTCTCCTTTTGAAACTCAATTTGCACTCATCCTCAGGAATTAGGAAGGTTGAATTGCGACCTTCAGTCAGAATTCCTCTCTAACTATTTTAGCAGGTTGGAGAACTTTCCCTCATTTATATTCTTCTACTACCCAGTAGTGTTCATGGGTGGGAAGTATTGACAGTTTCTCAGAATATGATTATTGAGGACATTTCTAGCTTAATCTAAATCTTAGGAAATGGAATTTGAAAAGGAAACAAGATCTTATGAGATTTCCACTTCATCCAATAGGACCTTGACGTCTATTCATAAACTTGAAGCCTATGGGAACCACTCTGCGATAGTGGGAGGGTCCTTGCTCTTCAGCTATGCTCTCAGGGCTTTTCCCCACCCCGCAGTGAAGTGATAATTTATGGGTCATCTGCCACACTTAGTAAAACTTTCTGCTGACAAAATAAGTGATACAGGTAGCCGTATAATGCTCTACGTGAAGTTTCAAATATTCTAGAATCGTGGAAGGTAAATATGTGTTCCTATCAATGGACCTTTCTAATCTATGAATGGGTTCCTGCTATTTCTGTCCTGTAATTTCGAATTATATGCAACATCACTGAGTTTCTGACCTGGGTTAGAATCAAAAGCTGCAGGCTCTTGCCTCTCTGACCCTCTAGCTCAGAGTTGCAATATTAATGGTGTCTAACATTTATTATACACTAAGTATGTTAGAAGCTCTGTGTTAAGCACTTCACATGATTCATCTCAATCCTGGAAGGTAGCTTTATCATTATCCCCATTTAATGGGTGAAGAAACCAAGGCACAGGGAGAGGAAGGAGCTAGTCTATGGCCTTACGGCTCGGATGTGGTGAAGCCAGAATGCAAACTCAAGCTGTTGTGCTGCCAATTTAACATCTTACTTTGAAGCTGGAGCTCGCCCTCAGGAATTAGCAGCATAACCATATTCTTATCCTCCGAAAGAATGACTAGAGATGCCTCTTAGAAAAGACTTTCACTTTTCTGCATTCTGTGAGGCTGCTATAGCACCATTCATACCTGAGGCTGTCAATCCAATAGGTGACTATAGCCCAGGAGCTTTGTTGGGAGCTGAATTACTCATAGTTTGGTATGAAAAGATTTGCCATGGGGGAATTTATTGGAGGCTTTCATTTTGCAATAGTTGGAGTTTTAATATTTTGTCCCATGTATTCCTGGTTCCTTGAGGAAAAAAGAGGAGAAAAAGAAAATAGGGACACCATGGAAGAGGAACTAAAATCTCTCGCCCCACCCCCACTATAGTTTTGAGGTTCTATTCATGAACTGTAGTAGTTCAAGCATTTTAGGGATTAAACAAACAACTGAGGGAGTATGTGATGTGGATTACAGCCCAGAACCCAGGAGAAGTTGAAATATAGAGATTATTAATGTACTATAAACTGAAATATTTTCTTCTCTTTCAACCAAAGAAAAGGAAGCCAAGGACATCCAAAAGTTGGTGACCTTGAAAGTTGGGGAATTTTCATATTCCACATGCCATTTGCTGACTGAATGCTAGTTGTTATCATTTTCTCTTAGTTGAGATTCTTTCTTTAAATGCTGATTTTAAGAGTTTGCAAAGGGAGTTTGTTTGTTCTATGGAGGTTGTAGTGGTAGGGAAGTGGTGGGAGCCTTGATATGCCTTCTTAAGATCTGCTTATGGCAAGGCTCTGGGTCTTGAGTCTCTGTGGCCTTCTTGAAGATTTGGAGGAAGCCAAGACAAGAATTCTGGGGCTCCTTCTATTGGCTTTTGCAGGGCCACAGGGCTCCTGATGTCATTTAGAGCTCTTGGAGTAAATCTGACTTTTGAAAGGAGACCGAAGTATCCTCAAGCAGTGCCCAGCGTCCCACTACCCATCACTGAGCTCTACTGCCTGGTGACAACCTCTCCAGGTCCCAAACTTCCTTTTAGCTAGGGCCTCATAGAGTGTTATTGCTTAGGCTAAAGTTGCATTGTTTTGTACTGTGGAGTGACTTTTTATCTCTCCCGTTTATTCTTCCCAGTTTAGGGATGCAGCTCTAGATGTAAGTGGAGCTGGAAAGCAATCACATCAGATTTCATTGCCTTCAGGTAACTATAGAATGACATCTTCTAGTGATTTCCCCAGGAAGCAAATAACTCAGATTAACTCCAAACCCTTTAGGATAAAACTTTATAGTGTCTGGTAGACTATGCAAACTGGTGCCAGTGCAGATCACCTTTGAGTTATAGTTCATATCATTAGAAGTTTTAAAGCAAAATGTGGCTCCCTTATTTCTGGACCTCACAAGGTATGGGTCAGCAAAATTTTCTATTTCTTAGGCCCTTCCCTGTCCCAGTAACTGAGCTGGCATGGGATGGGGAATAATTGCTGGTGAGAAGGAGAAGCTCAGGAATGTTGAGCAAGGCAGCTCTAAATAGGCAGTTGGCAATGACTGGAGGAGGTGGCAAAGCTTGTAACATTTCTTATTCTGTGCTTGACCTTTGGCTTGGCCAGCTTACACTTTGGGCAAAAGTTTGTTTTTCCAGTTTAGAAGATTGTTGATGAATCAAACTACAATTTATTTGATGACTAAAAAAAATAGCTTGCAAGAGGCAGGCATCAAAGGGTGCTAAGGACCAGAGGAAAAATTCTTTTACCCCTTCTTTAGACTCTGGGATCTGTGCCTGTGCTTACCATTTCTAGCTTCTCTTGTGATTTTGTGTCTTATTCTATGATTCAGAGGTTACTGAAGCTGGAAAAAGAACCTGGAGCATATCACCCATTATTTTGTGTTATCTTTGCAAATTCTCTCTCTCTTTGCCTACACTATGATGGAGCTGACTGTGTAGCTATTCCCTCAGGGTTTGGAATAATTCCCATTGCTGCTATTCATGCAAGCTGGTTTAATCATTTTCCCATTTTCTGCTCAGCACCCTGTCCTTTAGTGGTCATAGACTAATAGTGAGTTAGTTTATAGAGTCATTGCATCTATAGACCTTTGTACTTTAATTAGGAATGGCCTGGGTTAAGAGGAGAATTTGCATGATGCCAAAGGAGATCTTAGAGATTAAAACATTGTCCAGAGGTCAACTGTTTGATTTTTCCAGAAAGGCTCAAAATTACACCAAGTGCTTACACTTAAGTATAACTAGGATGGTGCTCTTTGGTAGATTCCTGGAAGGAAAACACATTTAGGCTTTTAATTGATTTGTTTTTATTCAGAAAAGCTGAAATGGAATTGATGTTATATGTGGAGAACTGGCCATTGCTTTATTGCTGACAGGACCACAATAGGAAAAAATGGAACATTTCCTTCTAAGCAGCACTGTAGTGAATTGAGAACTAAAACGCTTATGGAAAATAGCTTTCAAATGATTATTTTCTTTTGCTTAAATGCTTGATGATGATGATTGTAATTCCAGCTATACACAGAGAGAGCATGAAAAAAACTAAGCCTAGACTCCCATTATAACAAAAACCAAAGAACACATCACACTTTATATAATCTAAATGCCCATACATTTTCTGGGACTGCTAAGTAAAATATAAATATACAGTTCAGGTTCTACTTATTTGCATTTTCAGTGCCAAGAATTTTTTCCAGGCTTTCTTTGAAAGATTTATCTTGACCCTGGGTCACTAACAACTTCTGAAATTAAACTTGAATTTGGAATTTTCTTGCTTTGCATGCAAAGGCTGGTCTTCTGGATTACAACAGGAAGTGTTTGAGGGTGAAGAATAAATCTGCAGATGGTTCAGGATTCCAGACAATGAGCTTATTCCAATCCTTGAATGAAGAGTTTTAGGTGTGATGATTTCATCAGTGCTATGGAGGGAATGCTTCCTACTATAGCGTCACTACTGAGCAGAGCGCTGTTGATAGTGATGTTCCATGAAGCAATTTTTCTTACTCTTTGCTTAGAAAGAGTAGAATCATACAGATATATAGTCACTTAAACTTCTCAGATTATGACTAAGATAAATAATATTAATAAACTGTTAACTAAGAACTTAAAGCCAAAAATGGCCAGACAATCCAGTGGAGAACTTTAAACAACTTTGGAAGAGCCAAGGACTGCCACTGTGATTTAAAGCTCTGATCATCTCTGGCTCAATGCAAATTTCTTTACTCTGCCCTCATCCAAACTGCATGATGGCCCCAGGGATGATGAGGAAGCACAGGCAAGAGAACTGATGCTGCTGGTGGGTGACTCAGGGAACTGGCGAATGTCTTCAAGAGTATTCCACTGTCAGACTTCAAACCTGCCTAGGCCTGAGGAAGCACTGAGACCACTTGATAACTACTGGTCTGCTCAGTTAGGCTATATGCTGTAGCACAATCTGAATGAAGGGGGAGTCTGTGCTCAGGGTGGATGGGAGATATGCTTACAGTCTCTTGTCTATACCTGCTCTGTTGTAGGAATAAACAGAGGAGCTTGGTGTTGGAGGCTTAATTTATTGTCTTCCAAACAACAGCAGCCAGTGACACGTTGTGCTAGTAACAAGGCTGCTCCAGAATGCTTTGACTTGACTTTTTGTTTCATTCAGTTTCAAGAATGTTTCGGAATAATTTTTTTTGAAATGTCCCTTTGTATTTACCGTTTCAGTTTACAGCTCTGGAAAAAGTCAAAACACACAGCAAGGACACTTCACATTTGTCCCAACAAAAACTGACCTTATTTCCCTTTCCCCTAGACCTGTTCCTTTACCTATGCTCCCTGTCCCTCCCTGTCTCATCAAAGCCTCCATCATCCACATTCATGCTCAAGCATGGGCCTGACCTTCAACTCTTTCTTCTCCTCTCCCCACCACAGCCAATCAATCATCAACTAATCACCAAGTTCTGTCTATTCCACCTGCCAAAGACCTCCCTATCTATCTAACCATCCACCCATTTATCCATCCATCCATCCATCCATCCATCCATCCATTCATCCATTTATTTTTCCACTTCTTTCCAGCCTACAGCTGCTGCCCTTACCTAGGCTGCCAGCACCTATCCCTGGATGGATGAGATAGTCTCCTCACTGTTTTAGGGCTCTGCTGACCACCTCCAGCTCACTATCCCACTTCTACTTCCACTCACAGCCACAGTGGTTCTTCTGCAAAGTTGACTAGATCATGGTACTTCCTTGCCTACAACCCTGTCAAAGGCTTCCCATGGGCCTGAGGAGTTTACACCCTGAAGAGCGCTATACAACTGGATTCTTTGAGACTTGTCTCCTGCCTTCTTCATCGTAACTACATGTGCTGAGTCCTGTCTTCTCTAGTCTTTTGCATTTGTTATTTTTTTTACCTGAGTGCTGACTCCATCACTGGCTACCTCCTCCTCCTTGATTAATCAGGACTCAAGTTTCAGGTCCTTTAAGAAGCTTTCCACGACCCTCCTATCTCTGTACTACCCAGTCTGCACCCGTTATAACTAATGGGACCATGTAATCTATTATCAAAACTAGGATATCAATGGTAGTGAAAGGTCCACCTGTATATATTAAATATGAACAACAAATATAAAGTAGGACATACCCAGGCAAACCAGGCCTCCCCCTACCTTACCTGGCAGACTACAATTTCCATGATGACAGAGAATGCCCAGTTTTTAATGTATTTGTTTCCATAGTAGGTTCTCAATATATATAAATATATATTTTTGTTGTTGAATAAATGAGTAAAGGGATGACTATGGCTGAAACAAATAGGAGGCTGGTCATGTGGTCCTAGACTCCAGAGTTCAATGGGAAGTCATTAGTCCCTAAACCCTGCTGGCAGGCCTTGATGTCTAATGAAGCTAGATATTCTATGTTTCTCTTGTGAAGCAGCTCTCAGCCATCACAAGTAGCACAGAAAAGGGATATACTAGATTACCTTGCTAAAACCCCCAAAATTATGAATTACAAAGCACATTTGGCTGAAATGAAGTAAATGGGTTGTGTCTCAAAGCGTGTTTCATGGCAGATAGCACCTTAGGATATTAAGACTTATTACATGATAAATGGGTTCTGGGCCCAAATAAGACATAGAAATTAAGTTTATCTCTTTATTGCTAATACCCTTTAAACACTATGAAGTAAGCAGTGTTTTGAAAATTTAGATTGACACAAAACCAATTCCCCTTACCTCTCCCATCTCCTAGATTTCATGTTCTATGGAACCTACTTTGAGAATCAATGAAATCATGTTGCCCAGACATCTCTAGGTAGGTGAAAGTGTTGAGTCCTGTAAGTCAGGGCTATTTTATTTCTTCCCATTGCCTAGAACCTGGCACACAGTCGATGCTCAGAAAATGTTTGTTGCCTGTGGACTGGGATGTCATGCATTCAACTGAGGACACAGGAGCTTGGGGTGGGTGAAGCCATGCGATCCTGACATGTCAGTACTGCAGGTGACTTAGAAATGAGGAGAATGCTGACTTGCCTAAAAATGATGTGGCAAATGATGAGGTTGGTGAAACTTCTTTTTCACACCTTGTAACACTCACTTTGAATAATGCCCTCCTTGGCCTCACACCTTATTTTGATCTTACCTTCCTAGAGTCTACTTCCATAGGATTTAGCTGTCAGTGTCTGTTCACCAAAGTGCTAAGCTGATAAGACTTAGTGGTATTTGCTTACATGGTTCCTGCTAACACCCTTCTGGACTCAAAGGAGAGCAACTGAGTGGCAGAAGGCCAGGTGGCAGGGCTTACTTTGAGTAGGATCTTGTCCCACCTCTCAACTCCCTATCACATTTTTCACTCTATCTACTTGTAAGGCTGGCCCTGATCATGTACGAAAGCCAAGTGTTCTCTCCCTCACCTGAAGAGGCCTCACAGGTCAGCATTCAGAAAAGAAGAGGATGAGGCTGTTGGCCTTGAAATATCAAGGAATAAAAAGCCCAAGTCCAACTTAAAACTATGCAATAATGGAGGAAAAAAAGATGGCAATCAGAAGTCAAATCTAACTCCCATGGAGATTTAAAAAGTCTTTCCTGAAGAATATTTTGTAGTGTAACTTTAATTTTTTTCTTCTGAGAGACAATTTCTTTTTCAAATTAATTATTTATTATAGAATGATACAATTCCATGAATCTACAAGCTGAATCTTTTCTTTTTCCACTGTCCCTTTTCCCATCTAAAATGGGGGGAAAGTCAGGAAATGCCACAGTCAGGAAATTTTGCACTTGAGCCAATGTGAATTGCCAGAGAGTCCAGCAGAAGGGACCATCACCCACACTGCTGCTCCAAGTTAGTGGAGGTGGGGCCCAAGGGGACTCTCACTTATGATCCTTTGCAACTACAAAGAAGAGTCATCCTTTTGGCTCCATCCTGGTCTAATATGCTGCTACATCTGGAACGGCAGGCATGAGCTGAGGATTTAGAAACAGCAGAAGCCTCTTCATTGAGCACATAGATGAGGACACAGAGCCAGCCGCCTTCCATTTGGCTTAGAAGCCCCTGCACAGGACCAAGCATGGTGCTTTGCTGCTATGGGATAAATAAAGATGATATGCAGCCTTATCACTGAAGGTCAGGTTTTACCTTCAGGTAAATTCAGTCTGGGCAGATTTTGCCACCAAATGAATTAATGAACATTTTTGGTTTTCAGGGCAGTTTAAATTTCTGAACAACTGGTGACAGCTTGTGGTCTTATACTATTATTTCCCCTATATGGGTGAATAAACTGAGGATCAGAAAGGTTAGGGAATTTGGCTCAGTTTATATATCTGTGATTCAAACCCAACTTGGCCTAGTTCTAGAGCCCATGTTCTTTTTTTTTTTTGCTATATCCCACCTTCTCCTGACCACAGAACAGTCTTCTGTTTGTGCTTTCCTGTGTTTGTGGAGCAGCCTTGGAAGCTTGGGAACATCCCAGAGCTAAACTGAGGGATGAGGATTAGATGATCTTGAAGTTTCCTTCCTTACCTTATATTCTGTGACTCTAAGCAAACATATGTTCCACTCTGTAAAAGGGGGTTCACACCTAAGTGGATAGCTAGGAAGAGAAATCTGCCCCCTGTAAGACCTCTTTTCTAAAATGCAAGACCCTGGTGCTTTTTGGACCAAGTGGCATATGTGATTTCCCTGATTCTTATGTGTCTTAATGGCACTGCTCTGGTTGCAGCATAGGTGGTCTTAACTGAGACAAGATCCTGGTTAATGCTATACCTGCTGGAGGACAAAATAGAAGACGCTAACTACAAGAAGGCCCCAGAGCTATAATTAGTGCTCTAATTTCTTTTTATTTCTTGACGTGGTTGGGGCATGGGAGTGGGGAAAAGGCCTTTAAGTTGGAGAAAGAGTGGGTATAAATCTCTCTTCTCATCTATCTTTATTTTAGATAAAGTGTTTAAGGATACATATTACATGCATTTCTCTCCCCATTTATCTCTATGCTTATATCAACTCATAAATAAAATATATAGCTGCTTGGCTAAAATGTATCACTTGTCTGCAAGATTCCTCCTGCAGGTTAATGTCTCCTGCCAGGGGAGTTGCCCCGGTTTGCATCGACTTTCAATGACCTACTTGTATGCTCTTGTTCAGGCAAGGTTTAACAAGTGGCCTGGCAGATGTGTGCATTTGCACATATTCCTCATTCTTATATTATTTTAGTGTTATTTGGCTTCACTCTGCCAAAAATCAATAGTACGTGTATAAAGTTAGCTTTGCTATCACACCTTTAGATAGGAAACCTGTCGTGAACAAATAATTTTGGAAATGGCTGTGGAGGGGAGACTAATTCGTGCCATTTATCATTCTATAGCTGTTCTGTTATTGGCACAATTGGCATTTTCCCAATAATTGCCTTTAGTGTCCTCAGTGCTAATGGGAGGGAGGACCTTCAAAACAGAATCCACTTGAGGCCTGGGCATCATTGTGTAAGTTCACTTTCCGTTGTTGAATGTAATCTGAGACTGAAGTTGGCAGCTGTGAATTTTAGTATGTTACTGTCAATCGCAGGAGCTTATCTGTGTCTTATTTGACCTGGAATTGGAAATTCCTGAATAATGTGACACTCAAGCATTGGGTAGTCTCAGAATCAGAAGTTGATTTGCTTTCCATGATCAGATTTTAAAATATGATTTTTACAGTATTTACTAATCTTGAAGAGTTACATCTTTCAGCAGAAGTCAACGTTTTGAATGTCTCTACAGCCTTTGCAGGAGGTATTTATTATTAAAATCAAGCATTCAATTAGAGACCAGAGAATAAAAAAAGAAAAAAATTTTATAAACCTTTTTCTTATACACATTTGTGAAAAAAAATAGGACAAATAAGATGAGATGATGAAACAAAAATTCACATAAAATGTTGTAGAATATATTCAGCTAAGAATTATTGAGAATAATTCTGCTTCTTGTAAACTAAATTACGAAAAGTTGGATAAAAAAAATCGATGGACTATTATTTATGTTCCATTTAATCTAGGTGTTTTAATAATGTTTACCTGGCCAAATACTGTATTGATTTTTCATTGCTGTGGGATTCACTTAACCTCAAATAAAACTAAAGAAATCTAAACTCAAATCACCTACCCTTTATTGTAATTGTTGGTGTTTACAGTGGAAAGAACATGCTGAATTTAGGCACTGAGAGAGGAAGGGGAAGAGATGCAGGAGTTTTGATTTTCTGTGTGTGTGTGTGTGTTTTTTTCAACTGACAAATACCTACAGTAGGCGTGAGATAATAGAAAGTATATATATTGGTTTATGCCTATCCCTTCTCCCCAACTCCCATTCCTGACACAGGCTGAAATCCTTGTAAATCCCTGAGTGATAAGAGCACTAAGAACATCTTTTGTTCTAATGAAGTGACTCTGGGTGGGCTCCTGGATGACTCCTGGATGGGTACTGGTCAACAGAAAGACCGAGCCAAGATTAGATGCTTGGAATTTTTAGCCTCACCCCCTATTCTTCAGAGAGGGGAGAGGGGCTGGAAATGGAATTAATAATTGGTTACATTTACATAAAAATCCCAACAGTAGGGGGTTTGGATAGCTTCCAGGTGGGCAAACACATCTATACTGGGAAAATGATGCACCTCAACTGCACCTGGCTCTCCCAGACCTTGTTCTATGTATCTCTTCATCTGGCTGTTTATCTGCATCATTTAATAAACTGGTAAACATAAGTGTTTCCCTGAGTTCTGTGAGCTACTTTAGTAAATTAACTGAAACTGTTGGTCAGAAGCACAGGTGATAACCTGGGCTAGTGACTGGCATTTGAAGGGGGTAGGGCAGTCTTGTGGGACTGAATCCTTAACTGTGGGATATGACTATCTCTGGGTAGATACTGTCAGAATTGAATTAAATTGTAGGACACCCAGCTTGTGTCTGATGCTTGTTTGTTGTCGGGGTTGGGGGCGGGAAACATCCCACACATCTGATAACTAAAAGTGTGCTATGTGAATAGTGAAGGAAACTCAGAGGGAAAAAACACAGTAGTAAAGGATTGGGTTTTTCCCTATAAAAGAAGAAAAAATCTGGGTTTTTCCTTTATAGTAGGGTCGAGGTTCAAATCCTTACTATGTATTTTCAAACCTTGACAAGGCAAGACTGTTGCCAAGCAGGGTACCCATTGAGTGTGTGACAAGGAAGCACAGAGATCTAGTGGAGGAGCCCATTTCATGAAAAATTAAAATTCTAGTTTCTATTTTAACTTTTTGAGAAAATCAGCTGGATTCTAAGTTACTTAGTCCAAATATTGAAAGAAAAGAAATTCATAAACAAAGGAGGGGGGTGGAAGGAGGGTGGGCTGTGACAACCCCCAGAGCCTTGCCCAAGCTTCTTCTAACAGGCCTTGTGTACTATAACTTCTAAAAATTGTCTTATTTAATCTTATCTGCACTTCGTAATTCAGATGTCAGTGTTTCCATTTTGATGAAGAAACTGAGTGCTCAGAGAGGTTAAGTTACTTGCTTAAGGTCACACAGCTGCTACCTAGCAGGACTCGGGTTCCAACCTTAGTTGGACATGTTCTTTCTACATATGACGTATGTAAGAAATACAATTATGTCTAAAATAACATTATGAGGATTAATATTTGCCATTTTGATTAGTGCTTATAACAAAAATATTTTATCTGCAAGATGAAGAAAAAACTTTCATCTGCAAGATGAAGAAATTGAGGTCTGATCTATGATAAAATTGAATAATTTGATATTATCGATTTAGAAAAAGCTGAGGTTGCTTTTGGCAGTTATGAGTTGAATTTGGTTTGCAAATAGGTTTTGTTTTGCCTGTTGATGGAACAGGCAAACAACTGGTGTTTAAGTTTTTTTTTGAGCTAATATTAAAACAAACAAACAAAGCAGAAAGCTTATATAAAAATCGAACTTTCAGTTTCTCCAGAACAATCAGCAGATCTGGCAATTGAATCAGCACTCCTGAAAGGCAACAATCAGTTGATTCTGAGTACCATTTGTTCACTTTAGATGTTGTCTGCAAATCTCTACTTTGCCATAGTCCCCACCAATCCTCAGTGCTCCCTGAGGCTGAAGCCATTTTTTACTTCTGGTTTTTTTCCCCCTTATATTTGGCTGCTCCCCTTATTTGCACTGCCTGCCTTGCCCCTTTAGGCTTTTTAAGGCTGATACTGAGAATAGTAGAATCTAGAAGAGAGACTTGCATTCAAGAACCTACTATGTCACTAATCAGTTCTGTGATCTTGGGCTAGCCCACTGAACCACTCTGACTTCAGATTTATCATCTGTTACATGGGAATGATGAATGATTTAGGAAAGATTAAATAAAATAGTCCCTGAGATTATGCTCAGTAAATGTTAACTGACCCTAGAACAATATTAAGAAATATTTCTTAAAGAAATTTTCTCACCCGAAACAATCCTCAGAGGACACTATAACTGGCAAGGTACCTACAACTTCTCATATCCATTCTCACAGCTAGCCTTTCTAATTGCCTATATCTTTTTCTATACCATTTCCCCTCTCCTTCCTTCACTAGCCAAGTGAGTTTTAAAATTGTGCTTCAGACCATTTCCAACATTATCATAATTGCATAGCAATGTCTTTTCATAATATGAAATGAAACATTTGAATAAAATGTGCAAGGCCTCCTGCCCTTTTTTCTTGACTTTAAGAGTCAGCCGTGGTGGGGTATATGTACCTGGAAGGGGCAATGGGGAGTGGAACTTGGAATTAATAGTGACAAGTAAATGGTAACCCTTGAGCTGGATGCAGGTTTTCAGAGTCCCAGGCCCAACAACCTCAAACACAAGGGAAAATAGCCCATGGAGGCCATTACAGAAATAATTGACCTGCATTTTAGCAAGAGCACACAATTCAAATAAAATTACTTAGAACAGAGAATGGCTTTCTCCTTGCATGAAAAAGAAAGGCTGAGATAAAATTCTTGCTTTGCCTGCTAAGTTCACTATAAGGTTTATTTTTTTAGACCAAGTGTGGGAAGGGCTTTCCTCATTTGGGGGTTCAGGTTAACCACTCTGTGTCCATCCTGTGGATGAATGTGGTGATTGGGAAGCGAGTGTTCAGTGGTTGTGCTGGGCAGGTGCTAGGGTAAACAGACAGGGAGGAAGTCTATGTGGCTAACAACCTAAAGCTGACCTGTAACCAGGTGTCTATCTTGTTTTGTGATTGAGTTAACCAATGTCTTTTTTTTTGGATCATATAGCTCAGAAGCTTTTTTAATTTAATGGTATGAATGAGCTCTTCCTGCAGAGGTGAAGAGAATGTGGCTCACTGGCACTATCTTTACGTGTTCCTTTCTCTTGGGAATTCATTTCTCAGGTTCTAGATGTGGCAAAGAGGTTTCCTGATCTTCTGAAGGACAAAATTGAAGGCTGCTTGGCAGGGCATTGGCAATACAGGACCTGCTGCTTTGGAACAGATGCCACCAGTCAAGAATAGATTTCTAAGTGTTTCAGGATGCTCAAGCACAGCTGAGTTATTTCACTTTCTATGCCTGGTCTATTCTTGTGCTTTGAGAGCAGCTTCCCTAGTGCAGTGAGAACACAAAACACAAGAAAGGACTGTTGAGTTAGACATCCTGGGGGCTTTGAGTAGGTGGATCTGTTTTGGGAGTTTGCTTTGAGAATTCTGGAATCCAGTCATTCCAGATACTGAGTGTGTCTTAAGCTCTTTACCTTTCTTGCTGGAGGGCAAGGAACACAGGAATACAGGCTGTACGACAAAACCTCAGACCACCATTGCCATTTTGTGATCTTAAGCATCACTTCATCTCTCTGAGCCTCACACAGGGATCACTGTATTAAATGAGATGATGGGTGAGCAAATTATGTTGCTAGTATCACTATGTGTCTGATGTCTGGTATACAGCAGATGCTCAAGAAATGTCAGTTCTCTTTTCCCTTTATGATGCCCACATGTTTGCTGCCCTAGTAGAAAGTGTGTTGAAGTCATAGAAAGTGTTTAATATTTTATGTTATCCATCATTTACTTTCTATTTTCTAAAGCATCACAGCTCTTTTCTGAGAGGTAAAGAGGCTCTAAGAAGATTAAATCAGCATGTAAATTTCAGCTTAATTCCAACCTAAGCCCCTTAAGAAATCTTTATTTGTAGAGAAGCCACAGCTTATAGCAGGAGCTCAAGTACAGGACCTGTGAGCAAGTCCATTGCCAAGGCCATCCGGGATGCTGGCTTTAGTGCACTGGTTTTTAACCTAGGGAACTCAGAATCACCTGAAGGGCTTGTTAAATCAGCTTGCTAGGTGGAACCTGAACATCTGCATATCTTATAATTCCCAGATGTTGCTGATACCTCTGGTTTAGGAACCACACTTGCAGAACCACTGCTTAGTTGGGGGGTAGGGGGGAGGCATGCAAGCAGTAGGGACTCCTGGGTTCTGGGCCCATCCCTGTTTAAGGAGTTGTATAACCTTAGGCAGGTCATGTAAACCCTAGGAGACAGAGCTTTCCCTTTGTCCAACAAAGGGGAAAAAGTGCAATGTAGAACAGAGCTTCTTAATCTTTTTTCTGTAGTGGATGGCCCCACCAGGCCCTGCTAGACTGATGGAGGGCTGAACGGATCAGTATCTTGGCACATCTGGAACCCATCCAGAGTGTTTAACACACAGGCTGGGAAAGTCTGACCAAGTGGTTAAGAGCATGTGCTTTCAATTTCTGGAATTTTGAGGGTAAGTCCTCACTCTGCCTATCTGTGTGGTCTTGCAGCTCTTTACCCAAGGTCAGAGCCCTGGTTTAAAAGATCAGCTATGAAATGGGCACAGTGCTTGTGCCTATGTCATAGGTTTGTGGTAAATATCAAATGAGGTAATGTGCATAGAGTGCTTGGCATGCAGTCATTTGCACTTAGTGAATGCCAATATATATTAGATATCATTTCTTATTATTAGCTATTATTATTTCTATTTCTAAAATCTATAATTTGCTCTTATGCCTATTCTGTACCTTATGGAAAGAAAGGGGAGTGATCTAAAAGAATTCTTCTCAAATTTTAATATGATATTGAGGATCTTATTAAAATGTAGATTCTTTTTCGGTAGGTCTGAAGTTGGACCTGAGCTTCTGCATTTCTAAGTAGCTCTCAGGTGATGCCCATGCTCTGGGTCCACAGAGCTACACTTTGATAGGAAGGCCCTTTCAGCAGCTGCTCTTGAACTTGAGTGTACACTGGAATCATTTGCGGAACTTTTAACAACCCCCGGCCATCCTCCGAACCAATTAAATCACAATCTCTGGAGGTGGGATACAGATATCAGTAATGATTGAAGCTCCCCAGGCAGTCTCATGTGTACACAGTTTCAACAGCATTGGTTCTCAAAGTTGGCTGCATATTGCAGAGCTTTAAAAAATAATGATGCTTGAGTCCCACTCCCAGAGATTCTGATTTGGTCCAGGCTGAGGCCTGAGCATTAGGGTTTTTAAAAGCTCCCAGGTGATTGTAATGAGCAGCAGCATTTAAGAACCTCTCTCCAAAGTCTAAATCACTATTTGGTAAGGCACAGGGGGAAGTCAGATTGCTTCGTATTCCAGGAGCTTGAAGTAATTAATTTCCCTTCAGATGTACCCCCTTTACTCTAGGAGATTTGCGGTAAAATATGGCCAAAATAAGAACAGCTTTTACCTTATTTTAAAGGAAAAAAGCCTGTTCAACATCTACATTCAGGAAACTGTGTTGTCTAGTAGCTCAGAAATAAGCCCGAGAGAGCATTCAGCATCTAATCTCCTTCTCCAGTGCCTTCAGTGTGACCTTGGGGAATTTTTTCATGTTTATGTTTCTCATTTTCTCATTTGCAAAACCTGGCTAATCCTTCAAAGTGACCACAGAACTGGTGTGTGGTCGAATGGGGCTTCAAGAACACTCCTGGCTGCATGGCTTTTAAATTGTTCTATTTGCTGACTAAATCTAGACATTTATGCCAAATGCATACTCTGTGAGTCTTGAAATTCTGTCACATTTAAACTAGTCTTCTATCTCTCTTTTTCTTTTAATGGTACCAATTACTTCCTGTTCTAGACACAGAAAGTTTAGGCTTAATGGACCCCAGAGATTCAGGGAAATCAGCAAGAGAATGGAAATGACTTTTTAAAAGCTGTGGCAAGAAGACTAGCCTTGCAGGGTGAGTCTTTTTCTTGATCCCCCAGGGGAACAGTTCCCCCACTTTTTCACTCCATAAACTCGATCCCCAAGACCACATTTCTGTATGATTGCCTATGAGGCAGAATAGTTAGTGCAGGGAAACCCCCTCCCCCTCTAGGATATGGCTCCAGAAATTTTTCCTTTCTTTAGACCTCCCCCTGCTTTAGCTGCCATAGAGGGAAATAAGCCCAAACTGGTCTTTTCCAGCTTAGATGTCATTTGGGTAATTATAATATCATTATAATCTCATCCACATTATAAATGCTGCAGCTCCCATCATGAACCCAACACTGTGACACTTCTGGAAACACCATATGAGGAAGAAAAAGCAGAAAACCAAGCTCCCTGCCTACTGGGAGGAGACAACAAAGTTACATCAGCACTACATTTTCCTGCACTTGGCCTCCGGGGAGAACAAAACGTTCATGACCAGCCATTTTGGCACAACTCCTGTGCTCTCTCAAGTAAGCCTACACTCCCACCCCCTCCCCCAACCCCCTGCTCAAGTATTTACTTTCACTTTAGTAAACCTTGCACTTTTCAGCTTACTGTTCTGTTCATCTTGCCTTTGAATTCCTTCTCGTGGAATAAGACAAGAATCTGGTCACTGGACCCCCAAGCTCTCTGTTTTTTTTGTCTTACCCTCAAATTCTTTCTCACAAAATAAGAACCTGGTAACCAGAGCCTCTAGTTTTCCTGTACTTTAGCTTTATGACATGAGCTCATATATCTTTGTTTCATTACCCTTTAGCACACTGCCCAGAATATAGTACGTGCTTGAGAAATACCTATTGAACAACTGAATGAAGTGGCAAAAGATATAAAATCAGGTAGCCACAAGAAGAGCCAAAGGACTCCAGAAAACAGAAAGAAAGTGATAAGTGAAAATAAGGTATTTATACTAAATAGTATTGAAGCAGATGAAGTTAAAGGAGATACAGGAAAGGCCAGGAGTCCTGAGTGAAGTTTGTGTGGAGTGGAGAGAATGAGGGGGTCCCCTGAAATAGCCAGGGAAAAAGTGAAAAATGATAGAAGAAAAAAAAATGAGTAGTGACCTCGGAGGGACAGAGATAAGTTGAAGATAGAGGGAAAGGCGTAAAGGCTAGGAAGAAGGAAGTGGGGTGAGAGGGAGAGGTGTCATAAAGGAAACTGCCACAGGCCAGGAGTGGTAGCCTTCCCCCTTACACAGGGCAGATAGACAATCATGGCTAGGTCTGAGATAGGCAGAACTGGAGGAAAAAGTCAAACTGGTAGGGAAGTGGGTCACTATCAGAGATCATCACATTTTCTTGAATTGGATGTTTTCAAATTGAATGATATTTCTTATTCTCAGTTATCCTTCACAAGAGAGTAGAGCCCCTCCCATGGTACAAATCCACCTCAGTTAAGCCCCAGACAGCCACTACTAACACCACAGACAACTCCTTGGCAGGCTTCCCTGTCCTCCCTTTCCTGAGGCCACATCCTGCCCTTCCCCTACAGAAGCACAACTGGATTACCAGGCATCACCCTTCTCCTAGGCACTTCTATCCAGTATGACACATGGGCTCTTATTCTACCTTCCTGGTCCTTGCTCCTCCAGGGCCACTGCCAGCCAATACTCACGGCTGTTGTACAAATATAAAAAGGAGCCCATGGGGGTCCTGGGTAGATGAGTTAGAGAAAGGTGCAGGTGAGATGAAACGACTAATGTCATAGAGTCAGAAACTCCATGAAGAAGCTCTTGCTCTGTGTGTGTGTGTGTGTGTGTGTGTGTGTGTGTGTGTGTGTGAGATGGGGGAAAGCTTGTGTGTAGAGGAAACTCTCTCATAGAAAGTGGTACCTAAATTGAGTTTCCAAAGATGAGCAAAATGTTTTCCCTGTTCTTGGTGTTTTTTCTTTCTTTTCTTTTTTCTTTTCTTTTTTTTTTTTGGCAGGGAAAGGTAGAATGAGGGGGAGAGAGGGTAGAATGAGGGAAGAGATCTTGTGAGGGGGGCAGGAACAGCATGTGCAAAGGAGCAGAGGTGAGAAACAGTTTGATATTCAATATTACTGCGGTACATTTGTATGAAAGGCATCAAGAAGAGACTGAGTGTTAGAGATGAAGTTAGAATAGGCAAGAAGAGCTAGGTCATGAAGAAACTTGAATGCCTGGCTTAGAACATGTATGTTACTTTATAGGAAATAGGAGGTGTCTGGTTTTAAGCAGGAACGAGAAGGAACGAGACATAGTGAGACTTGCATTTGACAATGATTCCTTTGGGAAGGTATTATTATTTGCTTTTTACATGTGAGCAAACTCAGCCTCCAAGGGGTACTTATACATGACCTGCTCAGTGTCACACAGTTCATGGTGGAACCAGACTTGACTCTGTTCCGTTGTGTTAACCCTGGGTCTCTTCATCCACACCTCAGGTCTGAGTGACCTCTGTGAGATTCCCTTTGCAGAACTTACTAGGCCCATCTCACCTCACTCAAAAGCCAAAAATGATGAGATTCAGGACAGCACAGATATTGCCCCTTGAGCCCCTAATGAGGTGATTTAAAAAAAAATCTGGTTCCTCCATTTCTTAAGAGAAGGACTTTTTATTCATACCATGTTAGTCTTCAGAAAGCTAAACCAAAATGCTATACTGGGTACTCATTGGCATTTCCAGAAAACATACTGACTGTCAGCTAAACTAGGGGAAAGAGGACTCAGCGATTATGTAAATCTTCATGGGAAGAGAGCAGCTACAGTTCTTAGTTGCCCACTGGAATGATGGATTTATAAGCCAAGCCATAGCCACTGTTTTTGGCTATTCCTTCAACATAACTTTATACCAGTCTGCTTATAATAACAAAATGGAATTTCTTCAGCATTTTTCTCTTTCTCCTGTCTCCCATGCACAGGTGATATTTCTACCAAACAGAGATGGCCCTAGAGAGAATAGAGAGATAAGAAAAGGCCTTGAAAATCCTATTCATAGGGTTAAACTTCTGAATCTTGGATTGGCCAAGCCATCCGGGAAACACCCACCTTAGGGGCTATGCCTGGGAAGTGACTTGTTTAACTCTAGCAGTGAGAACCAGGGGCATGAACAGGGGACTGCACCCCTTGTCTAAGATGTGGAACTGAGAGAGGAGCCCCCAAACTCTTAATTATCTGGAGTTTTATGAAAGGCACTCTGGGACAAGAGGAAACATTTATGCCTTGTTTACACTTGGTTTCATCTTGGCAGCATTTGGGCATTGATCAAGAACTTAGTTTCAAGTTGACAGACTTAATAAAAGTCCAGCCAAGGCTGGCTCATAAATAGGACACCCAAAGTCTATCTTCAGAGAAGCCAATAGATTATTATTATCACTACTGAGAAGGTTAAGTCTCTTTGAGGTTTCTCTCAACCAAATGTGAATAATGACTTTTTCCAAAATGTTCTCTCAGGCATTCAAAATCCATCTCTGATTAGTAATTTTTTAAGGGTTGCTGGTTTAATACTCTCTCCTTCCTTCCAGAGTATATTCTTATTAAAATTTAAACCAGGAGCATTAAATACCTTACTTCTAACACAGATTTTTCCATGGGTTAATTGTTTACCTACAAGCTCAGGTGAAGAGCATCCCCTGCACCCCCTGACATCCCACTCCTCACACACACCACATGCTCTTTGGCATTCCAGCTCCTCATGTTGGTGACTGCTCAGCTCTGCTTATAACTTTATAATTCAGGGTCAATCAATTGATTTGGGTTTATGGAAAATAAGTTTGCAGAATATTTTATATTTTGATATCTGATCCTTGACCAAATGTTAAATTTATACTTAATTTTAGGGATTAAGATATAGATTCCTTTTTTCCTTTGTTCAGGAAGTGACAAGGCAAAGTCACAGCTTTTACATCAATACCTATGTGCTCAAGAATCCTAAATGCCAACTGATGTGGGCCATTTGAGTAGACTGGGAAAGGGAGAGCTGGGGGCGATTTTTTGAGGCTCTCCATTAGGTGTTTCTTCTTCTGCTTCTCACCAAGCTCTAGCAAATAACCCTTGCTTACTCCTCCAAATGTCTCATTGAATCACACATCTGGTCTGAGTGTGACTGCTGGGCAGCAGCTGCTGCTGATGGTGATGAGAGCAGTAGATGTACCGAGTGCTAAGCACTTTGTATTCTTTACCTATTTATTCTTCTTGACAGCCATGTAAAGTAGGCAATACCATCTTACAGCTGAGAAACTGAAGTTCAGAGAAGTTAGGTATATTTCTCAGTTACACAGCTTATAAGTGGTGGAAACCAGGACTTGAACCAGGTCTATTTGAACTTAAAGTTCTGAAGGCAATTTCATTGCCTTGATAAAAGTTCACGACTACCTGGGTTTTATTCTCTTTATGACGGAGATGCTGTCATAGATAGGGGTGCTGTGAATAGATAGGAAGAGATAGTCTAGGGAAGAGACCGCCTATGAAAATATAAAAATTATAGTATGAAATGTTCTTGAGGAAATCTTTTGGCAAATTTAATAGATATAATTAATGAAGGTCAATTCTATTTAAAGCCTTGATCAAAACTAACTGCTCATCACCTCATAAAAAAATGAAAAGACAGAAGATAAAAAGAAGTATGTCTTTGACTAGAAGTAGACTGGCAGAAACACAGTTCAAGTCACAGAACTGTCTCTTCGGCTTCTTTCTTGGTTTGTCTCAATTTCTCAGTTGCCAAGTAGTGGAGAAAAATGTTTTCTATTTGTCAAATTCATATTTATTTGAGAACAGAAAAAATAGTCTAACAAAAGCTCCTTTTGTGGCATATTTTTACTGGCAATTTAATCAGATTAGGAACATTTTTTTTCTCTTAATGTGTATAATCTAAAAAAATCATAAAAATGAAATTCCTTAAAAAATTTCTAAAATTTGACATTGATAAACATGGGCATTACTTTCCTTACTGTTCCACTCCAGCCTTACTTTCTTCCTGAAAGTTCTAGTGTACCCCAGGAGCACCATCAGGGAGGTGTGAGGAAGTGTAGTAAGGGCACTAGATGGAAGGCAGAGGTTTGCTACCAGAAGGCTGAGGACTCCCCAAAGGACCTGGCCCCTTCTGCCATCACTCCAGCATCCAATATATTCCAGCTAAAACCCAGGTGCCTGCACCATCAACCCACCTGCTTTCAGTTTACTGACTAATAAGGGTATCATTTAGACCTACCCTCTAAAATTATAATGAGAATTAAATGAGATAATGCATATAAATTGTTAAGTACCCTGTCTGGTGTATAGTAAGCCCTAGAGAGTTCACTATTATTATATCTTTAAAAAGTTTCTCCATTTGCCTGTAAGCTCCATGAAGGTTAGGGCAATGTTCTTACTGATGACTCACCAGGGCCTAGCACAGTGATAAGTACAAGGTACACGCTTAGTAAACACCTGCTAAACAAATATGTAGGACACCAGCATCTTCTGTTTGGGATACTGCCATGGTCCGACCTCCCTGCTTGTTTTCTTATCCCTCAACACATTCCCCACATTTCAGCCAGAGTGATGATTCTAAAATACAAATATTATGTCCATGGCTTCCTCAGCATAAAACTCAGCTCTGGAACTTGGTGAACTTGGCCCTTGCATTTTCTGGTCTCTGCTCTTCCACAGCCTGTCTTCCCCTGCTCCCTGCCTTTCTCAAACATGCTTTCTTTTTTCTTCCTCATATCTTTTCTCCTGGTCTACAAACATGTTTCCTTCCCATGGTTATGTCTATGCATCCTTAAGGTCTCAGAAATCTCACTTTCTTAAAGGGGTCCTCCCTGCTCTCTCTCTGTCTAAAGTTGTATTGACTTGTTTTCCCTACTCCTTCTTCTTCTATAACACTTATGGGGCTATAGTTTATTCTTTCTAAGGGTGGGTAGCTCAGTCATCTGCTGACATAGGTAGGCTCTTTGGAGCAGATCATGTACACTTCTTCCCAGCTTTGTGTTGGTAGACTGACATCAGCCAGGGTGGAAGTATTTACACCATGGAAACTGGCTGTGCTTTAAAGTGGTTTTTGACTTTTTCTCTAGATAGCTGGCTGCTAAACATTTATTAACAAATCATTGGTTAGTCCCACAAGAGCTGGAGGTATCCCAGTATATCCCACAGAGCTCAAAATAGGGTCTAAATGAATATGAGACTTCCAGTGTGTCTATGCTGAACTGTGCACAATGTATATATTATCTCTCATCTTGACAGTGACTTCACGAGGTTAGTATTACCTTCCTTATTTTTCAAATGAGGAAATTTAGCCTCAAGAAAGTGACTTGCCTAATGTCACAAAGGGAGTAAGCTAAAGATTCCTTGGGTCTGCACCATGGGGCTCTTTTCTAGCCGGTTGCCTTCTACTCTGAACCTGCGCTGTCTCCAGCCTGGCTTGAGTCCCAAGTAGACTGGTCCTTCTGGATTCACTTGCCAATCTCACAATAACAGGCTGCATATTCTCTGCTTGGATCAAGGTGTCCAGACTGCCCTCTGGATGTGCTCTGCCTTTGGGGACCTACATGTGACCTAGTGGGCACAGGACATGGCATGACACATAAGGGCTGGGAATCCTCTGGAACGCCAATGCCTGTGACTGAGCTGTGGGGTAACAAACTCATCCTGGTTTGCCTGGAACTTTTTTGATTTTAGCATTGAAAGTCCTATTTCCTGGGAATCCCTTCTAGTTGCAGGCAATCTGGGATGTTGGTCACACTACTCAGAGAACAGAGATCTGAGACCATCAGAGGAAGAGAAATCTCAAAGGGGTTCTGAAAGCACAACACCCACTTATCCACTCCCTTAGGTCTACCTTCATGATGCCTGCTGATTCAGTGTGTCTGTATCCCTATCTTTGTGAGAGGTCAGGACCAAGAGCCATTTAACTTCTCTAAGCTTCTATTGATATATCTATAATGTAGAGGTAATTAGAATCAGCTACGTAATTCGTGGGGTTCAGTGTAAAATAAAAATGTGGGGTCTCTTGTTTCTGAGCTCTGTCCTGGCTTCCGTTGGCTTGCTCATCTTCACCCGCAACAGGCATCTGAATTCTTAACTTGACAAGAACATGAATTAGGTGATCTTTTGTAAATCTTCTTAGCTTCTTTAGGCTCAGATTTTCCTCTATAAACCATGGGGATTGCCAGAAATCTCTAAAGAGCTTACTAGCTCTAAACATGTTTCAGCCAACTTCGTGACATTTATACATATGAACAAGGTCTTAATGTTCTTTTGAAAGTAGTTTCTCCCTTCCTGGGTTTGCTGACAGTCTATCTGGCCTTCAACTACTATTTATATAAGAGAGTCTCCTCCTCCAACCCAGAATACATAAATCAGGGTTTTTAGATTATTTCGAAAGTTCTTTAAGTCAAAGGTCAACCCTCGCTCAGGGCTGTTGAAGGAAGGTAGGAATCACACTCGTGTCCTCCACAGTATTATACTATTTCATTCCTGGCTAAGAAAACACCAGTGGATACCTTTGTAATTATACTTTGCAATTATTTCTTCCTGAAAAATTTCTGATGAAAATAAAGAGAAAGTAGGGGAAAAAAGTTACTTTAATTTGGGCTCACTAGATAATTTTTTTTTCAAGTATGTCCCCATTTTTCTCAAACCCTGGACACCTGACCCAGGCTTGGTTTCATGGTTTCCACAGCAGTTTCTACTTAGTAGGGGTGAGGGTTGAGTTTAGGCTTCCCAGACCCTTTCTTATCACATTTCTGTACTGTAGGGCGAAAAAACAGATGTTCCTTTAAAGGCACATCTTCTTAATCTTTTGTTTCTCTCTTTGTCAACTGGTCTTCTGGGGATATATGATCATTCCCTTAAAAGAAAAGGTTGGAAAGAGAAAAAGAATGTTCTCAGCTATTGCCTGGGTCTGGTCCATGTGAACTCCAATTAGACCTCTCCATGGGGCATCTGGTCATGTGCCTGGTGGTTGGAAATTTTTCTGTTTTTCCCAAGGGTTAGAGTTAGAGAAAAAAAAGTATTTCTCTGTCCCTGAAAATTCTGTTTCTTCCTAAAATTGTGCCCACCTCATCTGTGCTGGTTCTTTCATTGAGGGAGTCCTGGTTGGACAGTGGATCCAGCTCACTTTTTGAGTGATTTATTTTGTAATTTAAGGTTGTACTTTTCACATGAATTGGCTCTGGGCCAGACAAAACATGTATTGTTCTAGTGGGAGTGAAGACTGTAATTTTATGTTCTTTTCTTGGTTTAATCTAACCTTCTTCCGCTGCAGTGGTACTGAACTGACAGATGCTTGAGAGTCAACTGGAAAGGGTTCCTTGTGCCACCCTTAATATTGATTGAGACTTAGGGCAAAATGCCATTTTCTTCATTTTCAACAGCTTGGAAAGGAAGCCCAAAGGCTCAAATTCTAAGGAACTATAATTTGCCAACCAGTTTAAGTCCGCCTGTGAATGAGGTTGGTAAACTAAGAAGTTTCCAGTGAGCACTTTCTTTCTTTTCCATAGGGTTGTGTAATAATCTCCCTTCTAGAAGAAAGTCATGAATTTTCAATTGGTATCAGGCCAATGTGAGAGCTGAGAAGCTTGGAGTGAAATAAAGGGGTGGTGTGCCTTTTACAATACAAAACCAGAAAGTCTTACGCTTTTTAAAAAAATTCTAATTTAGAATTTAGGTTTGTACAGTTTCAGAAATGGATACTTTCTGCTCCTTGCCCACTATACTGACACAAAGGATGCTTTCTAAAAGTTGTAGAGATTATAAAGTTGTAGAGATCTAGTTGTAGTTGTGTAGGTAGATGGAGCTTTCCCTAGAGGGACTAAGAAAAATAGTGGGCATAATACAGTGTGTGCAGAGAGGGCAGTGATGAGAATTTGTGTATCTATAAGAATTTGTGTCATGGGGCCCTTCACATGTTCACAAGTTCATGTAAACACTAATAAGCACACTTGATCATCATTTTCATGAACAAAATGTCAGAACAAAAATTTAATTCTAGAAAAATATTCTGGGCCTAAAATCCTTCTAAAGCTAAGAATGTCCTTAAGTCTAACTGGATTGTTTATTTGGGAGGATGTCAGATGTCCTTGGGACTCTCATTTTAGAGATGAGGAAATGAGCACCTAGAAAGGTTAAGTGAGTTGTCTGAGTTTGCAAAAGGAAAGACTGTCTATATAAAGAGCTTGATTTCCACAGAACCTTTCCCATCCAGTTCAGCCAAGACTAAAACTGGCTTCTTACTTACCCCATATAGTCAGTGGAAGTTAGTGGTCTTTTCTTTAAAAGTGAGTCCATTGTATGCTAATTGGCCCTTAATTAACTGCTGTATCTATAATGGCCAAGCCTCTTCCTAGCTGTTCAGCATCTCTCTCTTATGTAGGAGTGTTAATACTTTCGCTATAAAGGGAAAGATGTCTCAGTGAGCAGAGAAGACAGTGAATACCCCTGATAACCAGAAACTAAAACAAATATGCCTTGACAGTCCATAAATTGATAATTTGGATCTACCTAGGGAAGACCATACGTGGCTGGTGAAGTAAAATGGAATATTATTTTGGGATGGAATAATACATACTCTATATTAATAAATTAATGTGTCTGTTTTCCCTATTAGTTATGACACTATCTTTTGGTTAGCTGGGAAATTTAATGGAATAAAACCATTTATCTAATCCATCTATATAGCACTTAACAGTTAATGAGCTCACATCAGCTCATGTGTTACAAATGTCTGTTTTATGAGGTATGTGTTCCATTTTTATAAAGAAATTAAAAGCATATGGAAGAATAACTTGTTCGAGGTCATACAATTAAGTGGCAGATGTGAGGCTTGACCCTAGAATTTCTTATTCCAATTCAAAATTATTTTCCTATGATATCAAAATTCAATTTTTCCAGTGTATGAGAAATTCTTCTCTAGGACCCAGATGAGAGTATACTTTACTCTTGAGCAGGTTAGGTGCTTCTACCATCAATGATTGTACATTTTACCTTGCAGAACTAAACAAGAGTAATGGAGAGGATGAGAAGTAAGTAAAGCTGTATTAGAAGCAAGTGATATATCATGTTTTATTAAATACAATAAAAATATTGGGAAATTATTTCTTCTGATTGTGTTAACAATGTTGGGGAGAGAAACTTTGTACTGAATGTTTTTTTGTTCCTACCTATTGCTCTGGCTGACTTTGCACCTCTCTGTACTGAATATCTAAACATTGAGACTGAAGAGTAAGGATTGCTATTCCGTATTTCAGTTTCTCGGATATCTTCCTAAACTCAGTCTTAGAAAATATTTTGAAAATACACCACATTTTCTTAATGGGAAAAAAATTAAATGAATAAGTCCTTTTGATGGAAGAGACATATTCCATTTGTGTACCAGAAGGTGAAATAAAGCATTGAGATCCCATCTTCGTGAAGGAACAAAGTCTAAATCCTGACAATTTGGTTCGTTAAGTCTTGTTTAAGTTACAGGGAAGAAAAACACACCAGAGAAGCACTCATCTGCCTTCTCACAATGTCAGTGGATATGGTGTAACCTACTTCTGTCATTTGCTGAACAAGCACTGATGTGAGGGTGAGTGAGTGTGTGGATAGGTGGGTGGAGGTGGTGGATGGATGAAAATGCATTGCAACAAGGCTCAATCCAATAGTAAGTCAAAAGAGCAGGAATAAACTTAAAAGGAAAAAAGGAAATGGTTGCCAAAAAGTTAACCCTCAAATGTTATGTCACAAAAGCACCTCTGTAAACAGTTTGGCCTTGCTGTTTTCAGAAGCATGAACATTTGCTTGGAAAGAGGCTGTTCTCAGATCTTTGTTCCAACCCCCATCTGACTATCTTTGAATCTATCTCAAAGGAGAGGAACAGGTGAGCTGTTTGATGTCGCCTCAGAGAAGTAAGCATGGCCTTTCCACATTGGACACTGGCTCACCAGGCCAGAAGATAAGATAGGACCTAGTGAAGTCACCTGTTCCATCATCCTGCCTTTCTGTCCAGTAGATGAAAACTTACTCTGCTTTATAGAGCTGACAGATAAGTAATATTCTGCACCTTCCTTCAGGCAACTCATTCCTTGGGGTTGCAACCACAGCTTCCTAGAAGGTTTTCTCACTTTTGAAGCTGAGTCTTCACGTCACATCTTTTTTCAGTGCAGCTGAATAATATCAAGCATTTGGAGACTGATGTCATCTCGCTCAACTTTGATCATTGCTGAGACCAAGAGGGCAACTCATGCTTCATAACAACGCTGTCTTACGTTGCTGATTTAAAGAAGTCCCCAGTCAATCTTCCATCCCTGAGAACAAGCTCATCTTTAGATCTAGACCTTCACTCTTTTCAAATGCCCTCCTTCAGGTCATTCTGTGGGCAAGAGAGCTAACTGATTCATCTTATGAGACTTTGATGACACTAATATTATTACACAAGAAAAAAAATAAGGGCTGAGGAGGTTTAAAAAATGAAAAACTAGAGTTAATTGATCTTTTACTGTGGACTGGCCACCATGCCAAGGTCTTCCACGGACCTTTACAGTTAACCCTCAGGGTAGTCCTTCAAGGCAGGTTTGGCTGTGCTTTTCTTGCCATTGAGAAAATGAAGCCTCAGTTCTGTTTTGAATGAAAGAACTGCAGTTCAATGTCTTGCTGGTACTAAGGCTATGTAGCCACTCAAGGAGGGCAGGGATCCAGGGTGGGGAAAGTTCCATCTCAAAGGTTAAATCTTGTCCTTGCCTGCTGCTATTTTTTTTCTGTCCCTCTATAGGAACATAGAAACATAGTTCCATGTGTAATTCAATAAACATACTCAGGGTCCAGCTGGTTAAGAATTGGCAGAGCAATCTAAGCTACAGCCCTGCTACATCTTGGCAGCCACACTGGCCAGAAACACTGCTCTCTGTCATAAGATTTCTTTATCTTCTCTCACCAAAACAGCAACAGTTCTATTTTCTCTTTGAATTCTCCCAAAAGATTCCAAGTGTTATTCCCATTTTACAGATAGAGAAACCCATGTCCTGAGAACAATGAAGGAGTGAAAGTTCACAATCCTTTGACTTCTTGGCTTCTGGCTGGGATGCTGGCTTTCAAAGTGGGCCTGTCATTCATGGGAAGTACCGCAGCACAGAGCAAAGAGGCAGAGAGAGGCACAATCTCCTGATCCTACATGGGCGGAACCCATCTCCTGAAAGTAACTGTGCCAAACCCAGGCATGGAGCTGACTATACCACTGAGACTTGCCTCTTCAAGGGTGCACAAGGGTGAGGTGGTGAGGGAGTTCATTGACCCTCCTCTGAACTTCCACTGTCCTTCAGCCCACCTCTATCACAGCACTTAACTACCTAAGTTATGACTTTTTAAACCTCTGTCTCCCCATTGAACTGTGAGCTCCTTGAGAACAAGTTCTGATCATTTTGATCCCTAGCAGGCAGAATAGTTTGTTAGTATATAGCAACTATTCAGTAAATATATATTGGACAAATAAAAGGGTTAATATGTCTACCTCATGCAGGTTACCTTCCTTACTGCTGAAATCACCAATTGCTCTATTCCAGCAGATGCCAGGATCCTGCTCTCCTCCCTGTTCATGAACAATTCCTTCCCCCTCAGTGTGCTGGTCCTTCTCCCTCTGAACTGGTCCCACTAAGGGGCTGACCCCAGGGAACAGAGGTACAAAAGCAGGCAGACAGATCTCTGCGAATGTGCATTATGAGTAGGTTTGGGGGTGGGGAGTGAATGGTTTGAATTATGAATAGTTTCTCAGGGTTTGAAAGGGGACTGTGTGAGTGACATATAGCAGCTGTTTCCACTTAAAATTGATTAGCAAGTATCACTACAAATGAACTCATAGTTTAAAACAAAACTCCATGGAAATGAATCATTCTAAATCATTCTACACTGGTCAAAGAAAAGAAGTTTCTCCAGCTGAACACCAAAAAGATCTTTAGTCTTGCTTTCCCCTACAAACAGCCTTCTGGGAAGCTACGTTCCCCACATCACAGAGATGAAACGAGTCTCAATTCTTTCCTGTTGGCTGCTTTTCACAAATTTTAACTGGCCTCCAGCAAGTGCTCCAGGACTGTCTGCAAAGCTGGAAGTAAAATGTCACCTGAGACAGAGGCAGCCAAGCTAGTATTGCTCCACTTTGGGGTAAGAGCCACACTCTTAGAGATTAACTTAAGGGCAGCCCTTGGGACACTCAGAATTAGTTGATCACAGCACTCCACAATGAGTAGCTATTTTGATTAGTCCTTCAGTATCTGGGGAGTTAAACTTAAAATACTGTTTGGTTTTCATAATATTTTTATTAGAAAATTAAGAGTCTAATTCACAGAAACAAATAACCCCAAGGTGTGATACTCAAGGAAATTACAGTCCGGTGGTTATAAATGGCTATACAACAGACAGTTTAAGTAGAAAGCCCGATAGAGAAGGCAAATCAAATAAAGAAAAATCAATTTCTGAAAATAAATTAAATTTAACATCAGTCAGCTATAAGCCTTAGCTAAGACTGATTATAGTATATCTTCTGGTCATCTAACTAATGGAAGTCACATTTTATTCCTATTGTATCAGGTACACATTACCAAGCTCCAATCCTTCTAAAATTAGATCTTTGTAAAGATATAGTTGCCTCATCTTGACAGTGCTGATGGTAGTGAGAGCCACTAGCAGCAACATACTCCCTCTAGGAAGAGTCTGTTCTGCTCAGTTCTATAAAGCATTCTTGGTGTCTCAAAAGTTAATGTACTGTTACATGACATGACAAAACTAAACTCAGTGGTCCACTTCTCTTTCCTCTGCTGCTTCGCACACATAGTAAGTACATGGCTAGCCCATGCCACTTAGTCATTTTCCTACCTAGTTTTGTTTCAAACCATATATAAGGATCATGGTTCAGGAACCATAAGATAATAAAGACCCAGGGGATTACTTGTTCTTTGGTCAAGGAGAAGTGATGACCTTTATTGTCTGCACCAATTTTAGACTTTTACATTATATTCTTTAATTAGAAATATTCCCACTTGGGCAGAATTAAAACAAACCCAGTATTTAATGCTTCTCTGTGTACTGGTAGAGTAAACTGATCCCACAGTCCTGTGCTGTGGAAAGTACTGGAGAAGATGGAATCTGGGATCAGGATGGAAAGAAAAGGCCTCCAAATGGCAGTCAGAAAGGATCTTTGGATGGTGAAAAGAAGTCAAGAGTCAGTGAGGGAAGATGGTGGTGACATCTAAGTTCTCTTTACTGAAAGCTACAACTAGAGGGCTCTGTAATTTGTGTTTGAGTTTCTGAATAGACAAGTTGGATTATACTTGGCTGAAACAGCCAGGATTGAGAGAAGCTAGAGATGGGGGGTTGGAGGGTTTGAAACTAAGATATGAGGAAGAAATGATGCATTGTTGATATTGCACAGGTGAACGCATTCCCCCATCTTTAGACATTCAAAACCACGCGCCACTCACAAGACCACAAATGTGGCCACATGGGCAAAGGGGGTCACCAACTTTACTCATTTTATCGGTCAATTCCCTCAACATTTATGATGTGTAATTACTGCATGTCCATGAATTTGCTAGCCAATGGGAATACGATCATAATTATAAACACAGTCCTTGTTCTCAAACTGGCTCCTATTCTAGCGAGGGAGACAGAAAATAAACAAGCAACTTCAATGCCTTATATTCTCAGAGGGGCTGGATAGGAATTTCTGGGAATATACAGGACTGTCAGTTATTACCAAACTCGATGACAATAGGACCTTTTCTACACTGCAGTGCTTCCCAGAAGAGCTGGTATGCAACAAAGTGCCAAGCAGACAGTATTTCATTCAGGGAATTACCTTGGAGCTGTGCCTTTAAGGCTGAATTGGCATTGATACCATAATGAAATTTAGAAAATACCTGGTTGACCCCATGTCATTAATGTAAATAAGAAGTAATGTACTCTGGACATTTGGTAAAACCCTTATCATCTGATATAGACCAAAAAATAGAACAGTAGGGAAAATCAGCCCTACTGGAATTAGCAGGATATAATGAATGAACCAGGAAAGGAGTAGAGAAGGACAATGTTGACAATATTAAAAGCAAATTCATATTAAATACTTAATAAACATTTTATAAGTGTTAGCGCATTAATTTTCTCAACAATCCTCCCAGGAAGGAGCAATCCTTATTTCCATTTCATAGATCGGCAAACTGAGGTTCGGAGAGATCAAGTAGCATATGTGGGCACAGTAGCACACAAATACCAAGTGGTGTGTGGAGAATTAAATCTTAGTTCTGATCCTAGGGTTGTTGTGAGGATTAAACAAGTTTATACTTGCAAAGTGCTAAGAACAGGGCCTGAAATGTAGCCAGCACTTGAGAAGTGTTAACCATTATTACTAGTACAGATAAATCTCTCGCACATCTTTTCCAAAAGAAAAAAATAAATGATCTTCCTTCAAATAACCAACCTAATGAGGTAGGGGTTTGCCAGCTCTCTATGTCCAGCTAGGCATCAGGCTCATGGTGCAATGAGAAGATGAAGTGCATTGCTAGCAGCCTTCCTCAGAGCCAGGCTCCTCTAGAATAGTGAGGCTCTTAGAGCACTTGACCAGAAGAACTCCCACTTGTTTGCCTCTTGCCCTTCACTCAGACTGGATGTCTCAGTGGCACCAAGATGAAAAGACTTTCTTAGTCAAAATTCTCCTAATTCCCACATCAGCAAGAGGGAGTATTAGATCTTTGGGCAAGGTGTCAGGTGAGATTTGGTGAACCATACTTCCCACAAGTTTTTTCCAAGACATAGATACTTTGGGCACTGGGGAAAGCAGACATATATTTTCTTTCTTTTAAAGAAAAACTGTGTCTAGAAAATTCATTATTTATATCTAGAAATTTAATGTTCTATGTTCCATTTTCTTCCTTCTCTCCTAATCTCTTTATAGGTCTTTGCTACCCATTAGTAATTCCAGAAGATAGTTAAAACCACCAACAGTGGGGCTGGTTGTTGATATATAGTTGTACTTTTATTTTTACTTTTTCTCAGACAATCTGCTTTCAAAAACTACACCTAAGGTTGTTTCACCACTGGCTAATAAATGCTCTTAAGTGCATCTCAAAATTCTTTCAACAAATCAAGATTGGGAAATCTCAAAGGAAAGATGAGCAATAAATTAAAACTATTAGGAAGGAGCTATTGTTACTGCTATCTTTAAAATAAAAAATATAAGCAGGCATTTTTTTTTTTGTTATTTCTTTGAGAAACTCAAAGTAACATTCAATTAACCCTGTGAGGTAAATATGAGAGAAATGTTATGAGGTATATTTTTCTCATGAGTAAATAAACATGGAGAAGAAAAATGACTTGCACAGCACAGTCAAGCAGAACTTGTAACTACAGACTTCACAATTAGCCAGTAAATGTAATAATCAACCATCTGGAAGTATGCATTGAACAAAGTAAAACAACTCACCAGTCAAAAATGTCTTCCTTTTATGGGGCAAGAACTCTGGACTTGCCAGAGTCCCCCCCCCCCCACTTCTCCCTGACATGGGGTGGGGTTTCAGTTGCCATTCTGGTCTTCACTCTGCCTGCAATAGCCAGTTATGTTGCCTTTCTGAGGATAAGGTATAAGAGCCCCTGTCTACAGAAATGTGGTTGTTGCCAGGACCCTTAAGACTAGTTGCATGAGATAGATGAAATCAGAGACCAAAGATGCTAAAACAAATTAAAAACTTCTTGAGGAAGAGAGCCATGAGCTTGGATCTAGACTGGTGAGGTGGAAAAGGACATAAGGAGGTGTCAGAGAAGGCATAAATTAAGACACCACTAAATAAAGGACTTGGTAGGGTAAGGCTGGGTTTGGGTCAACTTCTGATTTTATATATCACTAGCTCTGAGTCTCTGGGAAGGTCTCTTATCTTGACTTTGATTTCTTATAATAAATAACTTTAACTTCTTTCAATAAACTAAAAAAATAACCTCTATGTAAAGATAATAGAAATTGCCATAATTTAGTCTCTTGAGGTGGCACCTAATAATAAGAAAGCTCACTCATTGTTAAGCATGCTGGAATCTATGTACATGGCACATGAATTGATGGAGAAAATCTTTTCAATAGTAGTTTGAGAATGAATGCAAAAGTGAGACCTATGGTCCCCAAGAGAGACCCTGGGTAGTCGAGGGTGGAGGCCTCTTTGATTCTATCCTTTAGTTTTATCCTCTTTGGTGTCCCTCAGTTTCCTATTGACCTGGGCAAAACCGCTTTGGCCACTGCCTCGTATTTCCCATCTGTAAACAGTAGCCAATGTATGATGCCTGTCCACAGGGTGTGGGTAGATTCATTAGTTAATGTTTATCAAATACTTTGAGGATCAGAGCTCTACCTACTGTAAAAGATTTTTACTGCTGCTTCTGAGAAGTCAATTCCCTTAGAAAAAGAGGCCACCTCACAGGGCACTGGCTGCTCCCCATTTGATAAAATCTTCCCAGTGCTTTCATCTGTCAAAAGAGAGGGGTTTGTTTAATTAGTAAGCAGTGTTTTTCTGGAAAGAGCTTCTGTGAATTAGCAAAGAGGCTGCAACTCCAAGTATATTATTATCATTTGTCTTTTCCCCCAGCTGACATTTGCAGTCTGTTGCAAGTCACAAATTCCTAAAAGATAGATGTACTGGGAGGAAAGCTAAGTGGCAACAATGATAAGCCACTAAAGATTTCTGCTGAAACTGAAATTTAAAAGCTTGCAAGATACATCTACAAGACATTCAGGACAAAATGGTAGCAAAATTGTAGAGAGTGGAGGCCTGGAGGAACTATGGGTAAATGCTTTCCCATGTTGTGTTTCTATTTTCCTAATTTTGAAATGGGCTAGTAGTCCTCAGTTGTCCCTTTGCTTTCCTGACATATTGTATGGGCTGATGCTATCACCTGTGTGCATTGCTTTAAGATCTCAGTGACATATAAATGCCAACTATTTGCTCCTAGGATGTCCACTTAGTTCTGTGCCACCTAGATGGCTACTTTAGAGCAGCTGGGATGTTAGTTCTCACCACTTCCTAAAGTTATTTTACTGGTTTGCTTGTTCATACTCTCTCTCTCCACTGCATTGTGAGCTCCATGAAGGCAGGTGCCTTGCTATCTTATTCACTATGGTATCCTCACTACATAGGACTGGCCTGGTGCATAGTAGTTGCTTGATAAATATCACTTGAATGAATTGCTGCTTATCTTCTATACATTACCACTCCAATGACAACAAACTCCTGTTTAGAGGAGGAAGTTTCTGTATCTGTAGTGCTGTGAGTTGTATTGTACCCCCCAAAAAATTATATCCAAGTCTAACCCCTGGCACTTGTGAATGTGACCTTATTTGAAAATAGGGTCTTTGCAGATGTCATTAAGTTAAGAAGTCATACTGAATTAGGGTGGGTACTAAATCCCATGACCAATGTTTTTATAAGAACAAAGAGATTTGCATACAGAGACACAGACACAGGGGAGGAGATGATATGAAGCCGGAGGCAGAGATTGGAGTGACAGCATCTACAAGCCAAGAAATGCAATGATTATCAGACAGCAACTGCCAGAAACCAGAAGAGGTAAGGAAGGATTCTTCCCTGGAGTCTCTGGAGGGAACATGGCCCTACTGATGCCTTGATTTCAACCATCTGGCCTTCAGAACTATGAGAGTATAATTTTCTGTTGTTTTAAGCCACCCACTTTGTGGTACTTTGTTACAACAACCTTAAGAAACTAATATGTGAAGGTTATTACAGATTAACAAGACCTTTTGGGAAAGGAGATGGGAAGTCCTCTCCACTATTGTTTGGAACCTCTGTTTACTTAGTGCCTCCACTGCAGAGCAAGAAAGTGTTTTTATTCATAGCAGATTTGTCACAGGGTGACAGATATGGATAGGAAGGGAGGGAAACATGTAGAATTTACTGAGGCCTTCCCTTTGTGCCGAGGAACCCTCTGATGCTTGCTGGTCTGTCTGGTCTTTGTATATGGCTACCTGAAGTACTTCACATTCCAGGAGGTGTTTCTTCCTGGGTAAGCTTCACTAGGCATGTTCACTGTCACAGATAATTGGCTGCCCTTTATTTTGGAGCTTCAAGTTTTTACTCTGTGTGGTTGTTATTCTCTGTTTTTGGTGAGACCAAGGGGTCTGCTATGGGCACTGTGGTCTGTGTGTCAGTTATGCTTTTGTGCATGTCCCCTTACATTAATTATAATCACTAAGGCCCAAAGAGTCAGCTGAAATAGTATATCCATTGCTCTGAAGTATATTCTTTCTTGTAACTAAGGACTATTTAAAAATTCAATTAAAAAATTTTTGAAACATCAATAGTTCTTGATTTTGGTTTTTAGCTTCTTAGGAAGACTCTATTCATTTTGGAGCAGTGATTCTTAGACTTGTTTGGGTGACAGATCCTTTGAGAATATGATGATTGTTGTGGAATCTCTCCCCAGACAGGTGAATATACACACAACTGGATGATCCCTTTAGGTCCTGGATCCCCTGTTAGGAACCCCTCCTCTGTCTTAGATGGATCATCTTCCACATCTCAGCTTGTCAAAAGAGGAAGTTGACTGATCCTTCCACTGACTTCTCAAAAAAAGATGGAGTCTCAGAAGATGGAGTGCTAGCCTCTGGCTTTTGGGAAGAGGAGGAGCCCTGAACTTTTGGTCCATCTCATCTGACTCTTTTCCCTTTATTTACTTAGTTTGTATAAAAACTCCTGCTCTCTGGGGAGTGGCCTGAGATAGGAGCAGGAGAGCAGCATCAGCCTTCCCTGAAGACCTACTGAACAAGCGGGAGCACCATGGGGTCATTGTCATTCTCTCCAGGCAACAGGTGAGCCTGGTCTAAGCCTTGCTCTCCATTCCCACAGCCTCCTTCAGTCCCCAAAACCCAGCATCACAGCTCAGTGGGGAAACACTCTGCAGTCATACCAATCTGAGCTTCAACTGCAGTTAGGGAACTTCCTCTTACAAGTGTGTGACCCTCATCAGGAGAGTTCCTCCACCTGTGAAGCAATACCTGCTGTTAAGGCTGAGTGAGGAGAGCATAAGTGTAAAGGACCTAGGATACAGTGTGGATGCTGAGTACACAATGGCTGCTTCTCCATTCATCTGCATTAAGATTCATGGCAGCCTCTTAAAGGATGCTTCTCCCACCTTGTACACTATTGTCAGTTTCATTTTATAATCTCACTTCTCATCACATTCCTGGAATGTGAAGGACTTCAAGTGGCCGTCTTCTTACAATCTCACTTCCTATCAAAAACCTTTTATGGAAAATATGCAACAATTTCCCAAATCCTTTAGTCAGATTATGGATGACCTGCTATTTTCTTTTTTTCTTTTCTTTTCTTTTCCTTCCCTTCCCTTCCCTTCCCTTCCCTTCCCTTTCCTTTCCTTTCCTTTCCTTTCCTTTCCATGTGTTTCTGTCTCTTCTCGCTGATCAGGAAAAAAAATTGAATATCTTTCAACGCTTCTTTTTCCTCAGAGGTGAGGACAATCTTGTGACTACTCTACATTAGCCCAGGTTAAATTTGTCCTCATGCCACCATGTCACTTAATTTCCCTTAACCCCAGATTCTTTTCACCTGTAAAATACTGTATGTACAAAAATGGAATGGTAAACACATGTAAATTGGCCAGCACAGTGCTTAAGCAATGACAGCTTTGAGTCCCAGGAAGTGCCTGAAATACTGGCCTTATTAAGTATTATTTGTTAATAGATCTGTGGAAAACAGTCAAGTATGTCTCTCATTTCCTCACCCTCTCATAATCTAAAACCTTACCCTTGGCCTCAGTTCAGACAGAGCTTATTGTCAGTTTGGATTATGCTCTAGCCAGATCAGACCGGCTGTCCTTTTAGTGTTTCCTCTGTCTCTGACTGCAGGCTCCCAAGGCCAGGGCCTTGTCTTACATGCTGTATGTACAAGTTAGAATAAAATACTTCCTTAAATTTGCTGAGGGTGAGGATGCTGTGGGCAGGGGCAACTGAATAACACAGACACCCCTGTCCTCTAGGGCTCTGCAGGGTTTTCAAATCTTTGGAAGCCCATGACCTCATGTCTGCCATTACTATCAGCTACAGCATCAAAAGGACAGTTGTGGACTATCTATTGGTGCCTTGTGAGTAATTGTTTAAAGTGAATCTTGCAGACCTGGTCTCTGCCTATAGGATCAGCTCAGGACAAATACAGAGGGGTATATTAGCTATCATTTGTGCATGTTCTGGAATGTGCAGACATATTCTCAATCAGTTCTTAGACATCATGATATGTCCTGGCTTAATGTATTGCCTTAGGAAGGATGAATCTGTTTTCTTATGGTTGAAGCTCTGATACCACTTGGTATTGGTTTTCTATTCATGCACCCAACTGCTCTGTGAGCACTTTATGTATTTGGTTACATGTGAGTATTCATGGAAAATCTGATAAAAAGTTGTTAGTAATAGTGGAAAGAAAAAATATACAAATCTTGGATGTGCAGTGAAAGCAGGTTTTGACTATCTTTGGATTCAATTATTGGAGAAATGATTACTTGGAATGGATGGGGAACAATTAGGAAGGATTCCTCCCTACATCCATTTCATCTTCTTTTGGCACTTGCTGATTATCTCTTGTTCCCATGTACCCGTGTAGTGTTTGGGTTTCATTTCACAGAGAATCTCTAGGCCTGGTAGATATTTCTGAAGCTACCTTGTATTAGTACCTGAACAGAAACACATTTTCTGACAAGTGAAAAGACTGCTTCTGGAAGAAGAAAGAATCTTCTTTCTTGATAGCATTGGAGAAAATTACTCAAATGAGTTGTGACCATCACCTGGGTATTCAACCCTGACAGATGACCTTATTGTGTTTTATTTTAGGAAACTTGCTTTTCCTCTCTGACATAACTTGCCTTTCTCTTCTCTAGCTTTCTGCTCTATTCTTCTTGTCAGTCAATGACATCACCACATATTCCATCGAAAATAAAAGGAAGCCATGAGGTATAATAGACAAAAACCACTTCATCTGCCCACCATCAAACTCTCAGCTGTCCAGCTTGCATGCTTTTCTTCTGCTCCTCTTTCTTCTGCATGTTTGTTCAGCCCCCTCAAAGGCCAGTCCCTCCTCATGAATTTGGATCCCATCCTCTGACACCTTTTTAGAGATTTCTTTTTTATTCACTCTGCATCACTGCTGGATCATTTCCATCAGCTACATACAAACATGGTGTAGCATCTCCCATATTTAAACTCTTCTCCACATTTTGCCCCATTTCTTTGCTTCCTTTTATTTTTTTTAATTTTAATTTTTTTGAATGCCTACAGCACCTGGTCTTCCTAGGTGGTCTTCCATCCAAGTACTAACCAGGACAGACCCTACTTAGCTTCTGAGATCAGACAGGGTCAGGCGTGTTCAGGGATCAGGCGTGGCATGGCCGTAGACCTTTCTTCCTTTTAGAGCTCACTCGGGAGAGTTAATTTTTGCTCACTAGCTCTAATTTCTCATTTTTATGCACTCCTCAATCTACCCCCAGCTAACTTTTGCTTCTGCCACTCTGCTGAATTTGCTCTTGTCAAGGTCAAGCAATAATCTCTGTGTTGCCAACTTTAGAGGACTCTTCTCTCTGTCAGTCAGCCCCCAGAACACTCTCCTACCTGAGTTCTCAGGACCCTGAATCCTCCTGGCTTCCCCCTTACTCACTGGCCTCTCCTTTGCAGTCTTTATTCAGACTCCTATTCTTCTACCTAGGTCTAAATACTGGTGTTCCTGGAGGGTTTGTCCTGAGATCTCTTTTCCCCCAGACACTATTTCTCTAGGTGATCTCATCTATGATTTTAAACAACATCTAGATTTTAAATCATAATACATACGATTTTTAACAAATCATATTTATACATGTGTGTGTATATGTGTGTATATATATGTGTGTATGTGTGTGTGTGTGTGTGTGTGTGTGTGTGTGTGTGTGTAGTCTAAAACTGAATTCTTAAATCCTCCCTTCCCCCATACGGTCCTCCCTAACTCTGTAAATGGCACACCATTCACATGGTTGCCCAAGTCAGAAACCTGGAAGCCAGTCTTGATTTCTTCTTTTTCTCACATCACTTCCCACATCAAATGCATGAAAGTCCTGTGATTCTACTTCCGGATAAGATACTAAGGCATCATGATTCCTTGTATCCAGGACACCATTGTCTCTTCCTTGCACTAATGCAACAGCTTCCCCAATACCATGTTTACTTTCCTATAATTTTCCAGTGATCTGTAATAAAGTAAATTAGATCACATTATTCTCCTGCTTAAAACACTTTGATAGATGCCTGCTTCACTTAGAATAAAATCTATACTCCTTAGCTGGACTACAGGACTTGTATGATCTTTCTTGCCACTGGCTTTCCCTTGGAACTTTCTCTTCAGTCATTTTCTCCCTCACCACACTGACTGTCTTTCTGTTTCTTAAACACATTAAGCTCTTTCCCTGTCAGGCCTTTACACATGCTGGGCATTCTGCTTGGAATCCTCTTCATTTAACTCCTCAAAAGACTGCCTCCTTCTGATTTTCAGTTTCAGAAAGCCCTTTCCTGACTACCTTCACTAAGGTAGTTTCTTCCCTCTACAGTTACTTTCCATTACAGTGATCATTGACCAACTGTGTAATTATTCCACTTGCTTAATTTGATTTGATTTTTCTCTCTCACTAGATTGTTAGGCTGTAAGCTGCATAACGGGGGTTTTGTCTTCTATCCCCATACCTAGTATAGTATCTGACACTTAGTAGGCACTAAATAAATATATGTAGGACCAATGAGGTGTTTGTTATATCTCTGTGCACTTAAAATCAATGGTCACATATGTCTGTCTGTCAGGATCCCATTTTCTCTTGCCTTGTGCTCATAATTCTTACTAATGGTGATAGAGGCCACTCATCTAACCTATGATGAAATAAAGTAATTTTTTTCCTTAGCAGTAATGATCTCCTTGAATCTGTCAGCAGACACACATACAGTAATAAATCTTTTAAAGAGAATTTCAGTTGAAAAAGCCCAGAAGTTGTCCTTGCAAGTATTCTGAGAGTACAGTGGGGAGCTAGAAACATTCTTCCAGAATTTCAACTACAATTCATTTGTAGAAGTTCTTTTAGGCAGGAAAGAAATAGGAAGAAAGTCTAAATTCTTCAAAAATGGCAAATGATAAATCCAAGTGAGAGCTAAATTTCCTCTCTTAAAATATCATCTCTTCTTAAAATTAAAGAAAAAGAAATCTATAAAAGTAGATTTGTGGAGGTGGGGTAGAGTGGGGTGAATAAATGGCAAAGGAATTTGCCTCTTAAATGTGGGGAAAAAAAGAAAACCAACTTAGAAACGGGATCAGACAGTACAAAAAGAAGTCCTTCAACATAGTGTCATATGGAACAAATATGAATTTTAATCAAGAGGAAATGGAGACATAGTTTTTGTCTGTTTTACTTTTTCTGATTCTTATTATTACTAGTAGATTCCATTTCTTGTGCCCTAAGACTTTTCTTATTTCCTATCTTTTGAACTTAGAAGTAATTTATTCTGTCCCCTTTCCCATCCTCCGCCTCTTCTCCTCTTTGGTGTTCTTGGTTCTTCAATAAACATCTTTCATCAATGGCCACCTACCAGAGATATAGAAATATCTTCTAACACCTTTCTTGTTCTGTGTACTTGGGGGTAATGCTTTGAATATAATATAGGATTAAGAGGATGTTCTGACCTCAAAATTTTGGTGTGTTCACATACTATTCTGGAATGTGGTAGTACATAGATTTTCCAGGCTATCTAGGGGAAAAATCAAGTACATGCAGTAACTTTTATAAGAAGCAGTGCCAATTCCTCCAAATTCATTCTAAACTTTGAGCACCAACTAGTCCAATTCCCACTAAAACTTACAAACCTGGATAAGCTATTCTTATTAAGAAAAGGAAGGTTTGAAAGACTCTTTTTCTACTTGCAGTATATGGCAACAGGTAGCTTTTTCTGTGTGGACATTTCTGCTGCATGCACGAGCATTATGTATTTTTTTTTCTGCCTACATGGGTTTTAACTAAGAAAAGATAGATATCTAGAAATAAGAATCTGAGCTTTCTTAATAAATTAACTATTATGTAGGATACTATAGTGGTGGATACATGCCATATATTTGTCAAAACTCATAGAATGTATGACACAAAGGGAATCCCAATGTAAACCATAGACTTTAGTTAATAATAATGTATCAATATTAGCTGGTCAACTGAAACTTCATTGGGAAATGTTAATAATAGAGGACACTATGCCAAGAGAGATGGAGTATATAGTAACTCTGTATTTTCTGCTCAAAATTTTATATACCTAAAATTGCTCTGAAAAATAGTCTAGTAATTAAAAAAGATACAAAGTAGTTTATAATCTCTTTAGTTTTAAGATCTTTGGTGATGTTTAGTATTGTTTCACTGAACTATTCTGAACAGCCTGAAAATACAGCAACAGTGAACCATAAAGAAGCACTTGAACTTTTCCTGCCATCTTAATGGCATGTTGTTATAACACTAGTCTAGTTGCCTCTGATCAAGTTTGACACATTCCCCTTCCTTTGTCTCCTTGACTCAAAACTTCAAACAGTACTGAAAACTCAGTTTCTTGGGATCTCTTTTATCTGAACTTCCAACTCTCTACCTGGAAGTCATTTTATTACTCTTGGACTTGGGGGTGGGGGTGGGGTGGAGTGGGGGATTAATTTACTTGAACTTTCCTAGCTTCCCCATAGCTTCTCCAGTTTCTATCAAGTTAGCTGTAGCTGCTGGAGGATATTTGTATTACTATACGATTAACTTTATCTATTTTCTCAGCACCTGCTCGCTCTGAACTCCAAGAATTGTTACATTAGTACTTGGATTTTCCTCTCAGGCACACTGTTCTTACCTCCCTACAAGGATGCATGTTTCCTGCTGTTTAATATTTTGCAGCAACTTTGCTTGACCACATTAGACCCTTTTAAGGATCTTGTTAAGGAGCCCTGAAAGTATAAACTTATTGTCTGATATGGGCCCTGAACTTTCCACTCAAATTGACCTTTGCATGTGGCACTTACTCTAAAAGGGTCAGGAAGGCAAACAGCAGATTTTCAAGAAACCAGCCACTTGAGAAACGGGGAGCTGTTTCTGAGCCTCAGTGCGGCCATAACCCAAACAACATATTGCTCCATAAATCTCACAATAAATCCTGTGGTATACAGGGATGTTTCCTATTTAGGGCAGCCTCACAAATTAGTTTTATCTATTTTGGTAAATAGCTGGTCAATTGAAACAGCCTCTCCTGGCAATTTATTGCCCCTTGAAGGGGTGTGCATGTATGTCTGTATTTGGGGTGGAAATGGCAGTAGGGGAGTTGGCTGCTTAAAGAAAAAAAGATGAGAAACTGAGACCAGGGGTGGAACAGAGTACTCAGGAGAGCCCTAAGGAACAAGATCGCTAAAATGAAAAATAAATAGCTTGTAGAACCTGTAACAGAAACTCCCCTCTAGGTTGGTAGCAGCGGATCTCTACTAACATGAAAATTTTAAACTTTGATTAGAAAAACAATGTTGATATCTCATTAAGTGTTGGGGGAGGCGAGTGGATAATACTGGCAATGCCATCCAGGCTCATCGGACCCTGCATACTCACATCGCAGGCGTGCGCCACACCTCGGCCTGCAGCGCGCTTGGCCAGTGACCGCGCGCCTCTCACCCTGAGCTTCTGGGCTGAAGGAGACAAGCTCCTCTCTCTGGCGAGGAGCACCATTTCTGTTCCATTCATCTGTCGGGCCTACCAGCAGTTCCCCCTTTTGTGTGGATGTACGGTTCCCTTCTCTGGTGGCACTGCAGAGTCCTGGGAGCGCGCCGGGACTCAGACGCCCACTTCCCCGCAGCTTTTCTTTCCCACTTATGCTCCCTGGCAGGCCTGGTCCCGTGTTTTCTCTTTACGATACAAGAGGGAGGGTAATTAGGAGGAAATTCTGAGAAAGAGCCTTTGAAATACTTTAAAAATGCTGGTGGCGCAATTTGTGGAAAGTGTAATTCGGCTGGGGGGTTTGACTCCTGGTAGAGGAGACCGGTCGGTGGTGAGATGAGGAATGGCGTGTGCTACCTGCTCCATGGTTCAGAACCATCCACATGAGCAGTGCTGAGCAAAAGATTGCGCAAATGCATTTTAAACCAACATGGCTTTAGGCCAGGAGAATAAACGGCTAAAGCTTTATAAATAGGAAATCAAGCCATTTGTGAATAAATTCTCAGTCGTCTTATTTTAAATTCAGTGCCAAGTGGTAGGGAATGAGCTTTATTGGCTTCAAATCTCACATTCAGAGATAGCTAACTCATCAGAAGCTGAAAAGGATAGTCTTCGTCTAGTTTTTGTCCCTTTCTGAGGACGGTGCCCAACAGTCAGCTTATCAGACCTGAACTGTGGAATAAATGGCACCTGGAAATATCTCTTACTCATTAATCTTCATTTAAAAGTAGATGGCTAAGTGGTTTGTATATTATTTTGAAAGTGGCTCTTTAAGCAAAAATTTATTATTAATGGCATATATTTTAGGGTGTGGTTAGTTGCATTTTCATGCACATTCTGTTTCCTGAAAATCATAAAATACCTTCCACTGTTCCTAGCAGGAGTAACATATCCCATTGTCTTGTTTCCACAATGCTTAACTGTGGTATAGTAAATGTCAATAGCAAATTAACTATCCCTTTGAATGTTTCAAATGTGACTTTTGATTAAGCATATTAACCTGACATATCATCATTTGAGCAGCAACTAAAATAAGATTATAGGCATTTTCAACTTTTGAAAATGCCTGCAGAACATGAAAAGCACTTTATGAGGCTTACATTAATGCATATTTCATTATAATGTAATTCTATATTAGATATTCCACTTATGCATAGAGCCAAAATAGTTTCTGCTTTTTAGTGATGCCAATTTAAATAAGTAAACCACAAGAAATCAAGAAAGTTTAACTCTTTGTGCACTTCAGAATTGTCATGCTTATAAAAGAATTCTTTGGGGGTAGAATTTCACCTTAAGTTAGTGAGAAAGTACAGTACTTATGTTTCAGATGGGATGGGGTGAGAAGGGATGGAGGCAGCATTTCTTCTTTGCATTAACTGATTAGGGATAATCCTGAGCATACCCTGAGTGTTTTCTCTTTACTCTATACATAGACAGCTGGTCAGGTTTGCAGCACTGAGCATTCTGCAAGGCTAAATCGCATATAACAGAGTTGTGATAGGCCGGTGGGCTGCCTTGACCACATGGGTAAGAAGAGCACATGCAACATAAATGCATAAATAAACCCTGAGAACTAGATGCATGTCACTTTACAGGGCTGCTATAAGAATCCTGCACAATATTATTAATAGAACTTTTACAATTTTTATAGCTTCCCAAGTTATTTTTGAGTCAGTGCTAGCATTTAATTATTTCCTGTTGAATAAGGAACAAAACAGGCCTAAAGACTGAAATAAAAAGCTGCTGTGGGGAGTGATCTCTCCAGATGGAAGTTTTCTGGCAGATTGTGATTTGTGACTCAGAACGAGCCCAGATCACTATGCCATATGGATGGCAGCAGAACCTGTGGAAATGGACTCAGTCTCATCAGACTTCTGAATTCCTACTATACATCGGTTACCAGCTGGGCATTGGGAAACAAAGATGAGTAAGCGATGGTATGTGCAACTACAGAATTCATTCATTCATTTATTCATCAGCATTTACAAAACATTAATAACATACACTGTATATTAAGGGACTGGAATATGTAAACATAGTGTAAATTACCATATGGAATTATGACAAAGTCAGTTATAAAGATAGGGAAAAAAAGCATAGAGGTGGAGAGACTAATTATACCTGGTATAGTCATAGGAATTCTCCCAGATAGGGTGACATTCAGCCTGAATCTTGAAGATAGTTTAGGGAATTAAGAGGAGGGCGAGGCCATTCCCAGCAATGAACAAACATAGAGTTAAGGATTCATGCTTGGGAGGAAAAATAAGAAAATAAATTGATTGTGGATATAGCTTATGGCTTCATGGGCAAGAAATGCAGCTAGAAATAATCTGTGTAAAATCTTCTGTGTCATGTTAGAACTTTAGCTTTATTTCATTTACTGGGAATGGAAAATCTTAGAGCTCTTCCCTTCCTTTCCTCATGGCAGACTTCCCCAGTCTTCTACGAATGGTGTTCTTTCCTGCTGAGCCCAGGCCAACCAGTAGAATCCTTCTCTACAGAGGATTTTGGGAAGCCACCACCAATTTACTGGAATCAATATTTAGCAGAAGTATATGTACATTCTTTGCTACAGGCAAAGGAAGCTGATTAAGGTTGTTAAATATAAGAATGACAATGTCAGATTTGATTGTCGGGAAGACTATTTTATTAGTGCACTAGAGAATGGACTGGAGTGGAGAGAATCCAGAATCAGGAAAACTAATAGTAAACTGTTTAATAGTTTAAGCCATTTGTTCTCAACCCTGGTGCACACTGAAATACTTGGGTACTTGTTAAAAATATCTTATATCTACCTAGGCTCCACCCTAACCCAATGAGCCCAAATGATTCATTTATACCCAAGCTGAGATCCACTTATTTGGGTATTAGTTAATGAGAACATTTATTAACAGAAGAGGTTTTATCCTCTTTCAATATGAACTTGGAGAGAAGAGGAGATGACTTGGAAAAGATGGGAAAAGATTAGCTATTGTCTTTATTCAAATAGTGCTGCTAATAATGACTGTGCTTTCTTGGCCTTCTATGTGCCTGCTGACTTATATATGGATATATCATTTCATTTAATCCCCCACCATCTAAATATGTATTTATTATCTCCAATTTACAGCCGAGGTAACCAAGTCTCAGAGACCTCAAGTAACTTGCTTAAGATTGTAGGGCAATCTGATGCTAAAAGTTATGTTCTTCTCACTCCTCCATGTTACTTTTAGATCTCTTATTTAAATCACATATAAAACACAGGAAATATATTAGAAGAAATCAGAGCAGTTGGGGAGTATGTTGTTAGCCCTGGCTATGATCAAATTCACTTTCAGGAATTAAAACCTGAGCCTCTTGCTGGGAAGAAGGCTGGACTTATGGCCCAGGAAATGGGTAATTTTACACCTAATGTAGTCTTTTTGGGGAAGACTGGTGAGAGCATAAGCATTTCTCTCTGGGTCAGAACAAGGTCATTCATACTCATTAGGAACTGTGCTTTCATTTTGTGTTCTGGTTGGCTCAAATTCTCATTTTATGCAAATCACGTCATTATCCTGACTAGGTACATTTGCTTGGTTGTGATTTCTATGAACAAATAGTACAAAGAAATCTTGCAGATTAAGAAACACTTTGGCTCATTTTAAATGTCCTTTTGCAAATGTTTATAAAACTTGGATTTGTTTCACCAATTGTTATTTAGCAACTGAACAATGCTCCATGGCAGCCTAATTATCTGGATTATTTCAAAACTAGTAAGCTGAAAACTAGTGGTAGTGGTAGTATTCATAGCAAACACTAAGTTCTTACTTGGTCTGAGACTTAAATTCTAGAATTTCTCTACACAACCAAAGCAGCTATAAGAGCCAAACCCATGAAATGTGTTTAATTCAACAACTTGTATCTCACCTACAAGCCAGTAGGCTGCTTCCTGGCCTGGTTGAAAGGCCATGAAGTTTGGGCTCGAGGAGGGACATGTTAATGCAGCCAGGTGAGCCCCATGGCTTGCCCTGATGATAAAGGTTGCCGGCAGTGGAATGCACAACAAAGTACAGAATTCCTAACTCCAAATCTAATGCCTTCAGTTATTAAGTTGTTTTTCATTCCTAACAATGGGGCCAGGTAAGAAGGTGTTTTATTTATTTGTTATGATTTACTCTCTCAGTAAAATCTTATGCATTTTATTAGCACCTTCTTTTTTATTATTGGAAAGAGACACTAGGAACTTGGGTTTCCATTTGTGTTTTGCAGAGCCTTAAGATCAAGTTCACTTTCAGGAATTAAATGCCTTGATGGGTGAGAGGGATCTCAGAGGATGTCACAAGAAAAAGAAGAAGGTGAGAGAGAGGGTTAAACCCTAGCCTGTAAGATATTTATCCCATCTTCAACCAAAGAGGTTTTGCTTTTATTAGTTTTATATTTGAAAAAAAAAAAAAAAAAGACTACAATTGGAGTAAAGAGCATTGCACTAGACAAGAAAGCTCTGGATAAAACATTTGCATATGCCAATCAATTGGATTTCTTTCAATTTTAATCATCTGGAAATCCAGTTTTGATCCTGTACATGTCTGAAAAAAGTGGCCTGAACATAGTAGAAAAGACTTGTCACAAAGCTTATGAACTTAACTCTCAGGAGACATATGGATCTAATTGTAGATACTTACACAATGAGCAATGGACTTAAATGGGTTTAATGGTAAGGTTTCTGATTTGACAATCCTGGTTACTAGATTTCAAAATCATATATTAGCAAATAGCTGTTCAAGCTGACATGTTGAAAAGTAATAGATGCCATAGCAGAGAAAGTGAGTTGAGACTTTAGTCACCCACTACACTGGAGAGACTAGCTCCTAGGGGATGGAAGTGTGCACTCTGGAATCTAACAGATTTTGATTTGTGACCCAATTTGGCTCATCACTTCTTTGTGACTTTGAGCCTCAGTGTTCCTTTCCATAAAACGAGCTTAGTAGTCAGGCTCTACTTGAATATGACAGGGCAGCTCCTTCGTAGGTCTTCTGGACTTTCTGAAGCTATTAGGTAGTTAGGGAGGCATGAGTGACAGAAGTGAAAGTCCAGCTCTGTAACCACAGAAACTTCCTTTCAAGACCTTCCTCGAGGACCTCCCCAAAACACCTGCTTGGTAGGGTTATATATTACCCGAAATCCTAGAGCACAAAAGCTGTAAAAGCTGCTGTCTTAACCAATTATAAACACATGTGCAGAAAGTACCACCCTAACCTGCCTATAACCTCGGTCTCATTATACCATCATTATAATTTCATACATATGCTTGGAAGTTCATGAATCTAATTTTAATAGACTGAATTCTGAATAAGCATGTGCACAGTAGGCAAAGGGTTATATGGCAGTCAACTGTCAGTCAAGGTAACCTTATATACGGATCATCTAGGACCTCCCATCATGGCTCAAATATAAACAGACCTTCCTACTTCTACTTTGTTACAGCCCTCTTCACTGAAAACTTGCTTTTCCCTTTTTCCCTTGGAGTGTACTCTTGTCTTTTATCTTTTATCTTTTCACTTCTCCAGTTTTAAGGGGCTGAAACTTGACGAATGGTCCATCTCCTTCTAAAGAATGGGTCTTCCAAAGAATGGCCCATCTCCTTCTAAAATGTGCTTTTAATAAATCTTAGTTTTTAAAAATCTTGCTGTAATTCTTTGCTATGTTGGTGGAGAAGAACCAAGGGCACTCCCACCCCCACCGTGCCACTGGGGCAATGCCGGGTTTCACATCACCATAGCGGTAACAAGGCTTTCCTGTGGACCTGTTATAGCGCACCCCCTGGGACTCTGGTTAAATAAATAGATCTCCTGGTCCCAGCCCCAGGCTGCCTTAATCAGAATCTTTGGGGGGGGGGGGGGAAGGAGTGGGGAACTTTTAACTGATACCTTAAGGGATTCTGAGCTGCCTCCACATTTAGAAACTACTACTTTCGAGGCAGCTTGACAAAGCCTGATAAATGTTCTTAGTGAATAAAGAATGGGAAGAGGAATCCTCAGGCTATGGTGACCCTGGTCTTACACCATGTACCCTTTCTTCCTAGATCCGTGCCCTCTCTGTTGGCAGAGAAGTATCTACCTGAGTACTTTGAGAGTTAGAACCCATTGCTGCTTCTTGTCAGGGCCAAAGTGAAACTAGTCATGACCTCAGGAAGAAGAGTCAAATGCTTTTGCTTTTCTGTCCTTAAAGAAAAAGGTAAAGGAAGCAAGGAGAAATCCTTGAATGCCAATTAAGTGATTTTTGTATTTAAGAGATTAATAGGAATGTCCCTTTAAATCAAAATTCCTATTAAAACATATACTCATGTGTATTTGAAGAAGTATGGAATGTGTACTTTTTGTACTAGGCTGAAAACTGGCTACATTACCATAGTGGTTTTGGAGAGCTTCAAGAAAGAAGAGAGCTCTCATTTTGATTGCAATATCAAAGTTGTATGGCTGTCAACCCAGTTGTGCCTCAATATATCTTAAGAGGCTTCATTATAAATAAAACTGAATCCTGTTTTCTGTACTATTTCAGTTTGCACAAAAAATGTGGCAAAGAGAAGAACATTGTAAACATTTTGGGCCCAATTTGGTCTTTGTGTTTTTCTGTGTCAGACTGAAAATCCTGACAGGCAGACAGGGCAGTACTATATTTTAAAAAAAACCTTTGCAAAACTCAGAGTGAGACGGGGAGTGGGGAGCAAGCAGGAGACAGTCAGCTCTGCTGAATCACTTATTTTTGATTTAATTCATTCCCAGCCTAAGTTGTGTGTACAGATCTTCGGACATGTATACATATATTTTTAAATGTTTTTTTTTTTTTAATAATGACACACCTGACAGTACCCCATACCAGGTGCTTGTGCTTGCTTCCCTCATACCAGCTGCTGGGTAGAGAAAAATAATTAGAATGGTCCAAGGCAAATCAATCAAGTATCATTACGTTAAATAACAACTTAAAGTAACCTAAGGATTGTATGTATAGTCTACCAAGTTATTAAAAAAATCATGAATGTGGGTATGGTGATTGGCATTATGACAACAGCTTCTTCCCATTTTGAAGATTAGAAAACAGAGATTTGAAAAAGTTAAGTGACTTTTTCAAGTCATGCAGTTATTAAATGAAAGAAGTCATCAGGAGAGGTCTGAACCCATGTTTTTGAATCCAAAAACCTTCTAAGTTCCACAACATCACACCATCTTTAACTTATAACATAAAAGAATGCTATGTGAACTGAAATTTTCATCACTTCTCTTCTCCATTAGGCATTGCTTGAATTATAGCCAAGGAGTGGTCAAGACTGCTGGAAACCTTCAGATTCTATAATTTAAATCTTATTGATGCCTTCCACACAGGCTCTGTGTCAATAGACAGCCCAAGGGATGAAATTGTGGTTTTCTTAAGCCACTATCAGCCACCAAAGGTTTCCCTCTCAATCATCAATAATTATTTGTGAGTCCCCTGGAATTCTACCTTGCTCTATCTCATACTCTTCCCTCCTGGTAGCTTCATCATGCAACTCCTTCAGCCTCCTTTGCTGCTGGTATGCACTGGCTGTCATCTTTTTCTTTTGTACTTAATTACAATTTGCACAGCTGCATATGAGGTGAGTGGTTGGAGGAAAGAAACACAGTTTTCAGCTCACTTGCTCATCTACTCGCTCAAGCCTTGTATGAAGATTTTCAATCGCTTGAGTACCAGGCTGCTGAATTCTTGTTCAAGCTACAGTACTTATTCCCTCCTACCTCCCTTTATGTCACATTCCCTCCTTTTACACTGACGTACTACTCTGTTTCTAATATGAATAAATTACTCTTCAGATCCTTTTCATTGATGTTCTCAAAGATTTCATCACATTATATTGCCACATCATTGAAAACTGTTGCTGTGCCTGATGAGCAATAGTTGTTACTAAAAGAGCAGATTATTGAGGTGTACCCTGAGCTCTCAACAATCACATCTACTCTGATAATTTCCTTTCCTGTTCCAAAGCCGAGCTTGGCTGTGTTCAGTTCTGATCATTTCACTGTTTTGTTCAATTCACTGTTTTCTTACAATTAATACAACTTTGGGCTTGACAATTGTTTCTGTAAAAAGGATGGTGCTGCCTGAATTATGGGGTGTGCTACATACGATTACAGCTCCCCAAAAGGTGTTAACTGACATGGGGAAAAAAGGACTAAGGTCAAAGACTAATGTATAGGAGAAATCTCAAAAGCATTAAGGGCACAATGTGAGAGCTTTTGTATTGTGACATTGTAAACAAAATAATAAGTGACTTGGAATCATGGCTGATTAAACTCATGTTAGAAGCTTTACTATCATATCATGCTTAGTCTCCTGGGCTCCCTTGTTCATTGTCAGCCAACAAACTATAATTTCATGCTTGACTAGCCTGGCACAGACTTGGGTTCCAGATTCTGTGCACAACCACACAAACCAACAACAATTAGGTAAAAAGAAAATAAGTAAGTAAAAGAGTAGGCAGAGGTCACTGATGACTGAGATCAACGTGAAATAGAGCAAGTCTCTTGGTGGAAGACTTTAGTGATTTTATTATTTAACTGAAGGATCTTTTTGATTACCTGCTGATTCAACATTTATTAAACATTTACCAGAATACCTGCAATGTGCCAAGCATGATAGTAGGCCTTGAAGCTATCATAGTAAGAAAATAAGTACTAATGAGTGGCTGGAATTTCTCAGTGAAAAACCAGATGGGTCTCCATCTCAACCTCTCTGTATCTAGTACAGTCTTTGAAGAGACTCTCTCAAAGAGTTTTAGGTTCAGGTCTTTGGCAGCTTTCCCTGGGCTCTCTGTTTGCACCTTTTTCTAGATTTCTACTGTACTGGAAAGGGAGCACTAATCCTTTCTCAGATGCAATTCATAATAATTATTTGCTCTTACTGTATTCAGTACTACTTTTGCTGATAGCAGAATTATAATTAAAGCTGAAAAGGGTAGTTAATTCTAAGAAAATTCTTTAAGAAATCCTTAACAAAATTCTTAAGTCCAACCCTCCCATCATCTTTAGGCTGAAAAGTCTTCCCAAATGCCTTTTGGTATTTATATTGAATTAAATAAGTTCTTTTCTCTGGGTTTTTCTCAGGATAGCATTAATTTGGTGCGATGGAGGAATTTTCTTTAATTAGAATATTTTTCACTGTTCTTTAGTGCTTCTGATGTGCAGGCCCTTTGGAGCAGAGGGCTTACAGGCGATGGAAGCAGTTTGGGAATCTCTGATGCTTGAAGTTAAAGATTTGCAGTCTGGAGTGGTTTGAGGGATCCAGAGTAGGATTTAAAAACAATCATCAATTTATAACTGGATTGAGTAGCAAAAGAGGGTGAGATAGTCATTCTAGATCATAGCTGTTTAATGCAAATTTAGAATGAAGAATTAAAGATACTAGAGGAAATTTTGTAATAATAACTATTGTGTATCTATGAATTTTAATACACCTTTCAGGAGGTGACAAGTTGCTTGCCATGGTATTATGAGCAAGAGTAGCTGTGCAAAATGGCTGGGGAGAGATGTGGAGAGAAATAACAGCTTCAGACACCAAATTAAGAATTAAACTCTCTGAGGAATTTTTGAACCCTGATCCAGTAAATCGAAAATATATTCTTTTACCAAAAAACTCCAATAAGCAAATGCAGAAAATGGTGCTGTATTGATGCTAGAAATTGAAATCTTTCACAATGATGTGATGTAGTATTTAATATTACAATAAGACCATAAATTTATCATATTTTCTCTATCATGCTTACACAGATAGGAGTGGATTCAGATTTTATGTAGCCTGAAGGTTACCTACTTCAGGGGGACCTCCTTAACGAAAAGAATATTAACTTTTGAATGTAAGATAAGGACAGATCCCTTATATAGAGCCCTCTCAAGTGAAGGGCTCTGTGAGTTGAGTGTCGTTAATTCTTGAAGAATCCACCTCTGGACAGAGAACTGCATTATGGGAATACACACCATGACACGGCCCAGCTTCCTCTCACTTCAGGAGAAGGCAGACAAAGGGAATATGGCTCTAAGGTTCACACTGTCCTTAGCACACCTGAGTGCTCTGTTGACCACCTTAGAAACTGCTTGTTGATCCCTTAGGATGAGACCTCTCAATGAAACAAACACTAGAACTTCTGTTTCCTTATGACCAGCAGACCCTGATCCAGAATTTACTGACCTGGAAGATTGCTCTTGAGGCTACTTGTAAAGCTCATGGCTGAGGTATTTATTTATTGTTGAATTACCATAGATTTAAAATACTCCACCCAATGCCACCATCTATGCAGCTACCAGAGCAGTATCTACAAATAACTTTCAAAGCCAAACAGCTACAAAAATTAATTTTGTCAAGATTAACTTGATTGAGCAAGTTTTTAAAATCAGGTAATACTTGTAGACATATACCCTGTCGATACCATAACATATCACTTTGTTTCAAAAGATCAAGCAAACTGAAAATTAGCTGTACAATTTCCTCCTGGGGATCTGTGTAATCACTCGGATGAGTATGATATGTCTAGTACATGTTCAAACTTGGATGTATGTGGCATGCAGGTGCACACACACATACACACACACTCATTCCTGAAAAGATTATTTTTTCTTTCTACCTATTTCTCTTTGAACAAATTGTCAAAACAATCTTTCAATGCTAGATAATATAATCCTCAAAGGCTAGTAATATAAAAATTACTGTAACAATACAAGTGGTACCATCACCACCCATGTCACTAACACTTTCACTGTTTCTCAGATCTGTAACTATTCTGTTCTCTAATCCATATTCCTTTGTTCACTGAAATGACTAATATGGGCAGTTTAGATACCCATAGGCGGGGTGTTTTGACCCTAATAGATGGTTTGACTGTCCAGCACATCTCATACTTAATACCAAAAAGGTTATAGATTTTTTTTCCCTCTTGGTTCTCTTCCTCTTTATCACAAAGAAGACCACTTATGTGTAATCATGTGCACACAAGCACTTATGTGGCAAGAAACATTAAATTCCTTTTTCTTTTTCTTTTTTTTGTGGTGACAGGAACAGGAAGACATGCTTTTAAAATTCTTGTCTTTTTCTAGGCAAAGCGTGGGAATGCAGGGCGACAGTAAGTCAATTCTCAGAATGAGATGTTCTACCGAAATATAAAGAAGAAAATAAAAGTAATTTCAGCAGCTAAGAGAGAACCGCCACAAGTAGTAGTCGATTAAATCAATGACATGGCTTCATAACGTTGTCTTGAATTCAGCAAGAAAATATTATAGAGAGAAAACTGCGGGAGTCCCTGTTGTGTCCCCCATCAAATGAATTTAAAGGATCTGCTGGAACTTGGAGGGTTGTGAAGGTGGTGTATCTACCACTGATTCTTTTGATGGTGTAAAACATGATTCAGGATTATGTATAAAAAGAAGTACTTTAGTCAGCTATTCATACATTAAAAATGACAGAAGATACACATTTTCACTTAGGCTATTTACCTAACACTGCTACTTTGGAAGCATAGTCCTAGGACACATGAGTTCCCATTTAAGAAGTCTCTATCTGTGATGTGAGCTCTGAACAAAGTCCTGACTACCTAAGCAATATTACATCTAAACAAATAGCCAGGTGTAGTGATCAATGATCTGAACAGCTTGCAAGTTATGGCTGAAAGAATGGCTTACCCATCAAACCCATGTAACTCCCAGAATAATTATAATTCTAGCTTTTGGGTTGAAAATTATTTATATAAAAGATTATTTGCAAAGGGAAGAGCAAGGAGAGAATTATGTAAATGAGATTCATTAAATGGACAAATTCACTCATAGTTCAATTCGGGATAATTTATGCCAGTTTTCTCTGATGTCATCTGTTGTTCAGGTTAATAATTAGTCATGCTCATTAGTAACTGTTGGAGGTTGTTTTGTTTTTTGGCAGAGGGAGACATGTTATTTGAGAAAGCACATAGGAATATCAAGCTTTCAATATAGGTAAAGGATTTATTTGCAAAAATGTAACATATTTTCTCAAACAATTCAATACTCTAATGCATTCAGTTCTGTATTCTCGGAAGGGTTTGCAGAAGAATATTGTTCTCTTTACTAGTATATAAACAGTCAAGACCAAAAGAGATTAGGGTAAAATGTTCATTCTAATTCTATAGTGCTTTCAGCTTTGAACAAAAGATAACATTTTAAAATACATTAAGAGATATCTCTTCTATAAGCCATGTTACAGATACCTTGAGAAATCCACTATGATGATCATGCCAATTTACAATATTTTATGACCAGAAAATTAACTTTAAAACTTTGTTTTACAACTCTACCAAATGTAAGAAATGTATGTATCTGAGAAATTAAACATTAATCCATTTAGACCTTTAAAAATTTTTGCTGTAGCTTGCAGCCCTTTATATGTCTCGGTTCTGTGTGATTTAGTGACTTTGACTTTGAGAAGGTAACAAGAATTGTGCCCACTATTAATGTTGTTTCTCTTTTAAAAAACAAATATTTCCTGGAATGTAAATTTTTTTTCCAAAGATATTTGACCCTGTGCAGTATTTTACACTTATATCATTTCCCATGTATAATTCTTTCTTGTTTCAGTGTGTTGAAGAAAAAAAAGGTGTTAGGTAGTTCTTTAGAAAAATTAAACCAAATAATAACAGTAACATTCTAAACTATTTAACCTAAATGTAAATTCTGAAGGTAGTAAAACTAGTGAGAAATAATTTGTATAATAGCTGGATGAAGGAGAGAATATCTAGGAAAATCCTTGAGCTTTTGTTTGCATAATAGAATAGTGGGGACCCTGGACATGGATTAGATTCTTGAGTTTGGTTTTGGCTATATTGACAGTGATGTGTGTTTAAGGTATATAATAAGTGAAGATTATCAAGTAAGTTACATATATGTGTCTGGAGTGTGACAAAGGTATACATTTGTGACTCATTTCTGTTTTCATGTTATTTTATTCCAAGAGTGAAGATGGAATCATTAGGGATAAAGAATAGAGAAAGAAGAGAAGAGGGCCTTGGATGGAATCTTGATAAATTCTAACATTTAATGAACAAAGGAAGATGAGCTTGAAAACGACTGGCCAGAGAAGTAGGAGCAAACTCAGAAAGTGTTGAATCAGGAAAGACATAAAGAGTATTATAAGAAGAAGGGAGCAATCAATATTGCCATATGCTGCTAAAAAGACATGTCAGAAGAGAACTAAAAAAAATATCTATCTGTCTTAGAGCTATGGTAGCCATGGGTGACCTAACAAGCTGCTTTAGTAAAGAGGTTGACTTGGACAGCAGATTTGAGTATGGTGAACAGGAGACCAAATAGAGACAGTGAGTGTAAGTCAACTTTGAAGAAATTTGATCATGAAAGGGAAGATGATAAAAGATGATTGATGAAGGAGTCGTGAAGTTCCTGGAATTTTTCCTTTATATGGTTGTTTTTAAATGGTTAAGACTTAAGATTGCCTAAAAGTCATTTCAAAGGATTTATTTGACAAAAAGCGTTTGATGTTACAAGAAAAGAGAAAGTGTAGAAGTTAGTTAGTTCTAATGTTTGATAGATTGATGAGAGGAGTTCCCATCTAATAGCTTCTGTATTTTCTGTGAAGAGATGAGCTCATTTACTGACAGTGAGATAAGAAGTTAGAGAGCTGAAGTTTGAGCAGAGCAGATGTAGATTCAAAAAAGTAATTAAAGATAAAAATTATGAGATATGAAGTAGGATAGTTGGGCAGTATAGGCCCACTTGGGATTGATGATCAATAATTTATAAGGTAGCCAGTGTTACCTGGTATGTAGATCTCTGTAACCAGGCTCAATTACTCAGATGCTGTCTCCCCAAAAACAGAGAGCTGAGTTCATCACTACTTTGGGTTTTGCCAGATGGATATACCAAAACGATCATGGGCAAAGGAATCTCGAGTGCGTGCAAGAGTGTTATTGAAATGATGGAGCATGGATTCCAATGTAGGTAAGTAGGAAATTGGAGAAAGGATAGAGTTCAGTAAACTGGGATTTCTATCATGTCAAAGAAGGGTCTCATCTATTCATATGCCACCCAAATATAACTTGTCTATAGAAGAAGAAGATTTTATTTAAAGTTATAAATCTTTAAAATCACTGAATATAAATAATTCCTTTTTGATTAAGCTAAAGGACAAAAAGAACTAAGTCCAATTTTAACTACTCCCTCTCTCCTCAAATTTGTAGGAGGGCCCAAGCATAGACAAAACAAATTTCAAAGACAAGTTCAGGCTTGTATATATTATCTGAATATAGATTTCTCCTTATATGCCAGTTAAAACTCTTTCAGCACAATAAATTGGTGGGAAAATACTCTCTTCTTTTCATCTGGCTAAGGGTAAAGTAACATTATTGCGTAGAAAGAACTGTAGTCCAGAAGAGAGAAAAATGAAGAGGATGAAAAACATAAGTTTATTCAAAGGGGAACTTCATTTAATTTTTCCATTATTCTCAGCAAAATGAATACTGAGCTAATTGCTAGAGAAAATTAATACTTGATGTTATAAAAAATATACTTAAAAGACAATCATTCTGAAGTATCATTTTTTTTTTCTGCACTGTGGCCTTTTTATATTATATTGCTTTTATTAAAACCTTTGGATGAAATGAAAATAGAAAGAAATAGAATTAGAAAATGAGAGAAAAATAGTGAGAAAGAACTTTTCTTTTAAACTCCACAAAATTTTTCAGATGACTGTTAATTTCCTTCACCAAATAATAAGAATATCATGGCCAAGAGTAAGTCTAGTTTTTCTTTTTTCTCCAGAAAGGAAAATGACTAGTTTTTCCGGAAAAGCAAATGAAAGGAAGTGGAATTTTCTCCTTACCAACTAAACCTAAAATAAACACAAAGCATCCAACAATTTGAGGACCTGAACTTGGATTTGGTAGGAGACATATCCTGGAGCAATTGTTAGAAGTCCAGAATGTGCCAGTCTGTGAGCCTATGAGGAGATGGATAAAATTTTTCTCAGCAGAGAAAACCCAAGGTATATTTCATCGTTGAATTTGGATATGTACTGGCTCAGAAACTTTCACTAGCTTGGCAACCAATCATTTAGGGCTTTAATAGAGAAAGGGCTTTATTATGTATGAGGAGCCATAGTTTTGTTTGCATTAACAGATAGAACGGTGAGAAAGATAAAATGGGAAATCAAGAAGATCACACACACAAGGAAACAAGTAAATGAAGGAGTAAAAATGAAATTCAAAATTCCTACAAAGAGAATTTATTATTAAAAAAAAGTAGGTGTTTTTTTTTTTTTTGCTTTTGTTTGTTTGTTTGTTTGTTTGTTTTCTCCTAAACCAGAGTTCAAATGGAAACTATCCCTAGTTGAGCAAAACAGAAGAAAAGGGCCCCTGGATGGTGATGTCTCATGCCCTGGGTTTCAGTCCCAGCTTGGTTGAGCTTCAGTTTCCCTACCTGAAAAGGGAGAGAAATTTCTTCTGTTCTGTGCTAAAACAAAAAGTCCACCGGAGTTGTAAGGTGCCCACTATCATTCACAACCATCTTTCTGACTTAGGGTAGCTCTATTTTCAACTCTTCCAAATCCTTGAGATGTGTTTTATAGATTACCCTGAGTGAGCAGCTATTTACAACTCTGTTTTGAAAGAATATTTCCAAAACCAAGATGATGAAGAGGATCTAGTTAGGAAAAATATTTGTGAGGTAACAATTTAAAGAGCCTCATTATAAAAGATGAATTCGTGGCTTGACAGGAGTACTGTAAGATTGCTTCCTTCGTTTTTATCAGATATAAGGTAGAATTGGATCATGCAGGAAGCTGAATGGGAAGGCAAACAGCTATTAATGGCAGCATATTGGACTTTATTCCATTTATTTCTTTCATTTTATTGTATGCTTCCTGTGATTGAATCATGAAAGTTAATGTCAATTATTTACTTCCTGGGAGTCTAAGAAAGCATCTTTATTTACTATATGCCATCAAAATGGACTATTATGTTTTGTTAAATTTGTAAGGATAAAAACATGAAAAATGTACCCTATTTCCAGAAAATAGATTCCAAGTGTGCAATAGAGAGCCAGGCATCTCTTTCCTTTCTTCACACAAAACCATGGGAGAATATATACTCCTTTTCACAAAAGTGGCTTTTGTTTGGTGGAATTCTCACAGAAGAATTTGTTTTAAGCACTTCCATTGTGTAATATTTTTTTTTGGTTGAAAGTATAAACAGACATAAAAGACTGAAAAATGAACTCTAATTTCCAAGCTTATTAAAAAACGTGAAGAACACTGTGTGGGAATCATGGGTTATCAAGGCCTCAGGGGTTTCTGCACTTAAATGCAGACTGCTTTGTGTTGGGGGAGTTGTTCTTGTTTAAGGACATTAAGGGACATTCCATGTACTTTACAAATGAGGAAACTGGAGCTTGGAGGGGTCGGATCAAGCTCACATGGCCAGCAAAGCTGGGGCCCAAAACCAGGACTTCTGACTTGTAATCTTGCTGCTTTGTGACCTCTGGGGCCCAACTGCACATTCTTTGAATATGATTTCTGGTTTAGCTGGAGAATACCTGACTTTTCTCATAAAGAACACTGTGTTCACTGAAGTAATTACTTGAATGTAATGCTTGCAATCATATTTTATGATGAAAAAATAGTTTATTTTCATGGCCAGTTGGGATCCCCAAGAATTCTCCTGATCATGGAACAGGAGGAAGCCAGCTGCCTCAAGTCTCTGCTGACTGCAGCCATGGGAATCCAGTCTTCTCCTACCCACAGCCCCCTGCTCCTGGCTACGGGGACACCTGAGGGCTACATATGTGGTAGTCCTACCTCTGCATGTTTACTCCTAGTGAGGAACATGTGGCATTTCAGACCATTGCTGAGCTGGAACAGTTATTTTGCCTGAAGAGCCAGTAGTGGGCTTAATGGTGTTAATCTGGGAGGAGATGGGCAGAGGCAGGTGCTGTTAGGTCAGTCCTGGAAGCTTCTCTCCTTGGGTAGAACTTGAGTAAGCCTCATCCCATGGAACTAGAGAAAAGCTGCAGTCAGTGTGTGGTGAGGAAAGAGAGTGGAATATATTAATTCATGTCCTTGAATAATAACAATAGAAGCACTTTGCTGAGGATCTTTTTTTTTTCTTAGCCCTATGCTAGGTCTATTAAGTTTACTGTTGCATATCTCACAATAATCCTGAAAAAATAGGTATTATTATGACCATCATCCCCATTCTACAGATTAGGAAATCAAGGTTCAGAGAGTTCAAGTAACTTCTCCAGTGTCACACAGCTAGTAAGTGGCAAAGATTTAAAACTAGTTATTTGACTCATGTTCTATGCTGCTCCAGGCTAATTAGTTTGAAGTTGACTTGGTAGAATATAGTATCATTGCTGTATTCATAACATAAGTTAATCTGTGGGTTAATTTAAGTGAAGTCTACAAATAGAAGACAGGGTGACGAGATTGAATTTTCACAAAATACTAAAATAAGTGCTCTTCCTCTTTTTAAGTAGAATATTAATTGTGGAGCATCACCCTATGAGAAAGCAACTCAAAAGAAAAACAAGTTCACTTAGGACTCTAGAGAATGCCACTTGTGAGGCAACATAGAGTGAGTGGTTTTTGTTTGTTTGTTTGTTTCAAAGAACAGGCTCAGGAAGAATGCGGAGCAGGTTCATATAAACATGTTTTCACCTGAGGGGAACCAATCACTCATCTCCCTACTAGTGATCTTCCCGCTTCTCCTGTTTCTATGATTGAGAGAAGCATAATACAGCGAGGGCTGGAATCCCCAGCCACTGGAGCCTTTCGCTTCCTTATCACTGTACCTCCCTGGCCCTTCCTCTCTGCAGCCATGATACTCCCAGAAATGCAACATAATATGTATTTGGGGGCCAGGGTTTTCTAGCATCTATCCCTTTTTATTCCCATTGCAATTACCATCATTTAGGCCCTGTGACTTCTCCCTAATCAATCCTGTTAGATCTATGTTTCTAATACAAAACTCTGTGTCACTCCAGTGTCTACAAAAATCATCTGATTCCCCATTACCTACTGAATCAAATCCAGACATCTTCCTCTGGTACTCAAAATCTTTACAGATTTCCCTAAACACAATGTTTTAGTCCTTTCTCTTAATAGCCAACCCTAAATGTGCAAAGCTGCCATCTCACTTTATCCCAAGCACATGTAATACTTTCCCACATTCTTACCTTTATTTGGAAACTTTACTTTGCCTGGAAAAACTTAGTAAGCATACCTTGTGTTTGTTTGGTACTTCCTAGTTTTCAAAGTGGTTTCAGTTACCTCATTCCATTTGAAAATTATGGTTACTAAATGGGACAAATATAATTATGTTCATTTTACAGAATAGAAAATATTGGCTCTGAGTAGGCCTGAGGTTCCATAGCTCAATGGCCAAGGCAGGCCTAGGATCCAGGTCTTCAAATTCACTGTTTCACAGCTCCTTGTTCATCTGGCCTTTCCTCTCTCTTTCTTCATCTGTCCTTTTGTCTGCCTCCCTCCAATAACTACTTATCAAATTCTACCTTTTTCTCAGAGTCCGGCTCAGATTCACTAACTCCGTGAATATCTCCAAAGTCAGCAGTAAGGCTTGATGGTTCTCTCTTCTCTGAGCTCTCACAACTCCTTATCTAACTTGACTGTATTTTAAAAAAATTATGTGAAAAGGCCTGAAAATTCCTGCATAAGGGTTTGAGGCCAGTATCAATTTTAAACCTTTTTGAGAATGATTCTCATTGAGAAATACATTTTATATCACAAACTACTATATATACACAAACATTTACACACACACAGAGGCCCCTGAAACAAGTTTCATGAAACAATATTTAGTTGTAATTCTACAATGCATTATCATATTTTCCCAGTCTACTTTCATTTATTTAAAAGTTTTGGTTAAGAACCCACTAAATGGATTTTGAGAACTACTAATTTGTCCTGATCAGCAGTTTTGAAAACTCTGGCTTAAATCTAATCTCTCTTTTCCAAATGACCTAGACAACATTTCCAAAGATTTGCACAAGACTGAGCTAGCTAAAGAGCTATGTTCATCAGGGATTTAATTTCTAGTTCTTAACAGGAACACAAACAGTTCTCACAATGAGGCCAGGAAGGAAGGGCCTCAGCTGGACAGCACAAGCTTCTACTTGCTGGAAGTTCAAGGATAGGAATTAGTTTTTTCCAGCTTTATTGAAGAATAATTTACAAATAAAAATTGTGTTTCTAAGGTGTACACGCACGTATACGTTGCGAAATGATGACCACAATCAAGACAATTAACAAATCTATTATTGCACATAGTTAAAACATATTTTTCTGTGATAAGAACACTTAATATATACTTTCTTAATACATTTCAAGTATACAATACAGTATTACTAACTATAGTCACCATGCTGTTCATTAGATCTCCAGAACTTACTCATCTTACACAACTAAAACTTTGCACCCTTTGACTAACATCTCACCATTTCTCCCAACTCCAACCCCTTATAAACACCAATGTACTCTTTGCTTTTATGACTTTTCTTGATACCACACCTAGGTGAGATCATGCAAAGGTAGGGATTCTTAATGGGCTAATTGATAAGAGGAGTGGGGTATATCCATTTCCCAGTGGGTCATCTTCAAAAGAGTGAAATGTGTGCATGCCAGAGATCCAGAGAAGACGATTACTCAGTAAAGCATATCTGTGGACTGAGAGGAGATTTATGTGCTCATCATAATCTTGAATATAGCAGGAAATCAGCTAGAATTTTGAAGTAATAAAGATGTAGTAAAATTCTTTGTTTATATCTGCATAGTGAGTCTGTAAATCTGTCACTGATTTTAGTATCATTTCAACTTCATGAAGCTTAAAAAGTGTTTGTCCAATTACCAATTACCATATTGTTCATCTTCTGAACACTTTAGTTCAGGGAAGACTTGAGGACTTCAGACTAAGAGTAAAAAGAAAAAAGAATTGGTCAAGGTAAAGACCAGGCTTCTGAGGTAGTGCTACTGGAGCTGTTTAAATTATGAGGTAACTGCTTTTGAGTGGGGTTCTCTCTTCTTTCAATACCCTGTCTGCAGTGCATACAGCTAGCCTTAGGCAGCCACCTATCCTGAAGGAAACTGGCATGCTGCTCTTGGTTGCTCCAAGTATGATCTGTGTCAACATGAAGCAAAGGAGGGAAAGGTAAAGGGTTTTGGCCTCTGTAACCCAAGTGCTAGGTGGTAGTGAGAGATGTAGGAAGAGAAGTTTGCAATTGTAGGGAAAGGGTAGTGAGGAAATGGACAAGCAGTTACTATCTTTCCTGTGTCAGCTATTAAAGATATGATAAAGAATTAGGAATAGACTTGCTTAGAAGCCTGCATATATAAGCCAGAAATCAACTCTGGCCATCTTTATAGGCAACAGGTCAGTGAAATCCAACACACTGGTGGATTTCAAGGAATTGCAAGGAAATGGCTTCAAGGGATGTCAAAGACAATGGTTTAAAGATGTGCCTGTTTCCTTTGGAAAAAGATTAGCTCTCCTGTGCTTCTTCTCCTGCATTTAGAACCCCACAGCATTGCTACCATTGTCAAGCGGCTGTCCCAGAAGGCTGAACATGGCCTGAGGGCTGGTGGCATTTAGTTTATCAGTTCAGGAACAAAGAATAGCCTTTTCTTTGAAAGTGAATTTTAATTCAGCATTTTCTTTTAGACTAATTAAAACCTCTGTCAGAAATTCTCTCATTTCTGACCATGAGTAGGTAACTGAAATACCAGAACTGAGCTAAAAACCGAGTTGGCTTTTTAACTAGAAAACATTCTGGTAGACCCCAACAATTACACCACTGGATCATTTTCTTTAGTGGTGATTTAAGAATCCATGTCCTAATGAACTGATAACTTTATATTTTAATACACTTATATTTGAAACACATATAGAGAAGTTCAAAATATCTCTTAAAGAAGAATGGGAGCACTCCTGTCCTCATTTTTATCCACATAGAAAACTGGTAGGTATTTTTGGGAGCTACTGTCCAGAATCATTTTAGGTTCACTGTTCTCTCTGTCACACCACCTTCCACATGGCCATGAGTTTAATTCATTATAACAAACTAGACTCTATGCTTAAAGTGCTGTGTTGGTCTCCTGCTATCAATAAGAGAAAATCCATTTTCTTGACTGACACGTGGTTCTGCCCAATCTGTCCATGTGTGAACTTTCCAGTTTCTACCTTTCTATTCTCACTGAAACTCTCACTAATTTTCAGACTCCTTGTACACTGTTTGTGCCTTTGCCTGCACTTTTTCCATTGTCACAAAGCCCTTCGCATCTTCAGCCCAGCTTCTTACGATCCTTACTTTTTTTTACCCCTATTTTCAAAGTTACTTCTGTGTGGCTTCCCCAATTCTTCAAAGCCAGTTAGTTTGCTATAACCCCCTCTGGCTTCCACAGTAATTTTGCTCGTAAGTTTAACATAGTTCTTAGTGCATTGGTGGCTGCTGTTTCTACCTCATTAGGATGCTGGCATCTTGAGGGCAACCACCATTTCTTATTTATTTCTGTGGCTTCAGAGATGGTAGAAGATACTTTTTTTTTGGGGGGGGGGGAGATATTAAAACTAAATTCAGTTAAAATAATTGAAGAAAATTTAAACAAAATACTTATTTTCTAAGAGGGAAAATATTAAAATGAAATCCAGTTATGGAAACACTAAATGTGATAACTTGATAAATGACTATCGAACAGATGAATCAGGTTTGTGACAGAGAAGAAACTTTAAAAGCTCTTTAGCTTCTGACACATTGCTTTACCTTTAGCCAAGAAGTCACCAAACAAAAATATAAAACTAATACTAATAAGAAAGGATTCTGACTATACTAGGTGCAGAGAATAAGAGTTTGATCCTTTCTTCAAAGGCTCTACCATCCTCTGGAGACTACCTCCTTTCTCTTTGTCCTTCCAATTCTGTGCTTTGTAGGCAGATTTATTCAGGCTCCTTTAAGCTATTCATGCCACACTTATCATGAGACCTTCTTCCACGTTACTACCTCTGCTCCAAAAGCTCTTCCTCCCTTTCTATTGTTTAATTTCATGTTAGGGAATCCCAATTCCTCCATAGACTCTTTCCCACAAGACTAGAGGAATAGGACTTGTTTCTCCACCAATCTTCTCTTCTATTAACCACCTCTTTGCTCACTCATTTATGAGCTGTTTGACATACACTGAGAATATGTCATCACTATTTACTTTGTGAAGTGAACTTAATTAAGGCAGGGACATGTCTGCTCACATGTTTTGTGTTGTGTCTATCACAGCCTCACATGTGCACAAGGGCTGAACATTGCAGTCCACGAGAAAGGCCACACTTCTGTTTCCTTATCAAGTGATATGTGAGGGCAGCAGTCATGACTCAGGCCAATAATGTATCTCTGGTAGCTCATGAATTCTTTGGCAACCTGTAAATGACTTAACTCCTTCAGTTGAGAAGGAATGACCAAGTAGCAACTAAAGAAAAAAGCATTTAAAACCCTATCTTTTCCTTGGGGAAGAAATACTAAAAATTAAATTTAAAATGGGCAATGTTGAAGTAACACATGTTTTTATTAGTCTTAGCATTTTTTTCCTTCTCCTCTCTTTTTAATAAAATGATTTAATGCTGACCTAGAAATCTTCAAATATAACATTACACTGCTAATGATAAAACACACAACTTCACCTGAAAGGTGCAATTGAAAGATTTCCTTTATCACAAGAAGGTACAAGAGGAATAATTATCATCAAAAGCTAGTATTGCTTCCATTGAGTAACAGAAAAACTACTGTATTTCTCTATGAAGACAAAATTGCTATCTGTGGTGTGATTTTTCAGAAAAATAACAGTGGGACTACAGAATATAACTTAGAAAAATCATAAATGAAACAATTACATGTACAGAATAAGGGACACAAAGGAACTACCTAACACCCAGCTACCTAACATCCATTTACTCAAGATCAAATAAGAAGAAATTATGTCTGAGTTATAGCCTAAGTAGAGCCCCACTTTTTTTTTAAATAGAGACCAAAGACTTTCTTACAGTACTAAAATATGGCTATTGCAACTAAATATTATTATAAGCACACGAATAATGGATATTTTGGTCACTCAGGATAATAAATGACAATTAATACTAACCACATTACATGATTCTTCCTTTAAAGAGATGCAGACATCAACAGGTAGTAATGTTAATAATAAAGCTAACATTATTGAGCATTGTTCTAAGTGTTAACTCTAATCTTCAAAACAAACCTGTGAGGTGAGGACCTCTATTATCTCCACTTTGCATCTGAGAGACTGAGACACAGAGAGGGTAAATAACTTTCTTAAAATTATATAGCTAATAAGTGGATAGGCTACAATAGCAAATCAATAAATCCTAACCACCGAACCAGACTTTTTATTTGATAAAAGCCAAAAACAGAATTTCTAAATGTATCTTTGTTTATACACAGTTATGTTCCTGAAGAGACATCTGTAAATCAGAAATTTAAAAACAGAACCAGATTGAAATGTAAAATCTGTGAGAATTTGTCAATGGCCATGTCCCTAATGCCCAGGACAGTACCTGGCTTGTGGTAGTTCTTGAAAAACATGTGATAAATAAATGAATAAATGAACAAATGAGGAGAGTCTAATACAGAACTTTACAATGGGAAAGTACTCAATAGATTCTTTAAAATTGGATTTAAAGAAATTTATTTTGTGAATTTATTCTAGAAGAGGAGTAACCTGATTTCTTATTTTCATAAATTTAGATTTTTATGTTGTTTACTTACAATGTAGATGAGATGAGAGAGTATTAAAATTTTTACAGAGAAAAAAGCAAAACAAATCAGGAATATGAAAGCTTATAGGATTATTTCAGAAAACCAGTTATCAAATGGGGACCCACAACTTCTTACATTTACAGTGGGAGGGGGGTCCATAATGTTCAGGCAATAATTCACAATGTTGTGCTTGTAGTCACCTGTCAGAGTTCCAGAAGAGTTGTCTGACTATGGAATTCTGCAATGTATTTAGGCCACAGGGTCTTGAGAAAACTGCACTGCTTAACTGTTTTAATATGTTTGGGCTCTGAGAGGCAAGTGAACCGGTTATTATCAGCTATTTTAATGAAGCTATTTTAATGACTAGCCAATTTTTCCAATGGATTTAGCCAAAACAAAGGATAGCATTTATGATTCCCATTGTATGGAAGAAGGCAACATGGAAGGCCCAAGTTATGACCTGAACAGAAATAGCTCATATTTTCAGGTACTGTGAACATTTCCCTTCATTGATTCTCACCAAAAAGTCATGAGAACACAAAGATCTGGGAAGCTAGCATTTTTGTTGTTGTTGTTGTTCTTTGTTTTTTTTTTTTTTTTTTTTTTTTTAATGAATTTTAATTAAGGTCTATCTACAAGCTATCTTTATACCAGTGCCTGTGAGAACAAAGATGACCAAAGTCAAGCTTACTACCTAATAGATTAACCACTTAGGTGGAAGTGGTGGCTGTATTCCTGCCCAAAGCAAGCTTATCTCCCCTCGATAGCCAGCTTCCTCTGGGGGAAAGCAGTTAATGCTATGTGCACCCTCACAGGGGATACCATTAGAGAGTCTTTAGAAAGCTGATTGCTTATGTTTGCTTCAAATATTTTGAAATTTTGGTGCTTTCTGAAACCACTGTGGAGTTATCTGGTTATATTTTGCAAGTGAGGATGACAAATGATTTAATTTATGGGTGCCCTAAAGAGTCCCCCCATTAAACTCAGGTGATACCAGAGTCTCTCTTTCCTATTTTATGGACCACCTGTCATTTCCAAGGGGTTTAGGGCTATGACTCATTTCAATGAAGTAAATAGCAAGACTTCAGGAGGGTCAACCATGCCTACCCTGTTTGTTGTTGGGCTGTTGCTACATATTATATTGCCTAGAACATAGTAGGCACTCAATAAAGCATCTATTGAACAAAGGATATCCTACGTTCTCTGCTATCCCTTCTGCTGTTACTAAAAGAAAAATACACCCTACCCATGACTGGTGAAGTTTTTGATGGTGAAGTTACTACAAAGAAGATATCCATAAAGCTATCAATTGTACACCAGGCACACTTATAACAATAGCATCACACATATTAATGCTACCAGAAATTACTGGATGGACACAGTTTACTTTTTGCTGATTATGAATGCTGGCTCCGAGTCCATTAGTGACCTTGGATGCACTTTTTCCCTCCTGTGGGCTCAGTTGCCTCATTTTTAAAACTGGGATCACAGAGCTAACATTTCTTGTTCCCCTGAGAGTTTTTTATGAAGTAAACTCAAGTCATTCACAAGGCCACAGTACTACCCCAATAAATAATTCATGGATACTTCAGCTAGTCAGAATAAGAAACAACTGCAATGCAGTAATCATTTAAAATGGAAATTACTGTTCACAATATTCATACCAATGATTTAAAATAAGCATGAATGTGTGGGATATAATGAATTCTTTCAAGTTTTAGGAGGAGAAAGATCCTCCCCTTTATTTTAAGAGTACAATGGCATTACATTTAAACCCATTAAATACTTGGTTCCAAGTATCATTTTTAATGATCCTGATGTTCACATTTATTTTTCCTGGAATGCAGCTCCAGCCTGTTACACTTTGGTATGGGAGGGGGTCTGGTATCTGCCACTTTCCTTGCCAGACTCTTTAATGGAAAACTTGAGAGCTGTAGCATCTACACATACTGCCACGATTCTTTCATTTTGTTGGTAATAATCTCCATGCACTTTTCATTCCAAACCAGTGATGGGAAGGAAGTCTCCATCCACATGACTTTATGTAATTCTGTTACTGTGTCAACTTGCCAATCCATTGTTATCTGTGCACTTTATTTACACTTATGTAAAATGTTGGCAACCACATGATAATTCCTTATTTTCTGTTGATGTCGGCATACAGGAAGTGCTAAAAATGATTTTAGTCTGCCATTTTTATTTTGGAAAAGGTCATTCTTATCCTGTGTCATTCACATTTGTAAGACTAATATATACACATGTTTAAAGGGAGAGATGTTAAATAATAGAAAGGAAAGAGACTGTAAGATACAGACAGTCCAGCAGGATCATCAGTCACCTACGAATAACAGAATGTAAGATTCCCACACCAGCTGTAACACTGTGAATCTAAGCAAATTATTTTATCTGATGTCTTAGACTCTGAATAAGGGGGCACCAATTTCTGCTCCTAAACTCCTCATTATAAGAGATTGTTAGTGAGGATAATAGGTGGCTCTAAAGTTTTAAGTTTTAATACTAATAAAATCAGCGCATGATTGGCAAGAGAAGATGCATTCGAAATCACCCAGAGAGTGGCTTCTAAGCCAGAGCCAAGCTTAAAAGTATGAAATCAGATAAACCTAAGGTCCCTGTCTAGGGAGAGGGAAGCTGAGGCTGGGGAGTAGTTGGTTCTCTGGGGTTTGCCCTTTGGGTGCCAAAAGGCAGCCTGATGAAAACACTAAGTTAATCTAGTCTGCCTGGCTCTGCTTTCAGGTTCATTTGGTGACCTTCAGATAATCTGATTTTCTGGCTACATTAATGTCTAGAATAAAGATTCCCTGGATAAAAAATATTGCTTGCTTGCTGCTTTCTGGGTTCGTTCATTTGTTCTTTCATTCATTCATTTATTCAACAAGTATTTATTGAGTGTTTGTTATGTGCCAGGCACTGCTCTATGCTCTGAGGACACACCAGTGAATGAAGACAGAACAAAATCCCTATCCCCAGAAAATATATATCCTGGTTGGAAGAGACAATTAAAACAAATAAATAAAGTACATAACTGTATCAGATGGTAATGTGTTATGGTAAAATATGAATCAGGGAAGGGGTGAAAGAGTGGTCCTCTAGGAACTGATAATGTAAATATGGAGCCAGGAAGTTCTCACTGACAAGTTGAATGACAGAGGTGAGGGAGGAGGCATGCAAATGTTTGAGGAAAGAGCATCCCAAGCAAAGAAGTGCCAGTGCAAAGGCACAGAAGCAGGAATGTTCTTGGTATGCCTTAGGAAGGCCAAGATGCCTAGAGGAGAATGAGCCAGGGAGCAAGAGCAAGTGGTGGGAGCAGAGAGACACTAGGGACCAGATTGTTACTTGAGCTTTTTCATGGCTAGGAAAGAATATTCCTCCCCATGGGGATGTGTATGACGATTTAGGAATTTGCGTTTGGGTTATACTTGTGCCTCCTTTGAGTTTGGCTAGAGTGCATCCATGTCTATGAAACTAAAACATTCTTGGAGTCTAGCATATTTAACTTGCTGCTTCTGAAAAGTCAAGGGCCTGACTTGGAAACCTGAAGGCTCCTTTTATAGCAGTGTTCTTAGAGTGACCGACAAGGACCCCAAACTCATCGCCCCATATATCTTCAATAAATGGTTGAGATATGAACTCTGCACTATACAATGTAAGCAGTTATAACTATTCATTGATTTAATGGTGATTTTATGAACACATTGAGATAGGGTTTACCAGCAGAGTAAGAGATATCATGGACATAGAGTTGTCAATGATAAAGTTCATTTAAGTATGTTAATGAACTTTAGAGTGAGATAGACTGGAGCCTAAACCATGGAACTGACACTAGCTGTAGAACCTTAAGAAACTTAAGTTCTCGGAAACTTTGTTTCTTCTACCACAATCAGGGTACTTGTAAGAATTAAATAAAACAAAAGGTGTGGTTATGAGAATTAAGTGAAATAATGTACTTGGTGGTAAAACATAGTTCCTTTTCTCATCTCTTTCTTCTCAATTTCTTCTTTGTATTGCATGACTTAGAATTGCTGCTCGCATTGAATCATTAGATGTTTGCCCTCATCAGATGTTAATTTTTATTACTTTTATTCTCCTGTAGAGATATTTTCCATGATATCTCTTTGGAAAAGTTTTAGGGGAATGTATATATGTATTAATTATACTACAAAAAATAAAAACTCACAAAACTATATGAATGAACAGTGGCTTATTTTGTTGATAACAATGGTGAATTAAGACAGTTGTTTTCTATTCTTGGATCTAAATATTGGGCATAAAATGAATGTGAATTGAATACTGTGATAGTTAGTTTTATGTGTCAACTTGGCTAGACTACCCAGTTATTCAATTAAACTCCAATCTAGATGCTTCTGTGAAGGTATTTCATAGATGTGGTTAATATTTACTATCAGCTGACTTTAAGTAAAGGAGATGATGCTCCATCATGTTGGTGAGCCTCATCCAATCCATTGGAAGGCCTTAAGAGGAAAACTGAAGTTTCTCTAAGGGAGAGGAGTTCTGTCTCAAGGCCGTAGCTCAGCTCCTGACTGACGGATTCTAGCCTGCTGACCTGCTCTACAAATTTTAGGCTGTCTTGCCTCCACAATCACATAAGCCAATATATAAATCTCTTTATATTAGTATGTTTGTGTGTGTTTATATGTACCTATGTATATGTTTGTATGTATAAATGCATGCATATATATATTTCCTACTCGTTCTGTTTCTGTCTCTCTGGAGAACCCTGACTGATATAGGTCCATATGAAGGCTTATTAATTCTTCTTTTTCTTTTGTCAGTAATTCTTTATGGTGCCTCATTTGCTTGATGCAATTTTACTGAAATGAAAGTCGAGCAGCCCCAATCTGCATAATCAATTTCTTTCCACCTCATAACAATTCCTTTTTGACAACTTGGCCTCGAGGTTGGGGATCATCCCTTCACTGGCAGGAGCCAGCATAGCTTACTTACGAGGTTCATGATGCACATCACCTGGGTTCTAGGTGGATAATGGTATGAACATAAATGTCACATGGATAATTTGTCTCTAAAAATACAGATATATCAAGGAGTCACAGAGCAGAAACTGGTTAGTGTGCTACTCTGTAGGTATGAATTCTGAGCATAACTAATATATACAAACTTTGTTGTCTAAGTGAAAATATATTTGTGCAGTGATGGTAGCATTGCAATTTCTAGAATGAATGCACAGGAGGACAAATTACCATTATAAGAGATAATACTGAGGGTGTAAATCTGCTTTCATTTGTTACTAGTCTGTCCATAATCATATGGAAACAAACCTCTGCTGAAAAGTAAGATAAAAACTATGACATCATTTGAATTTAGTGCTACTGCTCTAAGCTTAAAATTTGGGTGGATTCCCACTTTCATTTTCTTGTCTTCATGTTACTTTATTCCTTTTCTTCATTGTAAAGCCTTCCTCACAGCACTGTCAGAATTTGAACAAAACATCTTTTATCTCATTTTCAATTCACCATTTTCTTACCATACATCTTGTCATAACCAAGCAGCCTTAATGTGTACTCTTTAGTCAATTTTTTAAAACTTTGTAAAACTTTGTTTAGCAGATACTTTAAGCAATGGCAGGGGAAATTGTGTTTTCAGAAGAAGAATCAACCAGATACATAAATCAGCATAACTTTCTAACAATCTTTTTCCCTTAGATCAGGAAGGCTTTGTGTGGATACCAGAGTCTCCCATAGATAGTTAATGGCCAAGAAGGATTGCTTTTTAAAGTGGGAGCAATGTATATTGTCCATAAAAGCTAAAGATTGAGCAAGGCAAGGTATCCGACCATAGATAACAGAGCTATGAAAAAACAAAACTGTAGCCTCAAAAAATCTCTACTTTCCACATCTCTATTTTGTAATTCTTAGAATGACCTACTTTTGTGGAATTGCTTTCTAATTCTTACCTTGTTTTACTTTTGCTTATCTATGCAATCTTCAATTGGTTTCTCTTCATTCTTACTTTTTTTCTACACAGTAATTCCTCTAATTTGCTTTTCTTTCCTTCCTACTGTAAATTTCATGTATTTCTCTTGCTTTCTCTCCCTTTCTATTTTTACCTCTTTTTCATCCTATTCTTTGAATTTATTTTTCTCTGTTCTTAATTCTTCTTCCTCCTCCACTGATCTATAGTGGCTTTAATCATTGCCACGATGCTTTAAAATCATCTGGTGACTGACGTTTTCTCTCTGAAAGGAGAGAGATTTGAGACTGTGGAAAAATAACTATGAAGACCCAACACATTCAATTTTTAGCTCAGTCCTTTCTTTCTTCCACAGTGCTTTTGCTTGGGATTAAAGATGACGGCTTACACTAACTCACAATGGCAAAGCCCTTCAGGCCTGCTTCTTAGCCCTATGAGTCACATGGCAAGGTGTACCTGAGCCACTATGGTTACACTGATTGATAGAATTTTAAAATTGTCCTTTACTGGGAAAAGCTTACTCAGGTCTGCCTAGAAAACCAAGTAGTGCTATTTTGTAATGTGGTAACCAGAAGCATTCTTCTCCTTGGCCCACTTATTCCCCCTTGCCCTCTCCTTAATTTTTTGCTGCATGGGACAAAAAAACAAAAACAAAAACAAAAACACAAATGGGTTCTTGGGAGAAAAATGAAGTAGTTTTGTTCAGTCACTCTGGTCAGCTGGACCAAAAGTAAGACCTTTACAAAGGATAGAACAGTAAAATAAATAAAATAGATTGGTCTTTCAGGACTCTATGATTTTATCATCTGGTATTAGGAAATACTAGGTTGCCATGAAAGCACCAAATTCATTTGATTCTGAGAGATTTCACTTTAGCCTCTTTAAGTATGGACTTCTTATTTTTTGAAATCATTCGTTTTGATAAGTTTGGGCATGAATTTGCTTTACCTTTTTGTGTTTCTTGAAGAGCAGGAGTGCACATCTCAGTGATCAAGTTGTCGCAGTTAATCTGCCACACAGCAGGACCTGGGAGATTATCATTACCAAAGGATACTTATGGTCAAAGCCGTACCACATTCTGAAGAGCCAAGCACTCTCCGTTTTTGTTGTGCTTTTATCCAAGTTATTTGCTTCCTAGGGAGAAAATAGAAAAAGGTATTGGATAAATAATCAATGTAAAATATTGATATAATATAATGTAATATATAAAATATTTTCACTATAAAAATATATGCCAAAACAAATTAAATTTAACTACATTAAAAAACTTTCTTGGTATAGGCATTTCCATCTAAATGAAAGAGCTGCTATGCAAATTAGCTCACAGATCTTGCCATGTGGATGAGACTCTTGTGGCATGTCAACATTTACTTTTCTCAACAATTCTTATTTTGTTAAATAGCTAAGAAATTGTCACTTTTTTGACATCAATAAAAATAATATTTCCGTCAGATTGCTGTTGTGGGAATTTTGCAGTTTACATCTGTCAAATTTGTATGGTTATTATTTATGACTTACCAAAAGGTCAAGACTAAAGGGATGATAACAGTCTAATAATTTTAAAACTAGTTTTCATTCATTTTTTTTTTGATATATCACTACCAAATGCTATGGTTAATTTTTGATATCACACTGCTTTGATTCTTAAGAGTTTTGAAATAAGATATTCTTGATAGGAAGCCTATAATAATTGAATATGCTGGTCTCATACTTTTCTTTTTTCCAAAAGAGCCACAGTGGGAGGGGAGAAGAAAAGGAATTAAAAAGAACAAAAGAAAAAGTATCTGATGTGTGTTTATGTTAGAGTAGAGGATGAAATTGTGAGAAAAAGGAAAAAAGGTGAAAAATTTTTGTGAACTTTAGAGAAAGATGATAATGAACATTGCAGTGTGGTAAGAAGGAGATTCAGTGGCATTTTTTTGTGTGTATCCCGTTTTACATATTAAGAGAATTCCAGGCTTAAATCAGTTGTAATTATCTCCATCATTAAAATATTTATATTTTAACATGAATATCATTGCTTTATTTGGGCCCACAGTTTCCATCCCCAAATTGCGTCATGAGTTCACAGTTCAGTAACAACGTGAACATTTTCAAGAAATTATGACCCTTGGAATGGCAATTCACTAGCTGTTCCAAAGCCAGCCCTTAGGTGAACCCAACTTGGTTTGCTTTTATTTTATTTATTTTAATTTTTAATTTTTAATTTTTTCCCATTCTCAGATAGTTCCATTGATGATTAATGATAAATAGCTGAACACAAAGGGCCATATTCTGCTCTCTGAAATGTGTACCAACCAGTGCTGCAGTTCCATCCCCAACAAATAAAATGGGAATACAAGAAAGCAAAACGTGATCCATTTTTAGTCAGTCATCTATCCTTTGTCTAAAATAGTTGAAGAAGAGACTCGCAATAAAATTTGAAATCTAATTTCTAAATGGTGTTCCCTAGTAGCCACTGTTCTATATGATATATTGATGGAAATTCTGTGCCAATCATTCAGAAAAGGCTGGATTAGACATGTTAAACAGGTTTCTTATATACAGTACTTCTCAGAGTCTTTCACTTATAAATGAGCATTTTAAGTCTACAGGAGGGAAGTGTTTCTCAAACTTGGCTAGCTGTGGAACTCATTCCCCATTTCTAAACCCCAGTGTACGACAACTAAAAACCTTTCCATGCACACTAGAATCCCACAGATCTGTTTTCTGGTAGACCTGGAGTGCTATGCCTTGTTATCAAGAATTAAAATTTATTTATCATACTCCCTCAAAGAGGAAACCAGATACCTGGTACAATTTCCATCCTTACCTCTAGCTATTTCTACCTCAATGGAGGTGTCAGATTTACAAAATTACTGCTGCACATGTTGTTTTCATCATCTTGCAACAACTACAAATTGTTTCTGAGTCACCATCTCCCCCAACAGCAGCAGACACAGCATGCTGGGGCTCAGTTGGCAGAATAAAACTGGTCACCCTAAACTCAACTAGTTCTAAAAGCTCTCGACTAACAGTGGGATATATTCTCTCTCTCTCTCTCTCTCTCTCTCTCTCCCTCCCTCCCTCTCTCCCTCCACCCTCCTTTTCTTTAAGAACAATAAAGACAGAATTTTATCCATTAACAGCACAGGCAATTTTTAATAGCTAATAATATCTACTAATGACATAATAGTCATTGAAGAAAACGGATAGAAAAGAGTATAAACAAATCTTGTTTTATATTTGCTTGTTCATTTTTAAGCAAAGAAGGGCTGAGTAGTGATGAGCACGGCTGGTAATCAAGGGTCCAGGATTCTAGTACCCACTCTGCAACAGCCCAGATGAATGATGCTTGCAGCTGTTACAGTTCTGAGCTTTTGAATGCTCATTAATTCCCAGGCAGCATGCTAGTCACATTATCCAGTCATTAACTTTTCCAGTCATTATTTTTCAGTTTTCACAACAATCCATTAAGGTAGGTTGTATTATACCTATTTTATAGGTGAGAACCTAGAAAATCCGAGGGAAGGGAAGAGATGAGCCCAAAGTCACAGAGCTAGCAAGCGAAAGAGCTAACATTTAAATGTAGGACTGCCTGACTATAAAGATGATGTTCTTTCTGCTAGCATTTCATTCAGCCTTTGAACTTTGAGAGCGCATACATTGTATAGTAGGATACTTGGGCTGCAGTTTTCTTGAGCGGAAAATGAACTGAAGAAATTGCACTTGCTGGTCTCTGAGGTCCTAATCATACGAAGATACTATATTTTTATTAATGAAAACAATAACAGTAACAGTTAACATTTCTTGAACACATACCATGTGCCAGACACTACTTTAAATGCTTGGCATATATTAACTCTTTTAATTTTTATAACAATTTGATAAAGTATATTTTATTATTTCCATTTTACAGATGAGGAAACAGGAAACTTAGGCATAGAGAGGTTTCCAAGCACATCTGTGGCCTCTTAGCCAAGATTCCTCTCATCTAGCATGTAGGTAGGGAGCAAACTAGGGCAAAGAGGTGTGTGAACAAGGATCTGAATTCAGGATATTAGATTACTCATGGAGGCTGAGATAGAGTAGCTTCATATACCTCAAAACATAGTGAAAATGCATGGCTCCCCTCAGCTGGGTGAACCGCTGAGAGCTTTAAAAGTGTCCCTATAGCAACTTAACTTCAGTATTAGGAATTTTTCTAGATTTCTAGATACTGGCTTTAAGGGGTTCCCAAGGTCTTAGAAACCCTCCCTGCCTTTCTTTCCCTTTTTCCTCTCTGTTATTTTATTTATTTTATTATTTCATTTCATTTATTTATTTTACTCTACTATTTTATTTTATTTTCCTGAGGGGAATATATCAGAACTTACGAGCACTCATGAAAGAGTTTATACTCTATTCATGGCAAAACTTCTGGGGTAGTTTTTTGTTACCTGATGCGAGTAATATATGTCAGGCAGAATTTTTGGGAAAATGTTAACAAATATAATCTTTTTTTTCAAACTTTATTGTACTTGGGAGACTGGAGGTGCTATTCATTTTGCTGCTTTGTAGAGAAATAAACTAGGTTCCAATTAGAATCAAACATGAGACACGTTGCCCCAGGTGAGGGAAATACCACTGATGACCCAACATTGACTTTCCTGCTGATCCTAGATAAAATTTTGAGTTTATGTCTTAAATAGCTGTTGGCCCAGTTCTGGATCCATTCATTTATTTTTCTGAAGTTATTGATGACTTAATAACTTGGTTATGAAAGGCCATCAATAAATGAGTAGAAATAAATGAGCTGGTCTACTGTGTGTTCTGCTTGTGCACTGGGGGTTGAAGATAAATATACCAAGGGAAGGCCAACTTTTGCAGTCATCCTGAAACAGAGAAGGTATCTGATGAGGCAGTACAGAGGGCAAGCCCATGGGAGGGCCCAGATGGGCAGAGGACAGGAGGACAGCATCAATTGGATTACCTGGATTATTCTGAAACAGAGATCAGCTCACACGCCAAGGATAATGAATGTGAGCAGTCATCAGAAGTAGAATCTGGAATTTGGTGGTATTTTCTTTATCACTAGCAATGGTTTCTTCTCTTTTGAGGTCCTTCATCCCAGAGAGGAAGTGTTGGAACAAGCATAGGATCCAGAAGCTGAAGACCAAGATCTGAGTTCCGACTCTCTATCATTTACTGCTTAATAACAAAATACCCACTCTGAGCCTTGTGTTTCCCAGCTGTAAGTGGAGACTGGAGACTCAAAAGCATTAAATCACAACTTTAATTTGCCCTTGATACTTCTAGGAAGCAGCATGTTTGATATATGTGCAATTTCTAGTTCCTTTATTGTCTTCTTTTTCTGGGAAAATTTAAAAATCACTGGGGCATTTGATATCTTTCCTTTGCCTCCTTAAACAAGTGAATAGACCACAGGTTGGAAAGTGACAGAGCACAGTAGGGAGTAAGTAGTTGTCTTTTATGTGACCCCCTCACCCTTAGCACCACCCCAGAGAAGGAGCAACAGAAAAATTATTACTGTACTCTTTGTTTTAGGTTTATTTGGACCCCTGAGAGAAAACAAAAGACTCCAGCCTAAAATCTGTGAATACCAGACACTAAAGCAAGAGGGAATTGTTTGTTGTATTAACCTTAATGAAAAACAGCTAAGCAAATGTAAATACATTCCTCCATAAATTTGCTAAGTGAACTAGATGAACTCTTTTCTGGGATAATCATATGGGATCACTTCTAATTTCAGGGAGATTCAATGGATTATGAGAGAGAAAAAGTTTTCTTTCTATTTCTTGAGATTTTATATTCAATATTAATGTCAATACAAGTTCCATGGAATGATAACAAAGACAAGCAATTCTCATAACAAATCTGTCGAGCTTCTTATGGAACTCCAGAGCACTTTTTCAAGTAGTACATGTGACTGGGGTTTGATAGCAGTACTTTTGCCCTACCATCTTCCCCAATTTAAAATTATTTATGTAATGTTTTCAAGTTTATTGTCTTGACTTTTTAATTATCAAGGAGAATATCAGATTCTGTGCTTCTAAAGAGAAATATTTCTGGTTCTGAAGAGAGAGCATAATACAATCTAAGGTCAATAGTAATTTTTTTCAAATTTACGCTTTAAAAGGTAGGTCATTAATTCTTAGCCTCCACATAGAAAGTACTTTACACAAATATTCTCACCTTCCTAACACCATGATAAATTTGTAAATGTTCCCAAGAGATTTAGTCAGAAAGTACATGCTTAGGGAGATAACTAGTCAAAGGTGGGCAAAACTGTCAAGATGACATGTAAACATCATAAATACACAAACTCACGGTTTAACTAAAGAAAGAAAAAAAGGGGGGAGCTGCTTCAAATAACTTTGTATGAGAGATCCAAAGGGAAATAAATATATATACAATATCGTGGTGGTTTTAAAATGTATATCCACACATCTTTTGGTACTTTTCCTTTAAAAGATGGAGACAAATTTCCCATCCTATTGTGTGTGGACTGTACTTAGTGACTCATCTTTAATCAATAGAATGGGGCAGAAGGGATAGTGTGTCATATCTAAGACTCAGTCATACAAAGCCATTGTGGTTTCCTCCTTACTGTTTCTCTTGGACCAACTGAGGGAAGTCAGCTGCCATATTGTAAGGACACTCCAGCAGCTCTGTGGACAGATCCATGTGGTCTCCCTGCCAACATGGAGTGGACCTTTCTGCCCCAGTCAAGCCTTCAGACAACTGTAGCTCTGGCTGATATCCTGACTGCAACCTAACAAGAGATCTTGAGTCAATAAAACACTCTGTTAACTTGCTTTCAATTTTCTGACCCATAGAAACTGTGAGATAGTAAATATTTGTTGTTTCAAGCTAGTAAGTTTTGGGATAATCTGTTATACAGTAAGAGAGAGCTAATACAACAATATACCGAAATAATAAATTCTAGATGTAAAACAGTATTAGAGTGGAGTTGAGAAGAGATAATGAAATGATGAGGCATAACTCTTTGTAGTTTACAAAGTATATTCACTAAGGTAACGTATTTATGGTGTAACTGTACACAGAGAAGTTAAATAACTTACCCAAGGACACATAGTGGAAAGATACAGAATGTAAACCCAGACGATTTGACTCCAGAACTTCCTCTTACCTGGTATGCACGCATACATGAATTCATTCGTTCATTTATACAACCTACCCATGTCAGGCACTAATCAAAGTGTGAGGAGGATGCAGCACTTACCAATTCAGTCTTTATCCTCACAGAGCTTATACTCTAATGGGGAAAACTAATAATACAAAGGTAAACAACTACCTACTATACATTCAGAGAATGATAACAATAAAGCAGGTAAGAAGATGGGAGAATAGCGGAAGGAAGGCTATTGGCTGGTCAAGACAGGCTTCTTTGAAAAAGTGGCACATGATCAGAGGCCTGTATGATATGCAGAAGTGAACTATGTGGGATCTGGGGGAAAAACAGTCCAGTGCAGGTGGAATATGCTTTCTAAAGCTTCTGGGTCTGGTACAAGTAAGATGTAATACTATTCACATTCTAAAAGTGTTACAAGGCAGAAAGGAAAATTATGACATTGGTAGTTAGTCACAGCTGTGAGTTCATATTTCCCAAAGGTTATTTTACTTTCTATAAATAGAGAAAGAAGAAATTCCTTTAAAATATGTTTATTATTGATTTTCAGAGAGTATGGTCAATAATTGCCATACCAACTATGAAATCTTTTTATAAGTTTTATAAGTGAAATCTTTTTATAAGTTTTATAAGTGAAAATAGAGACCTTTTTTTAAAGAGGTGACCAGTGCAAAGATTATTCTATTTGTCAATGCAACAGTTTAATAAATGCAAACCAAGCGGAAGCACATAATCCTCCTAAGAATTAAGGTTTATGTTCTGTAGTCAGAGAAAGCAACAGATGTTGATAATAAGCAATGAGCTGTCAGACAAAATAAGGGCATAGAGGTTCATGGTTTGAAAAATACTAAAACAAATAAGCAAATAAAAAACTGTCCAGGTTGGGTGGCATCTGCATGGATACTGTGTCTGTTACTTCTAGCCTGAACCCACTGTTTCCTGTACTTGACACAGAAGATAAAAATTACTCCAAGGTGTGGAAAAACCTCTTTTTGAAATGTAGCTACCTTGGTAGTCAAACATTGTCATGAATAAATACATTTCCAGGATGCTTCTTAAAAATAAAAATTTTTTTTAAGCAAAAGTAGTTCAGTAGAAAACATAGAAATTATAAGATTAGGTAGTTAACCTTTAGATAGTTCTTCATGTGTCTTCTACAGCAAGTCCCAAATGAGAATTTCCTTTAAAACATACTGGGCCTGTTAAGTTTTGTATCATTTGAGGAGAGACTATAATTTTCCCCTCTAATGATAATAATTTAGTATATTATTGATTATTATTATTTTTCCCCTACTTTGGCTACTAGAAAGCTTACCTGTGATTCAACTACAGCAGGGTATATTGAACCTAATGATCTACTTATTCATGATTTTTTTTCTCCTTGGTTTTGACTTTCTGCTCTTATTTTTTTTTTTTTACTGAATTATAAAATTCTTTAAAAATATTTTACCATTATTTTATTATATGTGGTGGTGCAAGCTGCCTTGACTCCCTCATAAGAGAAGATAGGTTTACCTATATTAATTGTTAGGTAGTTTTCATAGATACAGTTTTACTGGAGTGTCATAACAACCTAGAAAAGTATAAATTATCATTCACATTCTACAGACAGGGAAACTGAGATTCAAAGATGTAATAAACATGCTAAGATCCAAATACCACAAGTTTTCATTTTACTATGTTGTACTTCATTAACAACATTTTTACTGGTTTAAGTATCTTCAGGTAAGAGTTATTACTGAATTAACATGGGTGTGAATGAGCTAAAATAAAATATATTTAAACTATAAAAGGAGGGAATTAGGTTAGTAAATAAGCTTACCAATAATTACATGTGATTGTAAAATATTAGGTAGAGGAAGGTAAAGAATTTTTTTGTGTGTGTGAATTTTCTTAATCTATTTTTTTTTCTTTTACAGAAAAAGATATGAGAAGGGTAAATTTTAGATTAAAGTTTTACTTGAAAGTAGAAGAATGAATTAGTTGACCTATATGAAATGAAAATGCTTTGTAAAAATCAGCTACCACCAGCTAATTTGTAAAACTCAGCTACCACCAAGTAACTACTCATTACAGTCCACTGGTGTAGGGAGATGGGCCTTTGATCTCCTTTCTAAGGTCACCAAGCTTGCCCGAATCCCTGTAGCTGCTCAGTCCTGCAGTTAGATGTGTTTCCTGGGCAAAGAAACCTGTGAAAACAGCACTAGTCCGGCTTTGGAACACATGTGACAAAAATATTCAAAGTACATGTGAGCCAGGACCATCACTAACTTAATTTTCCAGCCCTTTTTATAGAGCACAGGATCCTTCTTTCTTTATGTCCACGTGAACCTGGAAAGCAGCAGCACTAACCAGTTGTGCCTCATTAGTGGTATTACAGAGAAAAAGAACATGAAATAAAAGAGCAATGAATCCTCTCCAAATTCAGATATGATCACAACACAATTATTTAAGCAACATCACTTATTTACTATTATTCTATCATGTCTGTCTACTTACAATTTCAGCAAAAGGTGCAACATTTCCACACAATTGTTTCTTTTAAGCACTGAGTTAAAAATGACTAATGCAAAATTCCCAATGACATATTCTACTCTGATGTTAAAAGTTCAAGTCCAGAGTTTAGAGAATACACTTCTTTTACTTGAGAGAATAGCACATTGTTTCGAACAATTTTCTCTAAGGATTTTTAGGTCTCTGAAAATAATATTTGCTCCACTCAGTCAGGATGGCTCACCTAGAGTTCTGCTGTTTTTGCAAATTTTTGATATTTCTGTACACCTAGACCTGATAATTGATAAGCCATGCAGGAGAAACAGGTCCATTCGTTGGGTGCTCAATGTGTATCAGATGTGTATTGAGCACATTTCACTGAGATTACCTAGCTAGGAAGTTGCTAGGCAGGGATCTGAACTCGGCTGACTGATTCCAAACGCTGTGTTCTTGCTCCAACACTACAGTTCCCAGGCTTCCTGCTGCCACAGAGACTGTACAAGGGTGTGCTAGTTCTAAGCACTCCAAAAGTTATGCAGACATTACTGACACACTGAATTCCTATGAATTTTATAGCCATCTAATCAGTTTTGTCTACCTAGGCAGCCTGCTTTGGAATGAGCCTCTTGGCCACACATTGGACAAGCACAGAACATTCCATGGAACAGAACATCTTATATCTCTACACCCTATGCATTGGTTTCTTTGACTTGCCTGGTGTGAAGAGGGCTCCTTCTTCAGGTCTTCATCCAAGTCCACACCAACTCTGTTAAAGAAAACAGAAAATTGGTAACAGCCTTTCTGCAGATGAGTCTTGTGTGTCAGGTCACCTGAAGCAAATCAGAGGAAAGGTTTGGCAGAAAACCATCTTACCTTTCTCAAAATCAAAAGAACTTCAAATAGATTTATGGCCAAAAGAGAACTACAAAGATAGGCCTCCACATAGCTGGCAAGATGGAGTGTCAACAGCTTTGTTTGCTGCTGCCTTACCCAGCAAGAGCCAGAGCCTGAGAACCGGAATAGGAGCCCTCAGGAAAAGACCTCTGCAGCCCCGAAAACCAGGGTCCTGGAGGGAAGGCTGCCTGCTACCCCAGCAGGACTCACTGACCACACTGTTCTGGCAATGTGGGGCCCCAGGCTGAAGCAGGTTCCCTAAGACAGAAAAAATGGATCCTTTTTCCAGAAACTCACTGAGGGGGGCAATAGTCTCTTTAGAAAAATTAATACAAAAATACAAATAAAAAATTAGGTATGAAAGTCTCTTTAGGAAATAAATTACAAAAAATTACATACTTTTAAAATCTGGCACATGTAGTGGATATCTCAATGCTTAGGAAATACATATAATATTCTAATTAATTAAATGCTTCACACACCTCTCAAGTAACTTTTTCATCTTTATGTTTTGCCTACATACTTTGATACTCTATATAATAATGATTTTGTATTAGAGAGAATAGGAAGATAAAGTAGTCTTTCTTCTAACAAGATTGATCAAAAGTATTGATAGTTGGGAGGCACTGAAGCATGTCCCCTTACACACAGGCATGCTTGTGTGCAGTGCTGCTACAGGTAAATGCTTTGCAAACACAAGACATCTGATCAATTTTATTTCACACAATTCTCAGAAACAATTATATGTGTATATGCTGCATCACTAAATTAATTATTCTCGAATTTCTGTTTTGACAGAGCATCATGAGAATGAAATCCTCCACTTTGAATTGTACATATCCCATGATTAGAAGAATTTTCCACAGACTTGCTTCTGGTTCAGTGTATTCCAAACCTTATTTTTTCTCTACTACCTATACACTTCTGATGCCAGGTGCTATGGAACATGGTCATCATTGATTCAGCCTGTGACATTATTCCTGTAAGCTGTTCCTGCACCAGCATGGTGGCAGTGACTTGACAATGAACAGAAGTGACTGCGGGCCACACAATTATATCCCACTAAAGGTAAACTAAATTAGAAGTCCCCAATATTTTTGGCACCAGCGACCGGTGCTCCTGTGAGAATCTAATGCCTGATGATCTGAGGTGGAGCTGAGACAGTGATGCCAACACTGGGGAGCAGCTGCAAACACAGATGAAGCTTTGCTTGCTTGCCCGCCACTTACCTCCTGCTGTGCGATCTGGTTCCTAACAGGCCATGGACCAATACCAGTCTGTGGCCCTGGGTTTAGGGAACCCTGAACTAAATGTGTTCCCAATTCAGCTTCTCCTTAGTTGGATTCCACCAAATGCCCACAACCACTCCAGGGCCGTCTGAAGAGGGAGGTATCTTAGAAGGGAAGCAGTAGTAGACGGAAACAGTGCTTGACCCCCAGCTCTGGTTAAAATATATATTTTTTGCAAATCTTACAAAAACAAAGGACCATGAGAACACAATGTCAGCATTCTTCCCAGGGTCTTGGAAGGGCCAGAGCAAATAAAGGGCCCTGAAGTTTAAATTTCCTCTTCTTTAGAGTGGGGTTTGCCTGTGGTGGGGTTCGTGGCAGGTGGGAAGGGTTGCGGGGGTGGGCAGCTCAAGATCTTGGAAGTCTGCTGAAGCTGCCCCAGAGCCTTTCCTGTAACCGCCAAGATTTCTAGAGCTTTATGGCCTTTCCTTCGACTCCTGCTTCTGTAAACACTTGAGTCTTCTTGCAGTTCTCTTCTCTAAGTGGGGGAAGGGAAGGCAGGCTTGGAAGCTGCCAGTCAGGCAGCTGTGTTCACGTGTGAAAGGAAAAACATCAACAACAGAGAACTGGCCTGTTCAAAATACCTCTGATTCTTCAAAAATTAGTGTCTTCTGGACACGAACAGCCCCTTCTCTCTAACCTGGGGTGTAAAATGAGTAGCTCTTCATTGTATTCTGAACTTTGGTCTTCAGGTAACTGAACAGGGCTTCTGGAGGGGACTAACCTTTGATTCTCTTAGAGTAGACAGAACTATTTGATATGTTTTCTTAAAACAAGAGTGAGAGAAGGAAGGGAAAAGGGGTGAGGGAGGAGAAAAAAGGAGAGAAGAGAAAAAAGAGAGGAAAGAGCTGTGCAAGGTGTGAGCAGGATAGAAGGGGTAGTAGTGAAGAGAGAAGACTGGGGGAGCACAGAAGGAAGCAAAGGGAGGAGGAGGAGGGTAGAAGGATAGAGATGGTGGAAAAGCGGAAGGGGTAGAGGAGAGAGAGAGGAGGGGGTGGTAAGGTTCAGCCTCCTAAGATGGGTACAAGCAGTGATCTTGGGATGTGGGTGGTCTGAGCCATACCCCTATGAACAGTGGAAACAAAGCTGGAGGCCTCCTGGGCCTCTTGCCCTTCTCTTATGGGGCTGGGCCACCTTCACACCTCTGGTGGCTCTTAGCTCTCTGGCTGATGCTGGGAGGTTCCCTAAAAGCCTTTATTACAGGGGAAGCCTAACCCCCGACCCCACCACCAGGACTACCGGGCATCAATGTAGACTGTGAACTAATAAGGGCCTTGAAGTTCCCACTGCTGCATCTGTTTAGGGCCTTTTTTTTAGTTTTCTGTCTAGAAAACTGGAGAGAATAGAAATCAAATTTCACAGATACCCAATGTTTAAAGATTGAGGCAGTATGCACTGAGGTTTTCCTCTAAAATGTATGCTTTCCTTCTCAGCAGCAATCAAAGCAGACATTTCCAGTTTCAAGTATTTTGTTGGCCAGATTTAGCTGAGGAACGAAGGCAGGGGATGAAGTTCTTCGGTTTTATGTAGGGCTTGGTGAAAAGAACCTTAAAGGCCTGAGCAACAGAGCAGGGAGCAAGGACATGCTTCTTCCTCTCATTTCACGGAAGTTCAGGTCTGCTCCTGGGGCCAGGCCCGCTGACCTTATTGGCTTAGAGTCTACTAAACATTTCAAGACTAAACATCTCAAGTGGCTCGAGGGAAGAGAAACTCTGAAAGTTATTTTCCTCCTGGGGAAGCTGGGTGAATGACACAAATGTGGTCTGTGCCCTTATAAGGCACATGGTTTTGTAGGTTTATTAGAAAAATCTTTAAAAATTTATTGTAATTTAAGTGCTATAAAGGAAAGGCATTTAATAATGCATTCTTTCACTTGCTCCTTTTGATAAAAACTGTGCTAAAATATATACCTTTGCTCCCTGTCATCTTAAACAGAGTGTGATGGGGGATCCTCAGAACTTCGCTGGAGGTCTCAGTATCCCCACTGGCACCATAAGGCTAACACTTGCTGTGGTATAATGATTTCCGAGAGATATATGAACCTCTTCATGCCCACATTAAATGGTCCCTGGCTACAATTCTTTTTCTTTTTAAAATTCTTGTATCTGCCTGTTAGATTGCCTTAATTTCCTACCTGCAACAATATGTTAACTTATTGTTCCCATGTTTCTTTCACACCTTTTAATGTAGTAGGGGACCAAGGACCTGATAGCCAAATTTAATACATTTTTCCTTTTCGAGTTTATAGTACACACACAAACACATATAACAAAATAATAAAATTCAAACATTATAGAATGGCTTACAATAAAACACAGTTGTTCTCTGCCCCACCCCTGCACACCCCCAGAGTAACTCTCTGTGGCTTCTGAGGGCAATATTCTGCCTTTTTTTCCATGGTGATATATAAACTGATATCAACATGCTTGACACATTCACATAGCACCTCCAGGGTTAAGCCAAACGTGCCAGCTGTATCTGTATCTCTTATTTTCCTGTTCAAGAAAGCAAGTCAGAATGTGAAAGTGACATTCTTTTGAGGTTAATACAGGAAAGAGGCATAAGAACTACACAAATTGACTAATATTAAACCAGATTGTAGCCAGAGTCTGCTACGTGCTGCTGGACATGGGGAACCTAGCTGATTAGCATAAGGCCAGACTATAGGAAACCTACAGGAAGATTCCTGCTGAGAGGACTAACAACTACTTCCTTGTGCCTTTGACGCTGCATACCTACACCGGGAAAGGAAAACAAATATAAAACTGAATTCCTCGAATACTCTGGGGTCCTCTCATTCTCTGTCTTTGAGAGGAGATCACATTTCTGTCTGTGGAGTGTATTCCTTCTCTAATAAACCTTCCTTTTGTCTCTAAGTCTGATGAGTGCTTGAATTTTTCCTGGGCACAGTCTAGGATGCTCCCCTCTAGGTGTAGGACTTGAGTCCCCACTCCGGGGAGATTTGACCTGTCCTACACCAGGGTTGACTTGAATCTACTCACTTTTATGCATAAAAGATTATTTCTGCATTAGAAAGAAGACATGATGTCATCCCTGCTTCTGGTGCCATTTGGCAAGTGCAGATAGTAGCTCTCCAGATGAGATCACCAATGTTTGAGATAAAGTCCAACTTCCTTAGGTGATATCCAAGGCTCTTTAGCACTTTTCCAGCAGAGTTAAACTTCTCTTTCTGCTTGAATGATCTGGATGCAGTGCCCCAAGGCTAGTAAGTGGACCTGTCCTGTTTCTGAGCCTCAGTACCCAAAATGGTCCCTGAGTTCCAGCCCGGCTGGGATCTGCCAGTGCTTCCTCCATCGACTGAACATCCTTCCTCCAAACTCCAGTTGGTGGTTTTGAGATGAGACATCACTTGTAAAATGCTTAATCTTTTAGCAGGAAATGAAATGGGACATCTCTTGGAGAGTTAATCTTTTTAGTAAACCTAGTTAAGTTTTCTTCCCTCCTTTCTTTGGGAAAAAGGCCCTCTCTCTCAAATCCTGATAATTGCCCTGAACTGGTAACTCAGATACTCTGGCTATTGATGAGGGTCATCGGCCCACTGTTAGCAGAGATGGTGTTAAGTCAGACAGGGCCCTTAGAGTCTGGATAGAGGAGGGAACTTTAGGCCAAAGGTCTTTTTTACTCTTTAAGAAATATATTAACGAAGTTTGTTTCCCTTTACTCACTCAATAGGCAAATCAATAATAGAAATTAAGAGATATATCATTTAAATAATAAGTTTGTATCTTTTCCTTGTCTAAGGACTGAGGTGGCACTTCAGCAGAAAACCCAAGACCTTATCCTGACTGAGGCAGAAAGGGAAAGAACTCCATAAAACCCCTGTAGGCAGGGACCACGACCATTGTCAGCAGGAAGCAGATACGAAGAAGAGATCTCCCTTCCCTCAACATCCATACTAATAATAAGGGGATTCACGACTCTAGAAAAGAGCTAGACAGGGAAGTTAGTTAGCGGGTTTTGGGTCTGTCTGCAAAGATGTCATCCTATTCAAGGGGTCTACCCTAATCTGCCTACAATTAAGCAAGCCAAAAGGCACTTTTTAACCCACACAAAGAAATTAGTAGGCAGAGAATTAGGTACTGATTTGAGCCAGTCACTTGCACCTGTGCAATGAGAACCCCCCCAATGACCTTCAACTCACCTGAGTCTCATTATAATGTCATTATAATATGATGCATATGTCTGGAAGTTCATTAATATGATTATAACAGACTGAATTCTGGGAACAAACATGCGCAGAAAGTAAAATGATGAATCACTGAGTCCTGTCAATCTTAGTTGTCAATCAAGGAAGCCCACTCTAGGTAATCACCCATAGCAAAAAGGGATAAAAACCCTGAAGGCTTTGTTGCTAGGCCTTTTGAACCACGCTTCTCTTGCTCAGGCCCACTTCCATGTCTGGAAGTGTACTTCCCTTCTAATAAAACTTTTCTTTTCTACTGTATTTTGATGTCTTACTCAATTCTTTGTTAGAGACATCAAGAACCTAGACAACATGCCAGGAGAGGATCCTCACTCTCTGGTAACAATTTGGGCCATGCTGGCCACCACTGGGGATCTGTGATATTCTGCCTCCTTTCCTGAACTTTCCACAACTGCCCTGCCTCTTCTGATCATCACTGCGGACCATCCATCTTACTGCCATACCTTGGTTAAGTTTCTCTATCACTTCGACTTTCACTGACTTGGACTACCAGCAGTTCCCAGACCAAACCTCTTCTGTGGTACCTGTGATCACCCCCTGCTCTGGCTATGGTAACCCTGGTCCATCCTGTGTTCATTTGCCCAGCTGTGTAGGGCAAACTAGTGTTCTTTCTGTGTGACATGCTAGCCCTAGCTGGAATCCCAAGACTACCCTGCAGTTGTTGAGGGGTTAATGAAATTAATAATTAATAATTTTTCACTGGTGTGTGATCTGTATCATTCTCTGAGCTCAGTTTCCTTGATAGTATAATGGGGATAACAACATAACTTGCTTCCCAGGGCTGTGGTGAGGATTAAGTGGGAAATACTTATTAAGTGGTTAGCTTAAGACCTGGTACCTAGTAAGATCTCAAGACATGTTAGCATCTATATTGTTGGTTATTATTTTTATTCATATCAGTACTTTTCTTTTAATTAGTGAAGCCAGAGCTGAGTCTTGGCATGTTTATTGTCAGTAATGTCAGAGATAAACCCTCCTAGTGCTCAGTTCTACATTGTGAAACCCTTGAATATATAGTAACACCTACAGTTAAGCCATAGGGAATGGTTAGTGCACAGCAGGGATTTCCAGTTTCATGGTAAAACATCATTTCTATTTAAGGAGGCAAAGATTCCTAGATTGAAATTTACATATAATTTACTGGTGATCTAGTGGGATGAGCAGGTAACAAAGAAAGAAAGGAAGATGCCTGAAGAGCAAGGGGAAGAGAGACAAAGGGTAGAACTGAGAAGAAAAACAGCAAAGAGAAAGAAGGAAACAGTACATTATTATAAAGAATAGGTGCAAACGGTGGATAAATAAATAGCATGCAGCCTTAGAACAGAGAAGCCAGGGGTGCATGGATGAACAATGAAAAACCCAAGAAAATTTCTCAAAATACAGAGAAATAAAGAATCAGGAAAGGAGTAAAAAGCAACTAAAAAGGCTGGTTAAAATTTTATGTTTTGCATTCTTGATATACCTTTTAATTTTAAGCAAGTCCAGTGCTGCCTCTGTGGTATTCAAATGGAAATGGAAGTGAGCTTCGCATGTATTCCCAGCTGTGCCCTCTAACATCTCACTCCAGATTCCTCATTTTCCGTGGGCTTCCAACTCCATTTTCAGAGCAAAACACATCTCTGTGCCCCTTAATGCACTACTCTTCCAATCGAGCCTCCATTCTTTCGTGAGTTTTATTAGACATATTAAAATCTCAAGATGCTCCCATATCCGACCATGGCCAAAATAATTGCTCCAAAGTTGAGTTTTTACTAGAGGGGAAGCAAAACAAGTAACTAACAAAAGGCTCACTTTTCCCAATAAAGCCAACAAAATCCATTCTGATCCTTATCATTTAACACCTCCTAAAAGGCAGTGAAATATTGTTAGTTTCATTGTGTGAATTCCAATAGTGTTAGGTGTGGTTTTGGTTCTTTTGAGCCCCCTGCTGACAGGGGCTGGATGGTGGGAGAGGAGAAACCATTCCCTCTAAGAATTGTATTTAATGGCTAACTGTAAAAAATGACATTTTCAGTAAGGAAAGAGTGACTAGATATTGAGCACATAAAGACAGCAGGACAATGGAGGAGTCTGAAAAACATGCATGGAGGTTTGGGGACCATTGTGTAGCCTTGAGAAATTACACAGTGTATTTCATCCCACCCCTATTATTTGAATAAATATTAGGGTAGCTGTGTGTGACAAAAATTAATCTAATACAATCAATCATTCAAGTATTTTAGATTTGTTTTTGAGAAATAAGAAAAAAATGTACTAAAATAAGTGGAAAAACTCATCTCAGTTCATATTATTGTTATTTCAGCATGGCATAGTAGTTAAGAGTTGGGACTGTGGCGCAGATTGCCTGGGTTCCAATCTCACTTCTATCATTTACTACATTTGTAACTTTGGGATAAATTACTTAATCTCTCTAAATCTCAGTTTTTTCAACTATAAATGGGAATAAGCATATCTACATTATGGGTTATTATAAAGATGAAATAAGTTAATACATATAAATATTACATCATATTTATATGTATTATATGTATATGTATATTTATATGTACTATATTTATATGTGAAATATTGGCTGCCACTTAGGATGTACTCCTCAAATATTACCTGATGTTATTATTTTTAGAGAGACTTCGATGTACCCTAAATTTAATGGCAAATACAATATAGGTTAAAGCCAAGAGTAGATTTTCTATAAATGATCCACACTATAATATAAAGGTCAATAGCTGGGTTCCTGCCATCAACAACACAAGATCAAATGGGGAAGACAGACACTGGAAACAAAGAACTATAGTGCAGTGAGATAAGCACTGTTCACAGAATTATCTGAACACACCAACAAAGAGCCAAACCAAGATGGGTTGTGGAGGGGAGTGGTATATTTCACAGAGAAGCTGAGCATTGAAAAGTGAGTGTACTGTAAGCACCTGACATTAAGTTTTGATTGCTAGGCATTCATTACAAAAGACACTCATTTTAAACAAACATTATCAGCTGTACCACACAGCTATTAGCAAAACAACCAGATAAGGAAGTAGGTAGGCCATCCCCACCCATAAAAGATTCTCTTTCAGAAAATTCTGGGTAACTTAGATAACTGACTGCTTGAGTCACCCCACTTCTCCGTTCCCTTGCCTTATCTTTAAATTAGCAGTAAAGAGGAAACCTATGAAAACCAAGACATCTCACTCTTGGACCCCAATAAAGGCAGAGCCCCAGGTCCTTGTTTTCTCTTTCTCTCTCATTCTTTCTCTCCTTGGTGGTCACATTCTTGTTCTCTCTCTCCTTGGGGACCTGTTTTTTCACATTTATGTTTGGCCTGTGGTATGCTGAGCATCCTACAGAAACTGTGAGTAAAAAATCTTGTTCCTCAAAGTTCTCTGATGGTTATTTCTGGAGTGCCTCCTATAATAATAAAGATGACAGGGCTGGCCCAGCCACAGCATTGGCCCCAGTGAGGGAAACGTCCATGAGCACTCATTAAGAGTAATATGGCTTGGTGAATGCCTCAGGCATTTCTAGCAAATAGCCTTACTACCGGTGGGCTGAGACAACAGAATAGTGAGGAGAAGTTTAATGGTAAGTGGAGAGGAGGTGGTGGAGGGCACTCCAGGTTGAGGACACAGTGTGGGCAAAGGCATAGAAGTTTAGAAGAATAAAGTAGGTTTGGGACATGGTAAACAGCTCTGTGTGGCTACACCACAAGGGTTATGCCTGTTGAAGTGGGAAGTAATTTGAAGCCAAATTATGAAGGATCTTGAATGTTATGCTTAGGAATTTTTTTTTCTCATCTAGGTAGTAGAGGGTGACATGATTAGATTAATGTTCTAAAAAAATCACTGGTGGCATACATTTTGATATTAAAATACTGAAGCCTTGGAGGTCATTTAGTAGACTACTGTAGTGAGTCCATTCAAGTCTAAACTAAGATAGTGATAGTGGAGAAGAGATAGATTTGAAAGGTGTATGCAGGGGTGGTGGTGGTGATACTGACTTTGAAGTGAAGGAGTGGAAAGTATTGAGATGTTTCTGAGTTTCTACTCAGGACACTTGAATGATTCCTCCCTGCCATTAACCATCTTGTGGGAGGAGATGTATGTGCGGGAATTTTCCCTGAGGTATATCCTATTGGAAGGATGGACCTGAAGCTCAGGGTCAGTAGGGTCTGAGCATTCTATCATGAATGAAACAAGGTCGTCGTTCTTTATAGTCTCATAAACTCAAGAAAAATTCCCCCCATCCCCATTAAGAGTTTTGGCTATTTGCTTGTTTGAAGTGAAGGTTAAGACCAAACAATAAAGTCCAAGGAATAGGGGACAGAAAATGGGTGTTTTAAGGCCAAGATCAGTGGACTGGGACTATTCCTAGAAATTGAAGAGGGTATGTCATGTAGCCGAACTTACTTAAGAAGGGCTATAGATAGGCTGGTAGAAAAGATGCTTAGAAGAGTAATTTACCATAATCTTGGAGAGAGGTGAACATTTTTGGATGAAGGCTGTGGCAGTAGATGTAGACATATTTTGGTTTGGATTAATACGCACTACATGGGACAGTACCACATGGAAGTTATCCAAATGTAGTCCATGTGGGTTCAGTATCAGGAACAAAACCTCTCAGTTATTGGAAGCTTTCAAGCAAAGGATGACTGATCATATCAGATGAATCATAGCAAGTTTTTTTGTGATAGCAATTGGGTAGGTGATTTTACAATTCTATTAGAAAACTGAAGTTTTAGAGCACAAAGGTTAATATATACTCAGAGGCAACTCTGAATTTGAATTTAGGGAGTGATAAGTTGACATTTCTGCCAATGAAATAAAAAAAGAAAGGGAGGTACCATAATTTGGGGACATGAAGCACATGATATTATTATGAACTTCCATAAAAGAGCAAGATACAAGTCTCAGGATGCTGTTGAGAGCAGAGCTGCCCCTCTGGGTTTCCACCAGTGCAACTTTTGGTCAATTCTTATCAAGGAACTTGTCTGATTTCCAAATTGAAATGGCTGGATCCGGGGTTCAGGTGACATTCCTGTTGGTGTCCTGAGACTGCCCACATGACATTTGTTTTTCTCTCAGAGATTATGGATGTGGAACAGATTTTATGAGTTGCTGTTAAACTGATCAAACTCATAAAGAAGGGTCTGATCTCCTGTTAAGTCTTTGCTGACACAGTTTCCTGAAAATATTAGGTAACAGCTAACAAGAGGCATATAGCATAATCATTGGGAGTTAAACACCCTGACTTAGCTGATCCTATGATTTACTTGTGTGACTATGTTAGGTAGCTAGTCAGACATGAGCGACAGGGAGAACAAAGGAGTAGGGGCTCAGCCTAGGAACCACCCAAAGAACACCCTAATGGTAGTAGAATTCTGCATGTGCACTAGGCAAAGTTATAGCAGCCAGGTGTCGATCAAAATGATGTCACTTGTCAATCATTTAGGAACAACTTTGGGACCACTCATCATGGCCTAAATATAAGGCAGACATTCCTGCTTCTGAGTCCTTTTTGCCCTTCTGGGCTCTCCCCTTCCTTTTTGCCCTTCTGGGCTCTCCTCCCTTTCTGACCCTCCTTTTTGTCCCTCTGGGTTCTCTCTCTCTTTGGTGGCCTTTTGTGTCCTTTTTGCCCTTTTGTGGCCATTTTGGACCCTTTGTGTTGGTTACAGGACTAAGACCATGTTCCTCCTTGGGGGCATATTTTGTCTTTCTCCATGGGCCTCCTTGGGGCATTCTTTGTCTTTCTAAAATATATTTTTAATAAAACTATTAAATCTCAATGACCTGTGATTCTTCCCTGCATCATTTAGGAAGAACTGAGGAAGAATGTTAAATACACATTTGTGGCTTATCCCTCTTCCTACCCCCTGCTCTTGGGGTGACTCTGAACTCCGATCAGCTCCAAAGGTGACAACTTTAGGCAAGAAACCATGTCTCAGTTTCCTTTTACATAAAATGAAAGATGAATAGTTAACTCTTTCATGGGGTTGTACTGAGACAATGTATGTAAGGGCTTAGTATGGGACCTCACTTAGAAAGTGCTCAGAAGCAGTAGTGGCTGTTTTTATTATGGTGGTTGTTGATGTTTAGTCTTTGCTACTTAAGCTTTCCAAATAAAGTTTTAACTGTGACTATGTCCAGCATAAGAGTTATATTTTTTCCTTCCTCACCTGATCTTAAAGTTGATTTTTCTTGTGACTTCTGTCTCCAGTGGAGACTTATAGACAGTGTAAAGACTGAGAAGAGTAGGTATACTCTGAATGTGTAGATGAGCAGTGGGGACAGTGTTTATAATGTCTGATGATTTAAAAATACATTTGGGAACAGTTAAGTATGCTGAAAACATTATGTTCTTTGAAAAGTAAACACTAAGATACAAGTACATATCAAAGACACAAATGCAGATATACATCCTGTTCTTTAGGTTGGGCAAAACTTCCTCTGAGTGTGGAGAGTTTAGTTCTGCCAAGATGTAAGCTAATGTCAGGCTACAGATAAGAGTCAATTAGAAACTGGATTGAGACTAAATAAGCAGGCTAATTCTTTTTGACCTAAGCTGCAAGCACACTGACATTCTTTGGTGAGAAGACAGATGTAATAACTCATCAAGGCATCTCGCCTTTCTCCCTAAGGCTTCATTCTGGGTGCCCTGCCTGGGCAATTAAGTGTCTATCAGAACCAAGTGCACATCCTCAGAAAAACTATCCTTTTTAGTGAATTAGCTTGTTTAAATTCTAGTGTGTTACTAGGTGGGGCATCATCTCAATGTGACACTGAAAATATTTTACAGGAAAAAAAAGAGACATTTTATTACTGAATACAAAGTAGCTGTAGGAGTCTGCTTTACATGTTTGTATGAAATTAAAAGTGGTTGAGAATAAATCCCAAAGTTTCAGCAAGAAGTTAAAAAACTTAAAACCTGGAAACTTGTGGTTACAGTCATACATTACTTAATGACAGGGATATGTTCCAAGAGATGCATCATTAGGCTATTTCACCATTGTGAGAATATCATAGAGTGCACCTGCACAAACCTAGATGGTATAGCCTATTACATACCTGACTATATGGTGTAGCCTATTGCTCCTGGGCTACAAGCCTATATAGCATGTTACTGTACTAAATACTGCACAAAGTATGACACAATGGTATTTGTCTACTTAAACATATCTAAACATAGAAAAGTTTCAATAAAAATACTTTATAAAAGATAAAAAAAGTGGCACACTTGTGCAAGGTACTCACCATGAATGGAGCTTACAGGACTAGAAGTTGCTCTGAGTAAGTCAGTGACTGAGTGGTGAGTGAAGGTGAAGGCCTAGGACATTACTGTACACCAGTGTCCCACAAGTCGTTCCCCTGCTTCCTTCCAACAGGGTGAGAAATAGAACATTGATGTTGTCAATGCTACTTCATAAGCAGGGATGTGAACTAGATTGATTGGAATTGTTAAGAACAAACTGGCTTGGTAAAGTATAGATCACCATAATATTGACTATCAGGAGGAAGTGAAAGGTGGTGTGAGAGGGAATAAAAAATCTAAATGGACAGATAAAGGAACATAATGGATTGTCATTGCAATATGGTTTTAGCTATTGCATGTTGGAGCATTGGTCACATTAAGGAACTTGTGGTATTCATAAAAAGAGAATGTGTTTAACTTGGAGAGGGTATAGAACTGAAGACTCAATATTTGACTTTGGAAATTTGTTTTTGGTTCTATTGACCCTATCTGGCACAAAGGGCATTGAACTGATGGAAGAGATAAATCTTATCTAGCTTTACATCATTGCATCTTGAAAATATTCCAAAGTACAGGGACAGGCTGGCTCCACGCTACCACAGAAAGCTTTTACTAAAGCGGCTGTGGCACTTAATACTTGTTAAGGTAGCTCCTGTGGACCTGTGTCCTTATAAAGGATCTTAGATTCTCAATAAATAATTTATAACAATGTATTCTGAAGACCATTAAGCTAGATCTGGGAGGGCTGTAGCACCCTCCAAATATATAGCACCGGGAGGACAGGCTCCTATGCGCTAAGAAAGGTCAGTGGCTGACTCATTAGGATTTTATCTGTGCACTCAAAATCACAGTGCTGTGAGTGAGAAAGAATCTGTTGCCAAACCCACAGATATTGTTCCCAACAGGGAAAAAAATAAATTTTCCTGAACCACATATCGTTCCATTTTTTTTTGTTGATTCCATTTTTTATAGGAAATTTCACTCCATTATAATCTTATAGGATCACTGTCATATATGTGGTTTGTTGTTGACTGAAACTTAGTTATATGGCACAAACAAGCTCAAATCGATAATACCAGAAGAAGTGCTTCCCCTTCCTAAAACATCCTAGACTACCGGAAAGTCTGGGTGGAACTGTGTCCTAATCCCAGATTTTCTTTAAAGACCACTTGGTGTGTGATATGGATCTGAATTGCCATCTCAGAGCAAGTCTTCACATTACTACTGTTCCTTGATGTACTCAGACTTCAGTGGGAAGGGAACTGAATGGAAATGTGTTCTTTTGGTGCAAGGAGTATATTTTCCTCATGAGAAATCATCTACAAAAATAAAGAATGGACTTTGACCATGAGGGGGAAATACATGGGACACACATTTAGGGAACCATAAAGTTCCTCTATGCAATAATCTAGGAGAAAAAGTGACCCAGCCTAATCCTAAAAGAAGAACAACAGAGCTTTACAAAATTAAGTGAGTGTTTACCTATAGTACAACTCATGTGAAAGATACAATTCCAGTGGTTGATTCTGAACTCTCCATACCAAATTGGCTTTATCTGTTAGTAAGGCAAGTAGTCTAAAAGTTGTTTTGAGAAGGCTACTTCCCCAAATCATGACATTCTTTAACTTCTGAAGCCTGAACATCTTTAGCATGGGTTCAAGCTTTTCATTCCCCATTGGAGAGTCAGCCTAAAGGCAAGGGCTTGGGAGAGGTAATATGTGGGCTTGTATTCACACAAGGTACAAGTGACTGGATCAGACTTATTCCTGAAAGCAGGAAGAGTTGAGAACAAAAGGACACCAAGGTATTGAGAGAAGGCACCATGAAGCATAAAAGTAAGGGAGGCAGAGGGTAAAAGGGCAGCTGGAGATGTAGAGTTTTAACAGTAGCAGCTAACAAGTATTGAGTGCTTATGAAGTGCTAGAATACGCATTAGGTAATATTTATGTATTACCTAAAGCATATGGAGATTGGGAAGAAGGCTCAAAGTGAAGGATCATTGTGAAGTTATTGTTAACACTGTGTATTTTAGTAATTAAAAATAAAAAAGAAAGATTTATAATGCATTTCTTTAAGTTAGCTATTAAAAAGCACTTGTAACTTAATTCTGTAATAATTTTGCATTAGAAAATCTGTTGCCTGTGACTATCAATCACCAGTTAGTATAGAATTATTAACCATGTAGACTTAAAACACGAAGAAATAGCTAAAGAAGATTATTACACCAACACTAATGAATCACTGATATTAAAATTAAAACAACTTTGGGATAAATAATGGTTGTCAAAACCATTATTTAAGCCCACAGTTGGAAGTAGATTGTGATCCATAATCTTTATGAGCTAACAACAGAAATCTTATTCTCTTCTTCGGTGATTAACATGTCATAAGATCATGAAGTGTTTTTAATAACTGATACCCAGTTCTGTGATATACATATATTTACTTTTTAATGAAAATATTCCTTTCTTATTCCCCAAAGAGAGTTAAGTCAGAAATGTCAGTTCTAATATTATATTATCATTCTTTATGCTAAAAATGAGTAAATATCTTAATTTTAAAAGAGAAATGAGGTTTTTAGAAAAATATGGCAGAGTGAGAGATGTCCTCAGATTGCTCCCCTTGAAACAACAATAAGCTGAACATCTAAAACTCAACAAAAAACACCTAAACTGCACACCAGCACATTTGAGCATCGGATCTGTGCATAAGAGGTACCACAGGTCAGAACCCCGGGTGTCAGGCGGTGGACTGGGAGGAACAAAGAAGCTGCCTCTCACAGCCAGAGCTCCCTGAGGAGTGGGAGGGGAGAAGGTGAGGTGAGTTCCCCGAACAGCCCTGCCTGGGAGTGCTGTGAACTCCACATGGCTACGGTAGGGCCCAGTCATCAGGGCAGAGAGCAGAGAAGCAGGAAGGCAGAGAAACAACAGCTGATTTTTACCAGCCATGGTAGCAAAATAGAGGCTGAGCCACATCCCCAACCCCAACCCAAAGGGCCTCTTCTCCCATACCCTCCGATATGGACCACTGCAGATTCCCAGGGCAATCTGAGCAAACACTATGGAAACTGTCGCTAACACTGACAGGGACTAATACTAAGAATAGTGAGTGCAATTAAACATCTATAAGAAAAAAAAGAGGCATTACTAAGGCTTTATGTAAAGCAGGGATCTAAGAGGCTTAGATGCCATCTACTGGAAAGCAAAAGAAAAGCACCTTCTTTGCAACAGGCTAAAAAGAGACCTTTATATATTAAATCTTCTTTCTGGAAAAAAAGCAAAATACACTTCCACTAATGCCTAAGCAGAGAAATAGTCCATTAAATACCATGAACAACCAAGGTGACTGGGCATCTCAGACAGAAAGAGAAAAATCTCCAGAAAATAAGCTTACAGACATAGAAATATGCACCTTAAATGACAGAGAATTCAGAATGATATTTCTGAAAATAACTCAGTGAGATCCAAAATGTGTCATATCAACAATTTCAGGAATTGAAAAAACAACTAGATGAGCAGAATGAGTTCTTTAGCAAGGAGATTGAAACCCTCAAAAAGAACAGAATAGATCTTCTGGAGATAAAAACACACTGAAAGAGTCAAAAAATGAAATAGCAGGCTTGGAAAATAGAGTAGACCAAATGGAGGAAAGGATCAGTGATATCAAAGACAGGAATCTAGAAATAAATAAGAAGGAAGAAAAGAGAAACCGAAGAACAAAAAATGATGAAAGAGTAATACAAGAACTAGCTGCTACCATCAGGAGAGGAAACATAAGAATAATGAGCATTATCTAAGGTGAGGAAAAGGAGCGGGGATTAGATAGCACATTCAGACAAATAGTTGATGAGAATTTTCCAAATCTAAGGAATGAGCTGGAGCTTGGAATTCAAGAAGTCAACAGAACACCCAATTATCTCAACCCCAAAAGGCCTTCACCAGGACACATTATATTAAAATGATCAAAAATCAACAACAAAGACAGAATTCTCAGGGCAGCCAGGGAAAAGAAGATGGTATCCTATAAAGAAAAACTTATTAGATATTGTTGGACTTCTCAGCACAAACCTTACAAGCCAGAAAAGAGTAGAATCAAATATTCAAATTATTAAAT
>CM053507.1:69535705-69856909 GCA_028627145.1 Eidolon dupreanum | reverse complement strand
ATCTCAACCCCAAAAGGCCTTCACCAGGACACATTATATTAAAATGATCAAAAATCAACAACAAAGACAGAATTCTCAGGGCAGCCAGGGAAAAGAAGATGGTATCCTATAAAGAAAAACTTATTAGATATTGTTGGACTTCTCAGCACAAACCTTACAAGCCAGAAAAGAGTAGAATCAAATATTCAAATTATTAAATGAAAGGAATTACCAGACAAGCATAATGTATACAGATAAGCTCTCCTTTAGATATGAAGAAGAAATAAAGACCTTTCCAGACATACAAAAATTGAGAGAATTCTTTACTATGAGGACTGCACTACAGGAAATACTGAAAGGGGTCAGCTCACCTAAAACAAAATAACAAAACAAAACAAAAATACATAATTAGGAGTAAAATATGACTATCAGGCAAATAGGAGCAGAGGAGTGCAACCCTTACTAAAAACAGGGCATTATAAGCCTAAACAATAAGAAGAGATGTGCTATAGTAAGATAACAATGAACATTCAGTTTACACAGGGACAAATTGAGACAACAATGACTGAAAAGAGGAGGATTCAAAGGAGAACGGAGATAAGCACCTACAGAAGAAAAGGGACAACTGTATATATACAACTTTATTTTCATATTTGTAATGGTAACCACACGCCAAAGATTCAGAACTGAAGTATATAACATAAAACAAGAAGAACCAGAAAGAAAACTCACAAAAGCCAACCAAAATAAAGAAAAGAGAAACACAAAGATAAGGAAACAATGGAAATGGCAAGCTACCAGAAAGCAAAAGATAAAATAGCTATAAGAATAACTGGTATTTCAATAATCACCCTAAATGTAAATGGCCTGAACTCACCAATAAAAAGGCACAGACTTGCAGAATGGATCAAAAAACAAAACCCAACCATATGCTGCCTCCAGGTGTACATTTCAGTTCCAAAGACAAATACAGACTCAAAGTGAAAGGGTGGAAAATGATATTTCAAGCAAAAGGCATTCAGAGAAAAGCAGGAGTAGCAGTACTAATATCAGGCAAAAAAGACTTCAAAATAAAAAAGGTAATGAAAAATATTGAGGGACACTTCATAATGGTAGAGGGAATCATGTACCAAGAAGACATAACACTTATTAATACCTATGGTCCCAATCAGGGAGCCCCAAAATATATAAAGCAGTTACAAGCAGAATTAAAGGGAGAAATAGATCAAACACTATCATAGTAGGGGACCTAAATACCCTGCTATTGGATATGGACAGATCATCCAAACAGAAAATCAATAAGGAAATAACATCCTTAAATTATACATTAAACCAACTGGACATAATTGACATTTACAGAGCCTTCCATTCCAGAACAGCTGCTTATACATTCTTCTCTAATGCACATGGAACATTCTCAAGAATTGACCACATACTGGGACACAGAAAGAGCCTCAACATATATAAGAGGGTTGAAATCATACCAACCATATAATCTGATAATAATGCTTTGAAAATAGAGATCAACTGCAAAAAAGAAATCAGGAAGAATCACAAATACATGGAGATTAAACAACATACTACTGAAGAATAACTGGGTCAGAGAAGAAATAAAAAGAGAGATTTAGAGATACAGAGAAAGAATCATTATATAGTAAACATATCAAACTTTTGACACATGGCCAAAGCAGTCATAAGAGAAAAGTTCATATCATTACAGGCTTATCTCCAAAAACAAGAATGAACCCAAATTAACAACCTTGTGCTTCATCTTAAAAAACTAGAAAAGATAGAACAAATGAAGCCTAAAGTCAGCATAAGAAAAGAAATCATCGAAATTAGAGCAGAAATAAATAAAATTGAAAACAAACAAAAAAGAAATAGAAAAAGAAATGCAACAAGGAGCTGGTTCTTTGAAAAGTTTAATAAAATTGACAAACCCCTGGCTAGACTCACTAAAGAAAAAAGAGAAAGGACACAAATAAACAAAATCAGGGATGAAAGAGGGAAAATTATGACAGACACTGCAGAAATCCAAAGGATCATACAAGAATACTATGAAAAAGTATATAACACTAAATTTAATAACCTAGAAGAAATGGACCAGTACTTAGAAAAATACAACCTTCCTAGACTGAATCAAGAAGAACTGGAAAATCTAAATAGACCAACAGCAGTATGGAAATTAAAACAATCATCAAAAACTTACCAAAAAGTAAAAATCCAGGAAGAGATGGCTTCACTAGTGAATTCTACCAAACATTCAAAGAAAATTTAATACCTATTCTCCTCAAACTCTTCCAAAAAATGAAGGAGACAATACTTCTCAACTCATTTTATGAGGCCAGTATTACCCTGGTACCAAAACCTGGTAAAGATAACACAAAAACAGAAAACGAAAGACCAATATCTCTCATGAACACAGATGCAAAAATCCTAAATAAGATACTAGCGAACCAAATACAGCAACATATTAAAAAGATTATACACCACGATCAAGTGAGCTTCATCCCAGAGGCACAGGGATGGCTCAACATATTCAAATCGATTAATGTGATATACCACATAAACAAATTAAAAAATAAGAATCAGATGATCATATCAATAGATGTAGAAAAAGCCTTCACAAGATATAGCACCCATTTATGATCAAAACACTTCACAAAATTGTTATAGAAGGAAAGTACCTTAACATGATAAAGGCCATATATGACAAACCCTCAGCCAACATTATACTTAATGGTGAAAAACTAAAAACCTTTCTTCTAAGATCAGGAACAAGGCAAGGCTGTCCACTATTGCCACTGTTATTCAATATAACATTGGAGGTCCTAGCAAGTGCAATCAGACAAGAGAAAGATATAAAAGGCATCCAAATAGGAAATGAAGAAGCCAAACTGTCACTATTTGCAGATGACATGATTCTCTATATAGAAAAGCCTAAAGACTCCACAGGAACACTATTAGAAACAATAAGCAAATACAGCAAAGTCTCTGGATACAAAATCAATGTTCAAAAATCCATAGCATTCCTATACTCTAATAAGGAAGTATCATAAAAAGAAGTGAAAAAACTCATTCATTTTACAATTGCAACACAAAGAATCAAATACTTAGGAATAAATTTAATGAAACATGTTAAGGACCTATATAATGAAAACTATAAGTCCCTATTAAAAGAAGGTACAAAAAAATGGAAAGATATTCTGTGTTCTTGGATTGAAAGAATCAACATAGTTAAAATGACCTTATTACCTAAAGCATTATACAGATTTAATGCAATTCCCATCAAAATCCCATTGGCATTTTTTAAAGAAATAAAGGAAAAAAATCATGAGATTTGTATGGAAGCACAAAGGGCCCTGGATTGCCAAAGCCATCCTGAGAAAAAACAACAAGGCTGGTGGCATCACTCTGCCTGACTTCAAATTATACTACAAAGTGACAGTAATCAAAACAGCATGGTATTGTCAGCAAAACAGACACACAGACCAGTGGAACAGAATTGAGAGTCCAGAAGTAAACCCATATTTATACAGGCAAATAATTTTTGACAAAAAAGGCAAAAACATACACTGAAGAAAGGAAAACCTCTTCAATAAGTGGTGCTGGGAAAACTGGAAAGCCACCTGCAAAAGAATGAAACTAGACTATTGTCTATCACCACACACTAAAATTAACTCAAAATAGATTAAGGAGCTGAATATAAAACTTGAAACAATAAAATGCATAGAAGAAAACATAGGGACAAAACTCAAGGACCTTTTACTTAAAGAGGATTTTATGGATTTGACCTCAAAAGCAAAGGAAGTAGAAACTAAAATAAATGAATGGGACTACATCAAACTAAAAAGCTTCTGCTCAGCAAAAGAAACTGTCAACAAGGTCAAGAGACAATCATCTGAATGGGAAAATATATTTGCAAGCAGTGCCTTCGATAATGGCCTAATATCCAAAATATACAAAGAACTCATACAACTCAATAACAGCAAAAAAAAAACAAAAAACAAAAAAACCCCAAATGATCCAATCAAAAAAATGGGCAGAGGACCTGAACAGAGGACATACAAATGGCCAACAAATATATGAAAAGATGCTCAACGTCACTAGCTATTAGGGAAATGCAAGTCAAAACCACAATAAGATATCATCTCACACCTGTTGGAATAGCTATAATCAACTGGACAAGAATAATAAATGTTGGAGAGGATGTGGAGAAAAAGGAACTCTCAGACACTGCTGGTGGGACTGCAAATTGGTACAGCCACTGTGGAAAATAGTATGGAGGTTTCTCAAAACACTAAAAATTGATCTACCATATGATCCGGGAATCCTTCTACTGGGTATTTATCCCAAAGACTTGAAAAACCATGTCCAAAAAGATATTTGCATATTGATGTTCATAGCAGCATTATTCACAGTGGCCAGGACATGGAAGCAACCGAAGTGTCCTACAATATATGATTGGCTAAAGAAGCTGTGGTACATATATATAATGGAATATTACTCAGCCATAAGAAGAGATGAAATATTGCCATTTGAATATTGCCATTTGCAACAACATGGATGGACCTTGAGATAATTATGCTAAGTGAAATAAACCTGACAGAAAAAGTTAAAAATCACATGATATCACTTATATGTGGGATATAAACCTAAAAGCAACACATGAGCAGGATAAACAAACAGAGACTCATGGACATAGACTATAGGCTAATGGTTACCAGAGGACTATAGACTAGTGGTTACTAGTGGGGTGGGGGAGGAGGGGGATGTAGATGGAATAAAGGGGATCAAATATAGGGTTTAGGGGGAGGATGAAGTGGGTAAAGGAGATCAAATATATGGTAGCTGAAGAAAACTGGATTCTGGGTGGTAAACACACAATAGAATATACAGATATCAAATAATATAATTATATAATGTAAAATTATAATACAATTATAATAATTGTATTAACCAATGTTACCCCAATAAACTTAATTAAAAATTAGAAAAGAAAAAAAGGAAAAAATAAGAATTTAATCTCTGAAGCCAGATGCCTGAGTGCATCACTTACCTCTACTGTAACCTAGGGCAAGTTACTTAATTCACTTTTCTGTGCCTTTGTTTTCTTTTCTATAATGTGGGGACAATAATACCATCCACCTTTTAGGTTTATTGCGGATGATTAAGAAATTTAATACATAAGAAAATCTTAGTATGTGATAAACACTCAGTGTTGATTCTTATTTTTTTTTTGCTACCTCTCTTCCTAGAATTCATCAGCAGGAGACCCGTGGAAGTTCCTAGAGCAGACACATATGCAGCTCAGGCCTAGTCACATGCTTCTAAAGGAAAATACTTTGATTGTGTCAGGAGGAAATGGGAGCAAGTGAATCTGGGTGGCAGGTTTGGTAGTGCAAGGTAAGGGGAATGTTCCTGTTGGTTTCTGTTTTTTCAGCAAAGTGTGAAACAAGGTCATCAGCCAATGGAGAGTGGAGGGGGGCTATGGAAATTTGTAAGGGATGGAAAAGAAATAAATTAGAAGTCAAAGAGAGAGAGAGAAAAAGAATCTTCTAGAGAAACCTAGTAAGTTTGCTAAGTGATATTAAGTGCCAATTTGAGTCTTGAGATAGTGAATTTAAAGGCTAGATTGTGTGAATTTCTTCCAACATTCAGTGGCCCAGGTGCCAGCAGGAAGAAGGCCTAGAGTTGCTTTCTGATCAATTGTCCTTGTTTGCAGTGTTGTTTGTCCATTGTGCACTAAAGTCTGCTTTCATATACAACAATTGTGCCAATTTTTTTCATAACACATTATGTTAATGATGAAGGAAAATGTATTAGAGACTTCTCACATTGTTGCAGGTTCATATTCATTTCTTACCCCTTCTCCCTGAGATTACATGTGTAAATCACCAGTTTATAGTAATTTAACTTGTGGAATGCTTTGTACAAAGAACTCACTTTCTTAGCTTATGTTGCTTTAGGTACTATATTTCCTTTTCATTACCCTATTGGAGTCTTAATCTCTGCCAAAGCAACAAAGGCACAAGATGATAATGAAGGCTAATATTTATAAAGCTCTTACTATGTGCCAGATATTGTTTTAAGTATTTCACATATATGAACTTACTCATTTTTCACAACAGTTCCATTTCACAGATAGAACACAGAGGACTTAAATAACTTGCATGAGATCACACAGTGGGTAAGTATCAGAGCTAGGATTCAACCCAGGCAGCCTTGCTCTGAGAGTCCATGCTCTGTACCTCTATGCTTCTCTAATGCACATTTGAAAATAAGTTAAAATGTTTGTGTCTCTCTAAAATATTTATTTTCTGAGAAAACTTATCACAGATCTACTTCCCTCTAACTGTGCCATTTCCTTACCTTCCTATCATGTTGTGTTTACCTCCCCTCTCCCAACATGATTAAGGATAAAAATTACCAGTATCATCTATCCAGCCAGCTACCATACATTTATGAAAGGCCTACCTTGTCTTCACACAAATGAGATAAAGATAATCAAAACACTCTCCTTGCATCCCAAGAACTCAGTCTAACTAAGGATCAAACAAATGAACAGAGAAAGTACAACAAAGGATATAGGTAAACCCCCATAGACACAAGATCCTATGAAAACCAAATTGTGTAAAGAGAAAGAACAGGTTGATGATGCTGAATTTATTTCAGTCTCAGTAGGAGCCTTTTTAGTCTCTGAGCAGATGCCAACTTGTCTGGTTGTGTTAGAGAAATACTCTGGAAACAAGAGTATTTCTGGAAACAAGGACTCCAGTCACTGTGCTTTTGAATTTCCTGAACACAGGGAGTATGGAATGCTGGGAACTGGAGATGATGTTCTGAGCTCATTTTTAGCAATCTTAATTTTTGACCAAATGAGATATGGTCAGAGTTCCACAAATCAAGTGGACAGGTCATGTCCTGGGCATGTTTCTTGTTACAAGGAATGTGACAGTGGGCTGAAGAGAAAACTGGAAGTTCTGGAGCCCCTGATACGTTGTATCTAATCTGGGTCATTTCTTACTGGTTGTGCAGCCCCAGGGAAGACACTTAAGCTTTCTGAACTGCAGTTTTTTAATTTATGAAAAGGGGAAAGTAATATCTTCCTTGAAAGGATGTTGTAAGAATTAGCGATGTTTGTAGTTTCTAGCGTAATAAGCATTCGATCAACCAAAGCCTTCATTATTTGTTATTACACATAAACATGATGGCTAAAATTCTATGACAAAATTTTCTTAAATATATCTTTTATTGCTGGAGCAGTCACCTGTTCTTCCTACTTCTAGCTCACCTTAGGAATATTCAGAGAGGGTGAAAATGCCATAAAAATGCAATGTATTATATTAAATTGCTATTTTAGACTGTTATCACTAGTCCATATTAAGAAATTACATGATCATTTTAACTTAGGTTGGACTTTCTATCACTCTATAAAGGTATAGTTATAGTTGCTTATTTATTATTATTACTTAACATTGTGATGAGGAGAAAGATGAAGAGAATAATTATTTATTGATTGTTTCTATCTACCAGGCACTGTGCCAAGTAGTTTTGCATGCATTTCAATATCACAACTGCTTGGGAGTTTGGTGGTACCATTATTCACATTTTAAAGATGAAAAAACAAATCTCAGAGAAGTCTAGTTGCTTTTTCAAGGTCACAGAGCCAGTGGCTGTCAAAGCCAATTTGGCCCCAGGCCTTTTACTCTGAGTTCCATCTTATGAAACAGATATTATAACCACAGCTATTTTACAAATGAAGAAGGGTAAAGCAGAACATTTAAGTGACTTGTTCAAGGTCATACAGCTATTGAAGAGGGGGCCCAAGACTGAGTTCCAGCTTTTCTGTTGTTCAGTCTAGCTTTCCTCATTTTCATTGAGCTCCTGGGAGCCGACAACATAGTAGAATGATTAAGAACACAGGTTGTTAGGTTTCTCGCTGTTAGAGAAGGAAGTGACATATATGGAAAGGGAAAAACTGGAATAGTGTTGGACTAGAATTGAAGGTATTGGTGTGAACTCATATAAACATTTGTATAGCCGCACATAGATATAAAAATGAATATATATTTACATTTCTCTTCACACACGTGTGTAGTTCCTAATTCTTTCTACCTAGAGAGCCAGCCAAGAAGCAGCAATAAGCACACCTCACACTAGATCTTGGTTTCTAAATACCATTCTTCACTAAAAGAAAGCAGGGATCCTTAGAGAAATGGTTGATGCCAGGGCTGGAGCAGGGAGGGTGAACTGAAACAACTTATTGACCCTGAAACAACTTATTGTGCCAATTAGCAAGATAGTGCTCTAAAAACAATGGTAACAAATGAAAAAGACAGAGCAGACAGGTTGAAAAGGCTCCCAGTAAGCAATTGAAGACAATTTGAACATCAAAATAGATAATAGTAGTAATACATTATAAACCATTGAACAAGATAGAAGATCATGAGTCCATGCTGATATAAATAAAAAAACGAGTGACTTTAAAGTTGATAAGGACTGGAATATTTACATAGTTTCAAAGTATTTCCCCATATAATACTCATTAATTATGGAAAGTAAAAAAAATAACTTTATAGTGAAGAAATCTGGTTGATACAATTTTAATTAAGTGATTAAAATGAAGATCACCAACGTGTCAATTATGCGCTCCCTGATAGTATTAAATGAGAACTCAGCATCACATCTGTGATATTCCTGCTAAAGATGCAAAACCTAAATCTAATCATGAAGAAATATCAAATCCTCACCCTGCCCTTCAAATGAGAGACCTCTACAAGATATCTGAACTATAATCCTCAAAAGTATCAAGGTCATGAAAACTAACAAAAGATTGAGAAATTGTTCTAGATTAAAGGGACCAATGAGAAACGACAAGTAAACACAATGAGTGATTTTGAACTACAGCCTTTTGCTTTAAAGGCATTATTGGATGAATTGGTAAAACTTGAATGGGATGTGAGGCTTAGATGGAAGAAATCTTTTGAATATTAAATTCCTGATATTGGTGATTGTATTATGGTTATATAGGAGAATGTCTGGTTTGTAGGAATTATATTTCAATGTATTTCAAGGTGATAATGTATCAGGTAAACAACTTAGTCTCAAATGGTTCAGGAAAAAAAGGTCTTTGTGTTGTACTTGCAACTGTTTTTGTTTGATATTTTTCAAAATAAAAAGCTATCTTCCCCAATAAAAATCTCACAACAGAACCAACAATAAAAAAGAACACAGATGCTGCATACAGGGAAGAGTAAAGTGGTTAAAAACACTGACTCTGGTTTTGAATTCCGACTTTGCCACTTACTAACTATGTGAACTTAGGCCTCAGTTATCTGTGACTTACTTTTTTGCTCTATAAAATGGAGATAATAAAAGCACCAACATACAATTCTCGTGGATTTAAAAGAATTGGTAACCATAAAGTTCTGAATGACAAGAGGCGTATAATCAGTGAGTAATACTGTTTTTGTTTTTATTCATGGTAGCTAATGTCATGATTCTCTGTGATTCATTTTCTTCTCAGAGCATATTCCAGTGAGGAAAATTTGGTGTACTCCTTCTGACTTGTTCAGCTAGAAATATAATTCAGCTGGAAAAAACTTTTAGTATATGATCAATCCTATTATTCAGACAGATGGCAGCAGATTTCATAGACTGAAAAAGTTTAAAATTATACAGATATGTTTATAATCTTTGGATATACACTTAATTTTTATGGGAATTAGATTTTTTTCTTTTTGACTGTACATAATCATTGTATCAAACCAAAATACTGTGTTAGGAATAATCTAGGCATTAATATGAAGAAAAAGTGATTCTCACGTTGACAAGATGTTTCTTAAGCAGTTTAAAAATACACATGCATGACCTATTACAAAGAATTAAAGTGTTTCCACCACCAAGAGTGGCTAATTCAATTAAAAATGTAAATTTAAAAATTAAAATTAGAATAACTTCTCTGGTTGTAAAAGAAATGTACATAGCACTTTGATGTTGATTCTTTAAATTTATTCTTTTCTGCCCTTTGGATACTTAATATCAAGATGCAGTAATGTGATATGAGGAATTGAGTTTTGGGTGGGGCATAAGGCTAATATTTTGCAAGTTATCTTTTGATACATATATTTTTTAGTCCATCTCCACTAATGAAATTCAATTCTTTTCCTGTTAGCTTTGGTTGACATGAGAGCCGATGGCCTCTGACATTTGCTCTCTCATTTGTCAGTTTTTAAAAATGCTACTTTAAAACATTTTAGAGGTTCACAATGACTGTTGCTAACATGACAAAATGTGCCCCACCTCACCTCATAGAAAAGAGTGAAAAAGTCCAGCTGGGCTGAACTCCAACCTGGACCTCAGGATGCTCACTTGAATATGCCCCTGTCCCAAACTAAAGAGCCACACTGGTTTTTTCTTCTTTTCTCAAAAGGCAGAGAATTTTTGTGCACCTTTAAAATTCCATTTATATCAGTGATATAATGATGTCAGCTCTTTGAAGGAAGAAAGAAGAACAGACAGAAACTGGTATTATATAGTTAAGTGTCCAAGAATCAATTACATCCTTGCTGAGATAAAAGACAATTTTCCCATTTAAACTTCACAGATGTACGAACTGGCAAATTATTGTTGGGTTGTTGCTTCTTTTATTATAATTAACAATTTAAAAACACACATTATAATGTAATTAGCTGTTTACTGGCTATTACTAGTTTAGGTCATAGCAAAGATTTTACTTTCAAGGATATGAACTACTAAAAAGTATTTTAATCAACCCTTTTATATTCAGTCATTAATGTGGAACCATTTTGACCCCTCACAATTAAGCCACTAGAAAGTTCCAAGCTGATCCGGTTATAAGAAGCACCTTGCAGAAATCTATCAGTTTCCTTTCTTAAAATACCCAGCTCAGAGTTCATTGATTCTCCATTCCTGGGAAATGTGGCAGCAATTTTCTTGCCTTCACCTCCCTCTACACCCCCGACTTTTTGCTATTGTTCATCCCTAAATAAATTCTTTCATTTCAATGTAGGCTCATACTCTTAATATTTTTCATACACACATGTATTCAGCATGTATGAAAAATTATTTTTGTTCAAAGTCGACTAGACATTTTATGATCACTCTTATGTGGACAACCTATTTGAAAGAAGCACTAGAAATGAAAAATATTAAGTGTATCAATAGTGTATCAAGCATTATAAGATATTTATTATGGGCCAGGAACTGTTTTAAGTGCTATATCTGCTGTCCACATATTAGCTCATTTAATTCTCACAATGACCTTCTTAGGCAGTCTCTATTATAATCCCAAGTTTAAGAAGAAAAGGAGGTGCCAAGAGGCTGAGCAATTAGGCCATGTTTACAAAACTTGCAAGTGGCAGAGTTGGGAATCAAACCCAGGTAGCTGGTCCCAGAACCCATGCCTTCAGCACTATAGTCTACTAGTATCTACAAAACATGATGACTATTAAAGTAAGATTAAATGAATTTTTTTTAAATCCATAAAAATGAAGTAAAAGAGTTTAGAAAAGCAACTTCTTCATATTCTTTTTGACAATCTACACTGATGAAATTCCTGGGGAATGTTCCATTTGCTTACTTTGTACCAGGCTAAGCATGAAGTGGTTAAATGTCCAGAAAATATCCATGGAAAGATGGCAAAACTTATGCTTGTATAATAAAAGGTTATCAAAGTTACAATTACCTTCTTATGTGATCTCAGACTCTAAGTAAGAAAAAGAACCAATACATTTTGCCATATAATTAAAACTATTGCTACTATTATTTAGATATTTAGGCTACTTTTTAGGTATTTAAAAAAGTATTAGATTTTATTCCTATTACATCAGGGCATCTTGTGTAGAGTAAATGGTCTCTAATAATTACCAAGTAAGGTACTTCTTACCTGTACCTCATCCTTTTACAAAATGGATATTGAGATAATTTACAATAAAAGGTCAAGTAGTTGAACAAAGACAAATGCTGCATGATACAAAAAAAAGGGAGGGGATGGGATAAGGTGAGAGGAAGGTAGAAAATTATGGTTTCAGAAACTTAAGGCTGGACACAGTACAACTGAGACCAGCATTTTGTACTTAACTGATACAAGGCAACAGTGTGACAATGATGAAATGTGTCTTGGCTTCTGATATTTTATATTTTAGCCTTGATCCCTGCCCAGGTGCTGGCACTTGATGCTGATATTTCTCTCAGACATGTCTCCTGAGAATCTTTTTCCCCAGGGTCTCTTAGCTGGCTATCAACTCATCTCTTAGAAGCCACAGCTTGATATCAGTTTGAGAAACTACCTCTCCCAAGAGAGCTGAGGTAGAATAAATGAGAACACTTGGAAAATTTGAAAAGGTGTTACAGATATTTATTATTATAATTGATGAGACATTTAAAGCAATAATATCTTTAAATCCAGGAACTTAATCAAATAGTAACTAAAGTAGCTGTGTAGGCTGTATATTTGTATGATGTTTGGATGAGTGACCCACGTTGGGAGTTTATAATGTGACTGAGCGTAAAGCAGGCTTTGCTTTGCATTAGGAAGAGAGAAGGAGGGGAGAAGGCAGGTGAAAGTAGCAGATAAGGACTCACTGAGTATATTTGCAAGGAGATGAGCGGAGAGAGAGGTCTATACCTGCTACCTTTCTAAACACAGGGGAGTTTATCTTTTCAAACACTTATTGAGTGCCTACTGTGTGCCAGCACTGTGCTGGATGCCAGAAGTCCAACATGACCTAGACATGTCCCTGCCCTCAACAAATTGATGGTTTAGAGGATGACACAAACAGACAGCTCCTCTCCATGGCTGTGCATACCTACATACCTTCTTTTAGCCAGAGTCAGGCAGAGGTCTGGGAGGAATTGGGTGCATACCTCGATGGAGATTACACCTGTAGAGGGAGAGGCAGAGTGTGTGGGGTCCTGGTCATCAGAGAGTGTGTAGGATGAAGCCTCTGTATGAATTGCACCCATGATGACAGCTAAGCCCCAGCCAAGGTCAGAGTCACAGAATATCCCATGTTCAATACCTGGCTATGTAGACTTCAGAGGTCATGTCCTCTAAATCCTTATTTATAGATGAGGAAACTGAAGCCCAGAAGATATACTGATTCACTGGGCAGTGAGTGGCAAAGCTAGAAATAGAAACTAAATGCTCTGATGTCCTATCCATGTCCTATCCACAGGGGCCTACCAGCTATGAAAATGGAAACACATCTAGAAGTTAATGCTTCAGAAGTTAATGACTTCATCAGACCATTTTGGAAAATAGATTTGGAAAGAGGGTGGAGATGGCTAGTAGGCACCTGGGGTGGGGAAGAGCAGGTTGTGGCCACTGAATTCAAGCTTTGCTGAGTCACAACATAGCTCAATCATGTATAGTCATAGGTCTTCCACACGTGTGCCTTCATGCTTCAGAATGGAGACCTCTTCTGACAAAACAGAAGTGAGTCTTGCAGTCTCAGGGGAGTTCTGATTATTACATATACTCGTGCATTCCTCTTCTCCATGGAGAGGTAGATCCCAAAGGTGACACAGGGAACTGACTCCATTGCTGCATCAGTGGTGCTCACAGACACGCAGGAAAGGCAGGACTTGGAAGTTCCAGCTGGCCTATCTCAGACCTGTGAAGAGGGGTCAGGACAAATGCTAGCCAAGGTGGGGAGTAGGTGCTCCTTAGGCACTCTCCTTCTGCTGAACCTGGCTCCAAGAGGTGGAGCAGCCAGTACCTCTGCATATGGCCTTTTGGGGAAGCATCCTCTTCACTTGCATTGGCTGCATCAAGAATCTGTGGTAGCATTGATAGTAGCTGTCAAATCTGGTCCACCAACACTTCTGCCCAGCCACCTTCCAGGTAGGGATGGTCATGTGACCCAGTTGGGCTGAAGATACATAAGCAGAAGTCTGTTGCATAGGACTTCTAAAAGAATTACTTTCCTGATTCAAAAAAGGGGGTGACTGATTTAAGTGTTATGCATGCTCTCTTCACCCTCTTCCTTCCTGGAACATGAATCTGGGTCAGCCTCTTATGATGATGACAAGCCAACACAACAAAGATGACAGAAAGAGTATAGGTCACCATTGTCATCATTGATTTTCTGCACTAGTTCTGAACTGCTTCCTCCAGTAGTTCAGATTTCTTAATATGTGAGACAAATAAGGCTCTATTTGTTTAAGTTGCACAGTTGAGTATTTTACTGGTTTCATAATCAGCAACAAGCCCAGATTCAAGGCTTTTCACAACCTGATGACACAAAATCTTTCCCTTCTCACTTCTGGCCACTTTTCTCCCTTCTCCAAATCTCTTTTCTCCAAATCAAAAGTCACAGCCCTCTGAAGTCTCCCCTGGAAGAACTGGTCTCATACCCTGCTCTGTGCTCTAGCTTTGTTTTTCCCACTACTACAGCTCATAAAACTATGTATTATGGTTTGTTCATATTCTCTCAATTATCTTCTAACTTGACTCCCAGCTTTCACCTTTGCCTCCCTACCATGTATTCTCAGGAAAGCAGACAGATGTTCCAACCCCATTCCTTATACACAGTCCTCCACTCCTCCTTACTCTGCTTTCTTTTTTTCTATAGCAATCTAATATACTATGTAATATACCTATTTACTATGCTAATTGCTTATTGTTTATTTCCTCTTGCCAGAATGAAAGTCCCAAGGGCAAGCATTTTTTTTGTCTTTTTTCATTAGCTGATTTATTTCAAGTGCCCAGTATAGTGGTTGTAACATAAATATCTGTTGAGTGTAGGAATAAATTTATTCCTATAAGATTCCTATGGCACCAGGGACTTACTATGTGCTAAACCTTCTCAGATCCTGGGGATGTGGTAGGAATGAGATACTACCCAGAAGAGTCAGCAGTCTAGTAGATTGTTTACCATTCCAGGTACCCTAGTTAGACTAGTCTCATTAATAGGCAGAAGGTATTTATCATGTAGAGGAAGAATACAAATTAAAACATTGATTTCTGGAGGGCTCCTTCATTATAATCACATCTGTAATTCATACAGAAAAGGGAAACAGATGGCTCCAGGTTTTGGAGAACTTTACAAAGAAAGATGTTGCGGACAAACCAGCAGTTTGCCCAGGAGTCAGTATTTGAAGGGCTCCTTTCCCTCCAAGGATGGAGGCCAGCTGGCTGATGTTACCCATATTTTATCCCAATTGAAAGCACTTCTCACCTTTTTGATATTGAGAAATTAGAATCGAAGACATGATCTGATTAGACAAACAGCATCAGCTAGCTCCCTTGGGTATGGAGTTACATACAGCCCTGGAAACTTTTTTGAACTTAACAATAAAAGGGAAAATTAAATATAACCATCAAGCCAGCATTCTTTTCATGTAAATCTAGTTGGACTTGATCATAGGATTCAATCCCGATGTTTGCTTTCAATTTTATTTATTATTTATTTATTTTATTTTCAATTATAATTGACATTCAGTATTATTTTACATTAACTTCTGGAGTACAGTATAGTGGTTAGACATTTATATAATTTATCAAGTGATTCCCCCCAATAAGTCTAGTACCCACCTAGTACTATATATAGTTACTACAATCTTATTAACTATATTCTCTATGCTGTACTTCAGACCCCATGACTATTTGTAACTATCAATTTGTACTTCTTAATTTCTTTAACTTTTCCTACTATCTCTCCAAACCCCCATCCTCTCTAGCAGTCACCAGATTGTCCTCTGTATATGTGAGACTGTTTCGTTTGTTTGTTTTGTTCTTTAGAATCCACATGTAAGTGAAATGATATGATTTGTCTCTCTCTGTCTGACTTACTCCACTTAGCATAATACCCTCTAGATCAATCCGTGTTTTCACAAATGATAAGATTTTCATTTTTTTATGGCTGAGTAGTATTCGATTGTATGTATGTATCATTTCTTCTTTATCCAATCATCTATTGATGGGCACTTAGGTTGCTTCTATATTTTGACTATTGTAATTAGAACTGCAGTGAACATAAGGGTGCATATATTTTTCAAATTAGTGTTTTAGATTTCTTCAGATAAACACTTAAAAGTGGAATTGGTGGGTCATAAGGTAGTTCTGTTTTTAATATTTTGAGGAACCTCCAAACTGTTTCCCATAGAGGCTGCATCAATTTGCAATCCCATCCACAGTACATGAAGGTTTCCTTTTCTCCACAAACTCATCAACATTTGTTTTCTGAATTATTGATAGTAGTCATTCTGAGAAGTGTGAGGTAATATCTCGTGGTTTTAATTTACATTTCTTTGATGATTAGTAACATTGAGTATCTTTTCATGTCTGTTGGCCATCTCTGTGTCCTCTTCGAAGAAATGTCTATCTAGATCCTCCGCTCAATTTTTAATTGGACTTTTTTTTTTGGTGTTGAGTTGAATGAGTTCTTTATAATTTTTGTATATTAACTCCTTATCAGATGGTGTTAATAGGCAAATATCTTCTCCCATTCAATAGGTTGTCTTTTTGTTTTGTTGATGGTTTCCTTTGCTGTACAAAAGCTTTTTAGTTTGATATATTAGTCCCATTTGTTTACTTTTTCTTTTGTTTCCCTTGCCTGAGGAAATATATTTAAAAAATATTACTAAGAGCAATGTTAGAGAGTTTACTGCTTATGTTTTCTTATAGGAGTTTTATGGCTTTGGGTCTTAGTTTTAAGTCTTTAATCCATTCTGAGTTTATTTTTGCATATGGAGTAAGAAGATGTCCAGTTTCATTTTTTTTTGCATGTGTCTGTCCAGTTTTCCTATTTATTGAATAGACTATCTTAATCTCATTGTACATTCTTGCCTCTTTTGCCATAGATTAATTGACCATACAGGCATGGGTTTATTTTTAGGCTCTCTATTCTGTTCCATTGATCTATGTGTCTGTTTTTATTCCAATACCATGCTGTTTTGATTATTATAGCCTTGTAGTATAGTTTGATATCTCATAGCACGATACCTCGAACTTGTTTCTATTCAAAATTGCTTAATGGCTATTTGGGGTCTTTTGAGTTTCCATATAAATTTTAGAATTATTTGTTCTAGTACTGTGAAAAGTGCCATTGGTATTTTGATAGGGAATACACTGAATCTATAGATTGTTTTGGGTGGCATGGACATTTTTATGATGTTAATTCTCCCTATTCATGAGCACAGTATATGCTACCATTTATTTGTATCATCTTCAATTTCTTTCTTTAATATCTTATAATTTTTGGAGTACAAGTCTTTTACCTCCTAGGTTAAATTTATTCTTAGGTATTTTTTTCCTGATTTAATTATAAATGGGAATGTTTTATTTTCTTTTTAAATAATTAAAAAATTTTTTTCAATTAAGTTGGCATGCAACAATATATTAGTTTCAGTTCTATAATAACAGTGATCAGAAATTTATATAACTTACAAAGTGATCACACTGATAAATCTAATATCCATCTGACACCATACAGTTATTATAATATTATTGACTATACTTATTATATTTTATATCCTCATGACTATTTTGTAACTACCAACTGGTACTTCTTAATCCTTTCCCCCTTTTCAATCCCCAAATTACCCTCTCATTTGGCAAACATCAAAATGTTTTTAGTATCTATGTGTTTGTTTCTGCTTTGTTTATTTATTTTGTTCTTTATATTTCACATGTAAGTGAAATTATATGGCATTTGTCTTTATCAGATTTACTCTACTCAGTACAATACCCTCCAGGTCCATTCATGTTGTTGCAGATGGCAAGATCTCATACTTTTTATATGGCTGAATAATATTCTATTGTATATATGTACCACCCCTTCTTTATCCATTCCATTGTTGATGGACACCCAGGTTGCCTCCATATGTTGGCAATTGTAAATAATGCTGCAATAACATATAGATTCTCATGTTCCTTTTAAGTAGAGTTTTGGGTTTCTTCAGATAAATACCCAGAAGTGGGATTATTGGGTCCTTCTTTCCCTCTTGTTGTAGCTTTTCTTTTAAAGTCTATTTTGTCTGGTGTAACTATAGTTACCCTAGCTTTTGTTAGTTTGTTTGTTTCCATTTTCATGAAATATCTTTTTCCATCCCTTTATTTTCAGTTTTTGTATATCTTTCAATCTGAAGTGAGTTGTATAGACAGCACTTATAAGGGTCTTGTTTTCTTATCAATTCAGCCACCTTATGTCTTTCTATTGGAGATTTTAATCCATTTACATTTAAAGTAACTGTTGATAAATATGTAGTTATTTTATTATTCAAATTTCTTTTTTTTTTCTTCTCCTTCTTAAAGAAGTTCCTGTAACATTTTTTTTGTAATACCGGTTTGGTGTTGATGAACTCCTTTATTTTTTCTTTTCTGAGAAGCTTTTAACCTGTCCTTCAATTCTAAATGATAGCTTTGCTGGGTAGAGTAATCATGGTTGTAGTCCCTTGCTTTTCATCACTTTGAATATTTTATGTCAATCTCTTCTGGCCTGCAAAATTTCTGTTGATAAATCAGCTGACAGCCTTATGGGAGCTCCCTTGTAGGTAACTAACTGCTTTTCCTTGCTCCTTTTAAGATTTTCTCTTTGTATTTAACCTTTGGCATTTAAATTAAGATGTGTCCTGGTGTGGGCCTCTTTAAGATCTTTTTTTTTTTGGGTCTCCCTGTGCTTCCTGAGCTTGTATGTCTATTTCCTTCACCAGCTTAGGAAAGTTTCCCATCATTGTTTCTTCAAATAGGTTTTCAAATCCTTGCTCTCTTTCTTCTTCTGGTACCCTTATGATGCAGATATTAGTACACTTGATGTTCCCGAGGCCTCTTTTTTTCTTGTTGCTTTTCTGATTAGGTGTTTTCTGTTATCTTATCTCCTAAATTGCTGATTTGATCCTCTGCTTCATCCAATCTACTGTTGTTGATTCCCCCTAGTATTCTTCATTCCAGTTATTGTATTCTTTGTTTATGAGTAGTTCTTTTTTATGTTTCCTATCTCCATTTATATGTTTTCTATCTTTTTGTTAAAATTATCACTGAGTTCATCTACTCTTCCTCTAAGTTTCTTGAGCATTCTTATAACCAGTGTTTTGAACTATGCATCTGGTAGACTGCCTGTCTCCATTTTGTTTCGTTCTTTTTCTGGAGCTTTGTTCTGTTCTTTCATTTGGGACATTTTTCTTTGTCTCTCACTTTGGCTGCCTCCTTGCATTTGTTTCTATGTATCAGGTAGGGCTCCTATGTCTCCCGATCTTGGTAGAGTGGCCCTATGTTGTAGGTGTCCTGAGTGCAGTTTTCCTGGTTACCTGAGCTGGCTGCTCCAGATCAGTTCCTTGTGTGTTTTTTATGTGCCCTCCTGTTGTAGTTGAGCCTTGCTTGCTATTTGCATGTTAATGGGAGGAAGTGACCTTCTGACTGATTAGTTGTGAGGACTGGCGCATGAAAGGCTGAGCAGGATTCTACAGAGCAGGATTCACTTTAGCAGGTCTCTGATGCCTGCCCTTTGGGTGTGTCATTCTCAGATGCAGCCCCATGGCCTGCTGGGAGGGGCCCTGCCTCAGGACAAGTTCAACTGCAGCCTATGCCTTGCCTGGGGTCACTTGGCAAGAGTCACCAAATAATCTGCAGATGGCTACCACCTGTGCTGGACTTGGAGGTGCCTTGAGAGGTCAAGCTGCAAACTGAGGCCAGCTGCTGTGAGTGCTGGGCTTGGGGCTGCTCAGCAAGAGGTATAGGGCATGCCACGGCCAGTTGCTACTTCTTTGGGTTTTGTGTACCTTTCAGAGATTTTAGGAAGTCTACAGCATAAGCCAAGATTGGCTGTTTGTGTGGAAAATCCACTGGAAGCAGCTTGGGTGAGCCTGCAAGTTGGGCAAAGCGAGATCTCAGGGAATCACCAGGGTGGGACAACAAAGTGCCAGGTTGAGAGACTCAGATATGATGGACTCCTGAGTCTGCAAGCCAGGTTGGGGAGGCCTCAATGAAGGAATACTACCCTCTGCCAACATTTCTGTCTGCGAGAAAGCTTGCCCTTCAGCTTTTGCCCTGAAGCTAGATAATTCAGTTCCTCCCCATATGTCCCTGGTACTGAGGCTCAGAGCGAATGAGTGTATCGGTTGAGTTAGTCTGTGACATGGGTCCCTTGAAAGGAAAGTCTGCGACTCCAGTGGCCCTCTGTCTCACTCTGCTACAATCTCTGCTGGTTTTCACAGCCAGAAATTTTAGGGATTTCTCTCCTCAGCCATGGAACTCTGGGCTGGGGACCCTGGTGTGGGGCCAGGACTCCTTGCTGCTTCAGGGACCTCCACAGCAGAGATACCCCTCCCAATTCTCAACCTTCACACGAGAATGTGAGACCATTCCGTGTCTCCACTCCTCTACTAGTCTCAAGGTGGCCTCTTTTTTATGTCTCCCATGTGGTTCTTCTTTTCAGCTAGATTTCACGTGACTCCCAATGATGATTGTTTTGTAGTTTAGTTGTAATTTTGATGTGATTGTAAGAGGAGGCAAGCACAGATTTTTACCTACTCTGCCATCCTTGATAGAAAGTTGTGGTTATTTTCTTTATTTCTCTTTTTATAATTTATTATTGGTGTATAAAAATGCAACCAATTTCTGAATTTTAATTTTATATCCTGCTAGTTTTTTGGTGGAATCTTTGGCCTTAATTTGGCTCTTAATTTTATGGAAGGGTGGGAAATTCATGTAACGGCTGCAAAGATTTCCTCATTTTACTCAACTATGTCAGGGCAATAAGAGCTGCTCTTGATTTTGACTTTATGGGTTCTTTTTTTTATGAAAAAGATGGTCATTTGGTCCTTTTGTGGGGGTGTATTCCACAAGCAGCATGGAGATTTATTTATTTTATTTAAAACTATTGTGGTGAATCATTTTTATTATGTGCTTTAACTCTGCTTGCTTGTTTGATGGAAAAGTACTTTAACTGATAGGCATTTCAGCAGATCAAGAAGATTCATTACCCTGGCAGTTTTTCATTTTCAGATAGAAATGAGTAGAAATTATCTCATTTCTCTTTTTATAATAATATCCGATACATTCAGTGTCCAATTTCACACTCCCCCTTGATTTACAGCATTTGCTAGATTAATCGACATCTGCTGATATTATAAAAGGTTAGGTGTCTCTTTACCTAATAAGCCCCAGGAGTCAGGCATATAGAATAACAAAGAATAAACCTGTTTGACTCTTAAACATACTCAAAAATAATTTATTTATATTCTATTTATTCTTATGTTTCAATTTTGTCCTACCATGTCCAAATCTTGAGGACACATGCAAATTCTTGGCAGCAGAAGCTATCTCCCAGAAAACTTTATTAAAATCAACCAGAAAGCAAAGTAATTGGGGAGGTACATATTTGATATTTAGAGTTTCACTGGTTTAGAAATTTAGATAGCCTGCATCTTCCATATCTTTACATACCAAGTTTTCATCTATGGCACCTTCCCACCTGCTCTCTACCTCACTAGAGGGTGTTATGCCTCAGACAATCTTTGGGTCAAGCTCTCTTGGCTCTGCTACTTACCAGCTGTTAGACTTTTGACAAGTCACTTAATCTCTCTTGAGTTCAGTTTTCTTATCTTTAAAATGGGCACAATAAGATAAAAAGTCAGATATATGAAACATGGTACATAATACTATGATTACCTACACATACATAGACACTTAGTTTTTCTTAACTTAAGTAATATTTCAAGCTTGCTTCAAGTTCTAGCACTTCCTTCAAGATGCCCTTAATTATTACTACAATAAATGATGTTATGTTGTCATGTGGATTCCATTCTCTCTTAAAATATATTGAAAGTCATGTGAGGACAGGGAGCATTGTGTTTCTTTGGTTTCCTACATAATGTGACTTCTTCATAGATATTTAGTGACTGATGACTTAAAATAAAAAGAGACAGAAAGGAAAAAAGAAAGAGAAGCCTCATAGGTTCTTTTTTGCTTATCTAAATACCCTATGTTTAGCTTTCACTATGCTAGCATCTTCTACAGTTCCTCTGAGCTGAAGAAGTCCTCATGAAAAAACATTCTGTAATTTTCCTTTATAGCTTCTGTATTGTGCTGTAATTTTCCTTTCCAGTGTTCCATTGCAACTACTAACCACCTTGACCTCTTCTTGCTGGCCCCATCCAATGTGAGGGCACAGGTTGAAAGAAAAATCTTCTCTACTTCTTATTTCTCCAGAATCTGCTGATTCTGCCTCCTGTTTCCATATCCTTCTTGCCATCTCCACAGCTACTCCCCTAAGTCAGGTACTCATGTTATCTCACCTGGATTCAGTCCTATAAATTTCCATTTTTCCCTACCCTAATCCATCATCTCTGCTGCTGAACCAATTTGACTTAGGTAGAGATCCCATCATCTTAATCCCCCTGACTTTAAAATCAAATCCCTCAGACTGGTTCCAGTACCCTCCATGACCTCTCCACACCCAGCTCTCTCATCTCGATCTCCTCATGCTTCCTGAAATTCATCCTAACCAAGCTCATGTGGTCCATCCCACGAGCCCCTTCCAACCTCTTTTTTATGGCTCATGTTAATCCTTCCCTGGTCACCCAGCAAACCTCTTATCTGCCACTCTGAACCCTGTTTTCTTTCGGGCATGGCTCCCATGTTTCTCCATTGTCAAGCTTTCCTATCCTTCAGTTGGTGTAAACACTTTCTACTGGCATCTCTTGAACTTTATCATGACCCATTTTAAAACAGTTATCCATCTCAATCTCATATTATATTTAATAAAATATTTCATATATTTCACATTATAAAAAGTTCTATTTTTGGATGTCTTTTCTCTATTACCTATTTTGTAAGTACTTTGAGGACAGAATACATGACTGATGTGTCTTTGCTTTTTAAAGAAAAAATTTTCCCCCACTATGAACTCAATGGATCTGATTCTCTGAGTTGGAGGAAAGACATTGAAGATAGTTTGAATCCAACAGCCTTGTATTTTCTTGGTAAAAAGATAGCAAGTCCAGGTTTTAAAGTAAAAGTTTCAAGTAATTTTTTTTTAAAAAGTAATCGTTTATTTTGCTAATATTATTAAAAATGCTTAGCTTACATATTTCCATTTCTAAATATAATTCTATAGCAAATTCTACTACCCCCCAAATTTTCAAACTCACTACAGAAATTTAGGAATTTCAAATTTGCAGCAAGGAAAAATGGCATCACCTTGAGTTTAACACCTTGTTTGGGACATTAAACTTTCACTAAATTATCTTGAAGGAATGAATCAATGAACACAAGCTTTTCAGGAGATATGGGATTTTTATGAGATGTCCAGAAGTATGTAAGCCTGGAGTAGGTTTGCACAGTAGCCTGTGGAGTGGCAATATTTGAGAGGTAACAGGAAGCCCCATTTAGATCTCTCCTGAAGGTTCCCAGCTTGAATGCCACTCAGCCCAAAATGGCACATGTGAATCCTTCTCTCTATTCCACTTACTCAAACCACTAATACTCCTGGAAGGCTAACACAACTATATACAAATCAGGATTACTTGGCACTTTTTATATCCTTTCCTCTTTCCCTCCCTGGAGAGACATACTGGGGTTGGAGGAACTGTACAGAGGGAAATCACAGACATTGACAACAATCTTTAAAATGATTGCTCCAGTTTTAATGTCTTTCTAACCAACTCCCAAACCCAACCCACATTTCGCCTCATCCTGCTTGTCCTCAGGACAGGTCTTTCCTGTTTACCTCTAGTCTCTCTCTCTGCCCTTTTCTTGCTCTAAGTTAATGTCAATCAGCCCTCGTAGCATCTCTCCAAAACCCAGGGTTGCCGGTGTTCTTCTGCACGGAGAGAAGTGGCTTATCGCTTGCCCGAGGCTCACGCTTGGTGTCTTACAGTGAGAACACTGAGTGGTGGGCATAGGGACTAGCCCTACCCCTCCCTCGCCCCAGCTAGCTAAATTTTCACAGTCCCTGACCTGTGAAAATTTATGATGAGAGAACTTAGTATTGGCCCTGTTGCCTGTCATTGCTCACAAAACATGTTGAAGCTTTTGGGTGGAGAGTGCTGTGAATGCAAAACATCCTCAGTCAGATCTTGTTCGGTTCATCAGTAAACGATAGGTGAGGTACTGTCCTATTCCAGCATGCCCCCTCCAATTTGGTTAGATGATTTGTGAAAATCAGAGCAGAAGCAAGGTCCTCTTCCTTGCTTTCTTCAAGGTGCAGATAGAAGAGGAAACAGTGAAAACATGGCTGCCCTGGTTCTTGGTCTAATATGACAAGATAAAAATTTTTCTTCACAGACTGTAATTTGTGGCTAATTAGGTATAAATATATTCTGGCTGACAAACTCCAATCCAGAGGTCAGCTCATGTGCTTCCTAACAGATCAACAAGAGAGAAGGCAAATGCTCATCACTGGGAAACAATCCTGAACTGGGATTAGCTGGCTGCATTAGCATGGCTCTTCTGTCTGGATGGGGTCTGCCTAGAACCATGTTTTCCTTTTAAACTCATTTTTAATGAGTCCACTCAAAGTCACTCTCTTCCAAATGCCTTCCCCTACTCCCTGGATTATGTAGAGCCAGGCACCAACTGAATTACATCTCATAGTGTTGTGTGCCATTCATATACAGCTCTTATCAGAGTATGAGCATCTCATATTTGAGTTAATCTGTTTTTCTCACTTGACTCTGAACTCCACAATGGCAGGATGAAGTAAGTCTGCCTTGGTTCACCACAGTTACTCCAGCCACAGTAGCTGACACTTAACAGGTGATCAATACATTTTAAATGAAAGAATCATAGGCTATTAGTACTGAAAGGGACACTGAGGTCCCCAGACCTGATATAATTTGTTCAAAGATACAGTATTCTTTGTGACAAATCATATTTTCATGATTTCTAGTCCCACATTCCTTCCTACAGTCACTTGTGAATCCCCTTCCTTAAGGATCAAACAAGTTGCTCTTAGAACCACCCTAGTCCTTGGCAATAGGCTCAGATTTCAGGATGGTAATCAGTGAACACAGGGTGGCTGGAGGAATGGGATGCCCAGCAAGAGTCCTGTCATATTTAGCTCCTTCAGACTGTCAGTGCATTCGCTTCCTTTGAGGCTGGGATACTATATTGAGCTAAAGATCTAAGAAAACAGCTGATCTCTACTAGAACACTTGAGGCCTAAGGCAGCTCAACAGACAGAGAAGTAGGTCAAGTTGGGGAATGAAAAGGATTAAGTAGTACAAATTGCCAGTTATAAAAATAGTCACAGAGATGTAAAATACAACATAGGGAATAGAGTCAATAATATTGTAATAACTAACTATGATGTCAGTGAGTACTAGACCTATGGGGTGATCACTTTGTAAGATATAAATGTCTAATCACTTTGTGTACATCTGAGACTAATATAATATATGCTGACAGTAATTAAAAAAATAAATTTAAAAAAAATCTAGGAGAGATTTTTGGTTAAATAAAAGGAGGCATGTTATGCTTCCACTGATAGGGTCTTAAGGAAGAAAGAATTCCTCACCACTCCTTTCTGCCCCCTTCCTGCATTGGTAAACTGGAGATAGACATAATTAAAAGACTTTACTTACCAGAAAAATCTATTCTGTTCAGGGAAGAAAAAATAGCTTTTAAAAGTGTTCTCAAAATAATTTTAATAAATAGCAAGGCTATAAACATAACAGCACAAATAGTACAGAAAGATATAAAGAGCCAGGTATATCAGGAAATACACTGTCTTTATATTAAATGGCTTGATTCTTTCTTATGACCACTAGAAAATTATGGAGGGGAGTTGTTAGCTTGACATTTCCTTTTTCAATAGTAAATCAATGGATCCTTCATTTTCACTAAATTATTTTCCTGCCCTCCAGGGAAAATATGACACAAGCATAATGCAAAAGAAGGCCAGGCTGATAACAAAACATTTAATTAAATCTCCTTTTATAAAACAACCTTTCTTAGCTTGACAAATGGATGAAGCAAAATGTGCTTATACAGGCAAAATAATTAAGCAAGTTCAAAACAGTTTATAACTAGCATGGATCAATTGCAGGTGGTAATTCATCCTACTGCCTGTCATGTGTGTACTGGGAGGGGTGAGGGGAGAGGGAAGCCTGGTTATTTCAAAATGGTGGCTTCAAAGTGACAACTCTTCACTTCTCTCATTAAGCAAAGGTTTATGAGGCATTTGGCAGCCCCCAAGGTTCTGTGTTTAAAGATCAGGGTGAAGACAGATTCTCACCAGTTTCTTCTGTGTGTGTGTGTGTGTGTGTGTGTGTATAGTGATGGTGGTGGTGGTGCGGGGGGGCGGGGGGTTGGTGGGTAAGGGCTGGGAGAGAAGTATGGAGAGTTCTACAAAAGAAGGACACTCATAATAGCCCATCCTGCAGCCATCTCTTCCTTCCTAGTCTAGTCATCTGAAATCTACATCTGAGATTCAAAAACACCTGGGGAGCAAACACAGATCCCCAGCCCCATTCCAACATAGTAGAATCAGTCACCTAAGAAAGAGAACACTATTTTACAGAACTCTCCACCTGGAATGATCAGAGTTTGGGGCTCTCTGGTCTGTTCAATATCTGTCTTGGCAGCCAAGGAAACCAGGTATGGGGGTTATTTAAGCCATATGGGTTTTGATTCCCAGATCAGTGGACCCTAATCTCCAGCAACTGGCTCAGGGCACCTCAGCCCCCTGCTGCCTTCAGAGCCACAACTCACTGCCTCTAGGAATGTCAGTGCTAGAGAACTTTGGGGTTCCATTTGCCGAGGAGGGTTATACCACTAGGTGATCTCAGGCCTCCAGGTTATTATTGCTACAATAAGATGGTGATTCCCACGTCCTTACTAAGGTGCATTCATTTGTTAATTCACTTATTTACACAGTTGTTCAATTTGTACAGCCTTTTCTTTTACTTTAGTTAATCTCCCACAATAACCCTGTGTTGTAGGAGCTATTGTCCCCATTTTGCAGATGACAAAACAGTCACAGAAAGGTGAAATAACTTGCCTCAAATCACACATCTAAGAATACCCAGGATTAGGACCCTGGTAGTTGGGCCTCTGAGCCCATCTTCCTAGCTACAATATTAGCAATCTCTTGCTAAGATCACTGTACCTTCAGAGCACAGGGAGCAAGAGGTAGTTCTCTGTGGGGTCAGGATAAGTTCATGGAGAGAAGTTGCCTCAGCCTAGCACAAAGTGAAAGGTAGAGTAGGAAGGAGAACTGGGGCAAGAAAGGCAGCCTGAGCTGTGGGCCTTTCAGGAGCAAAGGCTGGAGGGCCCTCATAGAGAGTTACTGTCACACCTTGGCTTGTGGAATCATATAGCTTTCTCATACGTGTAACCTGTCCTCCCAGTCAGGAGCCAAATGTTGGGACTATACCACTGGTGATTTTCAGAAAGAAGATACCTACCAAGAAAGGTCCTGGTGGAAACTGGGCTTAAACTTAAAAGCAGAACCTAGCAGCTATTTATATACAGGGGCCTCTCACACAAACAGCACTTCAGGAAGAAACCTGCCTGCCTGCCTGCCTGTCTCCTGTAGCAAACTGCATGCCCACACCGTTTCTGCCACCTGAGCCAACCCTTATAATGGAGTTCCTAGAATTGTATTTCAACCAATAAGACTGAAGCTTTCCTCATTCAATTGGAGCTGTGTACCTATATCCCTATCAGCATCTTCACCAGCCAATAAGAGTGGCCCTGTTTTAATGAGTCAGGATAGTGTCTTTTGGACCAATCAGACTGTGAGGATTTGGAGTCCTCTTTTCCATGAGGACAGACCAATCAGGGACCAGGGGTGGGGGCTTCTATCTATATCAGTCAACACCCCTCTGGCTCAGGGAGTGTATTTTCCCTTTTTAGGGGAGACTGACGGCTGTTTCCTTGGCTGGAGATAAAATACTAAAGATGAACCACCAATGGCATCTTGCCATCAGAGTAAAGGTAGCAGAGGAAGCAGACTGATGTAGAGCAGAGCTATCAAGCCAGAGAGGGGCCTGCCTCCAGGGCTGCTTCACAGCTTTGCTCTTTTACAGCTATACTGCTTCATAATTGAGCTATAACACTATAGAGCTATTCCATAGTCATGATGTTCTGCAGCTGTGCTGTATCACAATTGAGCAAGCTGTCTGCAGTGAAAAAAGTTTCTTCACTGCCTAAACTGGGGATTCCTGTTGGCATAGTATTAGTGTCAAACTATTGGTTCACGCCATTCTTCTCTGTGTTCCTGATCCTCTCATTCCCCTAGAGTACCCAATAAATACTAGGTGAATAAAAAGGGAGGGTGAGTAAGAGAACACGGACTCTGAAAAAAGGATCCTAAAAGGTTTTTTATGAGCCTAGGTAGGTGGGGAGGAAGTATGTATGGCCACAAGGACAAAGCGGAAGCTGGTCTTGATAGGAGCAGGGTAGCTTTTGTAAACCTCTGAAACCTACATTTGACTTTAGGGTTAAGCCCAAGTTCAGAGGCAATCCTGGCACCAAATTTAGTCTGCCCCTGACATTGTGGGCTTTCTAGGGCAGCAGAATTAGCCAAACCAATTTGCATGTCCTCATGCTCACTTAAGCCACATTCAGACACATCTGAAAGGACAGTGAAGATAGAATGAATGATGCAAGAAACAAGGGGAATACATGCTGATGATAGCCTAGAATGTATTTGACTTTTGTTTGATGTTTTCTTCTGCAAGAGAGACACATCTAAGGATTTACAAACTCTGAAAATGGGGCAATTTTGTTTCCTGTAGGAGATCAAAAGGTCCTTTAGGCATTCTAACAATTTATTTAATCACTGATATGTTAATGCTGCTTGAATTCTGGGAGATTTCCCCATTGTTTATTGTTGGCAGAGTGAGGACACACCCCATTGGGTACATGAAACTATTTGTGAAATGGGTCATTGGAAGCTGAAAGAGTTCTCCAAGGGCCTCAGAAGTCTTTGTTTTTCAAGGCACTGAATGTAATGATTCTCTCTTTGATGTGAAATTCCAGAAATATCACAGAGAGCTTTATGGTAGAAAATCACTTAAACAATGCATCACCTAAGGGAACTTCACTGGCAAAATTGAAGCTGTTTAAATATTTTCATATAGAAAAGGCTTTAAAATAAGCCTGGCATAAGTTTTGTAGGTTGTTATTCTACAGAGCTGTCAAGAACTATGAGTTTAAAGGTGCTCTTTTGAGGAATTTTATTTACTGAGTTGAGCCCAGCTCTATTTTGCGCTGTCAGGAATTCTGTCCATTCTTTTGCTGTACCCTTTCAGACAGGCTCACTTTTCTCTAGGATCTTACTGTGCTGATATTGATATTCTTATTTATATAGATCTTTTTAACTTTCTTTTCTTTCCATCTTCTCTACCTTTCACCAAAACTAACATATCTGAAGTCCACTTTCTCAGGGCCCTATTTTCTGTTTGCCCAAATGGCAAACAATATCATCTGTATTCATGAGTAAGTGAGATGAACTAGAATCCATCTCAATTCTTCTCCCACCCATTCCTCCACTTTGTGGTAGAATATCTGTTTAATAGGTGCCCTTTGGAGCTTTAAAGCCTATTTTAGTCACATAACGAAGTGTATAGAGCTATGCCAGGGAAAGTGAGAAGTATATTTGTAAATAAGGTAGAACCCTCTCAGATGAACAGTTTGTTTTAGATTCAAACTACTGTGTCATTACTACAGTGTCAGATATGTGAGCATATATTCACAACCACTTTCCTAGTAGCCATTGGTTGTTCCACTTTCAAAAAGACCCAAAGGTTAATCAAAGATACCCTGGCCAGTAAACGTGTGTCTCTCTCAAACGTTTAGGACAACCTAAGACTGCAATTGCTAATTTCATATGAAACTAAAATTTCATGTGAAATTAGCTAATTTCAATTAAAATTGTGAATCTCAAAAGTCAATATCTGCACTTTTTTTTTAAAGAAGAAAACCTTGTCATCTTTCAATGCAAGGGTTGTGTAGAAATGGTGTGCTCAAGATAAGCTACGGAGAAAGTATTTTCTATGTCAGCCTCTCTGTGAGCTCTTTTATTAGAGTTTCTCACCTCAACCTTGTATTCTCAGCTTGGATGTATGTGAAGTGTTCTTTAAAATACCCTCTAGGCAGCTATTCATTTATCCATCCATCCATCCATCCATCCATCCATCCATCTAATCATTATTTTATTGAATCATGTCACTTGTCATTCCCTTGCTAAAAATCTTTCATTATCAGTCCAACTCCTTGCCATAGCTAGTAAGTTTCTGTATAACCAAGCTCCTGCGTATCTCTCCTACAACTCTGCACTTTTCTCACTCCACTCTGTCACATGGACTTTATTGTGTTCCTTAAAGCCCTTTTTGCTCATTATTTCTTCTGCTTTGAACCCTCTTCACTGAGACTTACTCTATTCAGATCTCAGATCAAGAGTTACTTTCTCAGAAAGTTTTTTCTTTCTAAAATAAAGAACCCTTTCAAATGTCCCCTCACCCCACTTTACTTTTTATCCCAACACTTACCTAAGGTCATCACCATGTAAGAGCACAGATACGTATTTGTTTTGTATCTGTAACTCTTCCTATAATATAAGCTCCAAGAAAGTGGGATCTTAGTCTTTTTCCTCTCTGCTGTATCTCCAAAGCCTAGAGAAATACTTAACAATAGTATTTGTTGAATAAATGAATAAATATCTGATATAAGTACTATGTTATCCCCATTTTACAGATGAGGCAGTTGAGGCTTAGGTGACTCATGTAGAAAGTGGTGGATCTAGGATCCAAATCTAGTTCTAAATCCAGGTTTGATGCTCTTTTAACCTTTAAACTCAACTGCATCCTACTTCCAGACCTTTCATTGAGATTTCAAAGACAAATGGGACACAATTACTGCCCTCTGCAAGTTCATAGATTAATAGAAGGGGCCAGACAGTAAATAGATAATTACATTAAGAGGTGTCAGTATGTGGACAAGGCATAGAGAAGGGCATATTTAACTTCATATGAATTTAGTTGGGATGGAAAATATTACCGAGTCAGTCAAAGGGATGAGGTCATTTTAGGTAGGAAAAACAACACATTATAAAGGCACGGGGGTGTGAAGTGCTTGGGATGTTGAGCACCCTGAGTGGTTTGGCCTTGCTGGAGTGAGAGAGGGAGTAGTGTGGAGAGGGAACCAGGGATGCATTCAGACACTGGCATGATGGAACTTTACCCTTTGAGTACAATATAGACCAAAATGGAGATGCAGTGACAAGTAGGCTTCCTACAGAACAGTCGCTCAAAGAATTTAATATGTTGTTATAGAGCAACATCTCAGTGTAGATAGGCCCCCATTTCAATATAACAGAGAATATATTTTCAGCTCCCCAGTTCAGAATGTTCGCCAAGCTCTCCATGCTTAAAAACAGGATAATCACAGTGTTATCAGCTTTTGTAAATTGCTTGTTAGCCATGCATATTCTAACTTTTAACACCCACATGTTTCAAGAAACCTTTATTAACACTAGTGAGGCCGGTCAGTAGAGATTAACAGAGGCTTGCTTAGGTGTGGACAGGACGGGAGAACACAGAGTTGCGTAAGGACACTGTGTGAATCGGTAGGGCTCAGTGGGTGGGAGCTGGGGATGAAGGACAAAGATTTTCCTATTTCAGTTGAAAGAGTGTTTTCTGAGGTTCTGATTCTTTGATTGTGTCCAGAACTTAAATATGATTAACTGCCATTTAAGCCATGTTAAGTATGATTAAGGACTCCAGGTATAGCCTCCGAGAAAGAATCTTCTGGAACCCTTTCTGACTGAATGGACACATGAAAGCATGGTATACACAAGCCACCTCTATAGGTCAGGGGAATAGGTCAGAGGTAGGGAAGGATGGGAAATCACATTTTGAGGCAAGGTTTAGGATAATTTATATCACCATATGCTTTCTATTTATTATTTCTTAAAGCCATCACAAAGGTTCTTGTACTTGTACGTGTACCTGCTATACTGATGAGCATTATTTTAGGGTTTTAAGCATAATAGTTGTTTTAAGATATAACCTCATTTGCTGCTCTTTTGATTGCTGCTTTGTAATATTTTATCTATTTTAATTACTGTTTTAATGTGCTGTTTGTACCCTGAGGTGCTTCTGTGAATGATAGTGTTTTAAGAAATGAAGAACAAGATAAACAAATAAATCCACAGGTGAGGAATCACATTAGTCAAATCTGTGTCTAAATGGGTATTTTTATATTTGCCTGGTGTTGAGTGTTTAATGAGTGATAGTTTCTCTTTCAAGTGCAAGGACAAAGTGTGATGTCCAAGGTCAGACATGGAGCATGGGTAGAACTGAGAATGAAAGTCAATATTCCCAAGGGTTCTCTTAGTTTCCAATAACTAGAATTCATGCTATCATGTTTAAGTTTGATCTTATGTTCTCAACACGTCTTTAAAAGTAATGATAACTCTAAAGAAGGCAAAAGTATGTTTTCCACTTAACTCTAGTAGCAATTGAATTGTAGTTCTTTTGCCAGGAAACAAATTCCATAGACCCAGTTCTTAACCTAAGTCATGTGACCCTTAGTCACACACTTGATTGCATTCCTTGGCTTAATAACATAGGAAATAGATGGTTAACTTGGAGTTTCCTGGCTTGAAGTAGGTGCTGTAATGACATAACACCCTGCCATTCCCTCATGGCCACACCAAGTTTTTATTTTTGTATTTAAGTACAGGCAAAGTCAAAACAATAGATAAAATTTCATAAAACAGTAGTAGTTATGCCTAAATGTTTTTACTGACTTCCTAAAAACACTTTGGAATCAACTCCAACAGTGTTTATAAATGAAAAAGGAAATGAAGCTCAACACCCCCACTGCAAAATTCTTTGGTCATGAATTGGCCAGATGCCTAGATTTCCTGTACGTACACAGGGTCAAATGTGAGGCCAGTCAATTGTAAACTAAGGTTCTGGAGTTCCAGGTCCTCATGGTCAAAGATGTCAATGAAGTTGCCAGGTTTATACAAAGTTGTGATGCAGTTTCTTAGTATAAAGGCAGATGGAAGCAACCAGCCCAGGGGCCAAGAGCCCTTGGAGCAAATGTGGCTCAAAGAGTGAAAAAGAAAACAACTTTATCACACCTCCCTCCCCATGCCTCAACACACACACACACACACACACACACACACACACACACACACCCCTCTGCTCCTACAGATGGTCTCTGTGAAGCTGAGTATTATGACTTTTTATTACCCTCAGATAGTTTATAAAGGAATCCGCTGGTCACTTATAACCACAGAAATAATCTCAGTTCCCAAATAACCCTGTTCAGTCACACGTAATACAAGAATCAGAATTTTATTCAAAGTGAGTCCCCTCCACCAGCTTGGGCCTGCTGCAAGTGGCCAATTTTTAATTTTATTCTTCTGTTCTTCCTCACCCCACTCCTACTTGCTAGCTTCGGTTCTCCAAGGTTAAGGGACAGAAAAAGGAGAAGAGGTAAATGAGCAAGAAAGATTTCATTTCCTTGGCATGACTATGGTGCTATTTCCATTTTCTATGCCATATGTTGGAAGCAGACTGGTGTGGGCTTTGATGAAGACTCTTTAGAGGCCCATTCAGCCCTGGGCTCTCTAACTTGTGGGCTGTGTATTCCATTCTCCCCGAACTCAGCTCCTGAACATCCAACTATAGAGCCCCAGCTTACCTCTGCTGTGATCTCACTTTTCCATTCTAGGGCAGGGTCTAAGACAACTCCACACAGCTTTCTCTATTACATCATACACATCAATCAGAAGAAAACATACTCCTTAAATATGTTTTTGGTGGGAATGTATCAGCTTCCTAAACTGTGGGTCTCACTCTGTTGTTCAGGCTGCTTCAGTCAGCTTCTCGGCCTTTAGACTCCTCTGAAAAGCCAAGCAGCAGCTCTACCACAGAGTCTCTCAATCCTCTGAGGAAGGAGCATCATCTATGTTATACCTTTCTCATAGGAGATGGGACACACGGATTTACTTTGACCAATGGAATGTGAGTAGACATGATATATACCATGGCCAAACACAAGCTTTTCAAGACTTTGAGAGTTTCAGCCCCTTTGCTCCTGTCCTCCATTATCAGAGAACAGCATGCTCTAGATAGGGCTGCTCCCTTAGCCCGGGCCTTAAAATGAGGAAACGGATGATGCCAAGCCCCAGCTGACTAGCAGTCAAACAGTGTCAAGCCAAGCTGAGCTGCAGATGAGTAGAGCCCAATGGGGTTAAGCAGACCTATAGTTGACCCCTAATCCTTATATTATTTAAACAAGAAACATGTCTTTGTGGTTGTGAATCATTGAAATATTAGGGCTATTGTCTCTGCAGGAAAAATAGACTCATGTACTAGCCAAGTAGTGGCCAGGGAGGCATTAGAAAATCAGGGGGAGTGTGTACTAGAATCTAAGTAAAGAAAGAGTTTGAAGTAAGAAGGAAGATGGGTTAAGTTAAATATTGTTGATAGTCCAATAAAGATGAAAGGCAAGCCTTAACTATTGGATTTAGCAGCATGGAGGCAAGCACCAAGACAAATAAGAAATATTTTGGTAAAATGATGGGGCCACTGCTTTATCAGAGTAGGTTCAAGAGACTGAGAGGAGAAGATTTGTAGACACCATGAGTTGAAAACTCTTTTGAGGGACTTTGCTATAAAAGATAATAGAGAATGAGGCTGAAGCTGCAGGGGGGTATATGGGCAATGAAGGTTTTCTATTTTTATTTTTTTAAGATGAAAAGAATTAAACTGATATTTAAATTATTCACTGAAGGGGACAAAATGATGATATGAGAGAGAAGAGAGACAAATTTTGGAGTAATGTTTTCCAGTAAGAGAGAAAGTATGTGACTAATGCACAAATAGCAGGATTACCCTTAATTGTAACAAGGCCAGTTTGTCTCTTGTAATATGATAGAATAAGGAAGTTAGAACATTGATGTAAAGAGATAGGTAGATATAGGGAGAACTTGTGGAAGTTATCTTTTGATTGCTTCTATTCTATTGGTGAGTTGGGATGATCATTAACTGAAAGAAAGGTCTAGGAAAGAGGTGACCAGGGATCAAGAGGAGAAAAAGTATGAATGAACTTGTCTAGCAGAGTGGGATTATGAATGGGCTTTAGGATGAGTGATGGACAGCCTCAAAGGTGCTTAATACCTACTGTATGCCAAGCATTCACTCTTGAGAGTCTCAAAGTCTAAAGTTGAGAACTGTCATTCAGATATGTAAGTGGATTTGGGCTATGAATTATTTCTGTGAGGTGTGATCAATCAGGAGAGGAAGCATGGGTACCATGGTGTGAGCACAAAGCAGGAATGAACCTATTCTATTTGGGGGGCATGTACTGCTGATGAGACAAATGTTCTCAGAGGGATGATTGACTCAGTCAGAGGCATGTAGGAGAAGTAGGAGTCATCCTGGTAATGAGAAAAGGTTGTCCTGATAGATAGAGAAGTCTGTACTAAGAAGGTAGTATGGCATGTTTGGGGGATATAAAAGTGTTTCAATATGTCTGAGATGTGTGTGTGTGTGAGTATGTGCATATGTATATGTACATGTACATACATATGTGTATGGACTCATGTGCATGCATGTTTAGAAGAGGGGTGTATGTATGACCTAACAGTTCCAGAAATATATGTGTTGAATGCTACAGTCAGCAACATTCTGCCTCCCCATTTCCATGTGGTAGGTGTCATACTTGAAACTGCCTATGTATCTCCACAAGCCCTATTTATTGCAAATACACTTGGCAAAAGCCAAAATTACGATGTTGTTATTTATTCTTATAGCATGTGTTAAAGGTTAAGGGGCACACTGAACAATCCAATGAGAAGTACATTTAAGATATAATCATTAGGTCAGATTTACATTTCACATCAGTATCTTACTGAGTTACACAGACTGAGAATTTGGCTTAGTGACTGAAAAAAATCTTAGCCAAATGTTTATGTTGCAAATTAGAGGCCGAAATATTAAGTAAAACAAAACAAAACAAAAATCAAACTATACTACCAATTTACATCAATAGCTTTATGAAATACATTTACTCCTACAGTTTTGTGGGATTTTTGTTGTTGTTGTTGTTGTTGTTGTCAACAGAAAAATTCTCTGAAAACTATTGCCTCAAAGTTTACCTTGAAAAAAGGAAACAGCAAGTAAGTCCTAGTTTGCAAATACCTTGTGTGATGTCTGCCTAAAATGATTCCCAGTTAACACTCCCTGTGGTGCCCCTGCTAACTTCCTAATAAAATGCTTTTGAAAGTCCATAAAAACAAACAACTCCAATACCATTGGAAAACCAAAGTAATGAACAAGCTATTGTTAGGATCTTGTAAGAGTTTCCAATAATCACAAAGTTGATAGAGCTATTTTGAGAAAAGCAACCTTTAGGGATAGTGGTCTATCTCTACCCCACCTCATAGAATAAAGCATCCTTGCCTATCTGCTAGACAGTAGAAGCACACTTTGTTCTTAGCCCCACTATATGTCCCAATTTAGAAAATGTATAGTAACCAGAAAATCAATGGCAAAAAGTCATAGGCAAAGGTGTAAGGTAGGAGTTGGAGGTGTTGTGTCGGCTACACTAAGGCAGGGACTTTGTCTCCTATACTATGCTCTATCCAGTGACTGGCACAGAGTAGAAGCTCAATAAATATTTATTGAATGAATGTGGATGAATGAAGGAAAGGATGGGGGAGAGAGATTGGTATTTTCAATGACACACTGTATTCTGGGGGGATATGTCCCATACTTAAAAGTGGCAGGCAAGGATGGAGGTGGGGAGATGCCAGTAGTAGAGCATGCTGCATTGGTCTGGAAGGCCTGAAAATTAAGCAGTGTGGACAATGGAAAATTCTACACATATAGGGCACAACTTCAAAGATAAATATTTGCTTTGATCCTAGGGCCTGAGTTATAAGTGTTACGAATTGTTAGTTATGGCTCCAAGAAAAGACAACGATGAACAACCAGGTGGGCATTGAGGGCAGTCCAACACTTGTCGTTGGCAAATATAGGATCTGGAAATATTTCTCTATATTCAAATACTAGCAAAGACAAGAAAATTAGTACAGAGCTTATCAAGATGTCCTATAGAATGAGGAAAAAGAAACATCTTCCTGAAGACCTACAAGTAATGAGTTTCTAGAATCAGGACAAATTTTAGAAAACTGTTAGGCCATCATTAGAAACATGCAGTAATCCTAGATTATAAGAAACAGGTTGGAAAGTCACCAAGGAAAGAACAGATTGCATTGCTGGTGTTTAAATTAACTCAACCTTATTAAAAAGTAATTTGACAAAATATATTTCGAGCTTTAAAAAATATTCTACCATTAACTCCTAAATCCCATATTTAGGAACCTATTCTAAGAAAATAATCAGATATAAAATTTTGTATGCACATATGTATATATGTACGAAATAATCACAGTATCATCTATAATAGTTTAGAATACTTCCAGTTCTAATGTATTTTAATAATTTAAATGATTTTGTATTTTTATGTAATTTTGTTATTTAGTCCTTGGAAATATAATTTTAAGGAGAGCTAACAAAATTTTAAGGTTAGCATGCTATATTTTTAAATAAAAAGTGTAACAGAATATCTGAATTTTGTAAAAAGAAATTTGCCAAAAAAGTCTATCTAAAAAATATACTAAAGTGTTAACTAATTATCCCTGTGTAAAGGGACTTCAGGTGCATTTTATTTTTTAAAATAATTTTTTAGTTTTCTCATTTTATGTAACAAGCATGTATTAGTTTATACTCATACCAATTAAACATCTGCTTAGACGCCTGGTATTGGTTAATAAAAAATAGAATTCATATTACTGTTTTGAACATATATATTTTTATCTCCTTTAAAAATCCAACCATAAAGACAAGAGTGCTGTAGAAAATGAATACATCCATGGTGATAGTAAATTAAAAGAGAAAAAGGTGGGGTTACTTTGATGGCTAGGCCTGAATAAACTGTAACCCACATGGATAAAGGCTGCAGGCAGGCAGCAGCACTCTCTGGTAGAGCTCCGGGAAGGCCATGCCAGAGGGGCAGGTGAAAAAACCCAGGCTGTGGTGGTCTCAGAGTGCGCTGACCAAACCCATGCTCAGCGTTTCAGTTGGAGCTTTCCAAAGCTGATATTTTGTTTGGTGGAGGACTCATATATGGGTACTGTACCTGGGTAGAAAAAGGGACAACAAGGCTCGAGGGGATATGAGTTGACCTTTGATGTCCAAATTTAATCTTAAAGAAATAAGAAAAAGCAGCCAGTGCCCCTGAGAAGCCAACTGTTGAGATACTTTTGAATCACATTTTCAAACACGGGTACTGTTTTATTACTGGGCAATTGTACTCTACACTGCAAATCTAGCACTGGGAAGGGTAGAACACCCTCACCATTAAAAAAAAATAAAAGGAAAGAAGAGCTAATGTTCATTCAAACATTCCTCCTACTGAGTACAATGAAATCTGAATTAATATATTTTGCTTCTAATGGGCAATTCCCTCTCTTAAGCAATTTCTTTAAAGTGAATCTATGTGATAAAAAATAGCACTTATTTTTAAAAATTCCAGTTTAAGTCCCATATTTTGGCTATGCAATTGATCTTTAGGGTAAATGCAAAATGGGAGTTTTATTGCAGCTCTTTGGATTTTACACAGTAATTTTTCTTTAACTATTTCATTAAGGTTTAAAATGTGTACTAGCAGGTAAAAATTATAATAGATTAAAAAATAAGACTATTTTCTGAATAAGAGTTAAGGACTCCAAAGAATTAAGTGATATTGATCAAAACGTTGAAATCTATTGCAAGCAATACTAGCTCACTGCTCACTTATAACCATAATTAAATGAAAGAGGACAGTCCCCACTGTCTAGTGCTTATCAATATGACTTTTCTATATTGCTTTTACTCTTCATTTTAAGATTTCACATTACCAGGACTAGAGGACAGAAGAGGGGCATGAACATATAAGAATGATACGACCATTTTAAATTTTATTTCTTGGATGAAAAAACCAGACAAATGCAAAGGATAAGTTGAAGATTCTCTAGCTATCATAAAATGATTACACACAACACATTAGACATTTATAAAATAACACATAAAATTAGAATGCAAGACTTGGATTAAAAAAATAGTGAGAAATTTAATGTCCCTCTTTCAGAATCTGACATCTAGTAAAAATATAGGTAAGGATATAGAGTATTTGAGTAACATAATCAAGACACTCAATATATACGTATAGAACTTTTTTTCTTAAAAACAACAAATACATTTTTTTATGTCCATGGAACATATACCCAGATTAGTCATGCACTTGATCACAAAGAAAATGATATTTTAAATGTAGATTATAGATTATATCCTCATAATTTGTTGTTATAAATAAATAATAAAAAGGTAATAAAATTATAATCACTTGATAGACTGAAAAACTCTCTCCAAAAATTATCAAAGAGAAATCAAAGTGAATAATCTCAAATGTAATTGTTGACTTAGGCAAAGATCATCAACAGATGCTACAAATAGTGGATAATAGATTGAAACAGGATATTACACAGTGACTAAGTATTGTCCCATGAGTTAAAAACTACTTACAAAGGTAAAACTATATTTTTATGATAGAGATTAACACTGTAACCATATGAATAAATTTAGCATTACCAGTAGTGCGATAACCAGAATTTACGTGCCTGCTGATATGAAATACACATCATTAAGTATATAACATCACCAATGAATATTCTTGCTAAAAATATTCAACCTGAATTTCAAGCCTCGGCCTAATTTCCAGTTTACAGAAAATATAGCAGAGAGAAAAATGTATTAATTGATATTATGAGAAAACAAATAAAGCCAGAATGTGAAGTAGTGTGCAAAACAACTGATCTGTTTTCTTCTAAAAATTAATGTCACAGAGGAAAAAAGAGAAACTGATTTAAAGAGACTAAAGAAAAATTTACCAAATGCTATGCATAACCTTAATTGGATCATGAATTTAAAAACATTAATATTAATATTTTAATTAAATATCCACACTAATATTTCTTAATTAAATATTTATATTGAATAATGAATGGATAACAGTTATTAATAAACAATTATAAAATATTAATATTTTTGCAATAACTGGGAAATCTGAATGTGTACTGATAAAATTATTATTTGTTTTTAATATTTTTAGGCACAGAATGGTAATTTGGTTATCTAAAAAGTGATCTTATTCAAAGCTGTCTGCTTCATCATTTAGAGAAGAAGTATATTATGTCTGCTCTTATATTTAAATGATTCAGTGAAAGATAAAGAAATAAATAAAAAACACTCACATATTCAATATTTATTTGTGATATATATAGATAGATAGACGAGAAAGCAAAATGGGCAAATTCTTAACAATGGATAAAAGTAGATAAATGGCCTATAGTTATACAGTTAGGTGGAACTATGTGAAATTGCCAATACTTAATCATTTTTGAGCTAAAAAGTGACCATTTTATATTTGAATATATCAATTACCATAGGAGACACTGGAAAGGTGATTAACAACCTACTATTAAAATGATACCAGGAACTATCTGACTTCTAACTAGCCTTTAAAGATTTTATCATCTCTATGCTGTGCTATTTCTGACCATAAAAAAATAGAAAAGTCTTTAGTTCATATAATCAATATAGCATTGCCTTAATAATATCTTAACCCAATAACGACAGTCCCCTCTCCCCAGAAGAAAAAACTATAGACCAAATATCAGTTATTATTATAGATACAGAATTGCAAGAAAAAAATAACTATTCTGAGAATATAAGGATAATTCAATATTAGGGCATCTATCAATATATTTCTACATATAAATAAAGTAGAAGAAACTGATTATTTCAACATATGCTGAAAATTCATCTGACATTTCTGATAAAAGCCATGAGTAAAGGAGATTATTTAGTGAGTGCTTTGTACTGCTGAAAACACTTTAACATGTATTTCCTCATTTAAACTTTACACATTTTATCTTCAGAGATAGATGCTTTATCCCTATTTCACTCTAAATTTCTATGAATGGGAATGCTGAGTCATATAGTAACTATGTTTAACTTTATAAGAAACTGCCGAAGTGATTTATAGATTGGCTGTATCATTTTGCATTTCCTCCACCAATGTATTCTCTTCAAGTCTGTAGCTTATATTTTCATTCTCTTAATAATCTTTTTAAATAATATTTTTTACTTTTCAATTATAGTTGGCATACAATATTATATTAGTTTTAGGTGTACGACACAGTGATTAGACATCTATATAACTCACAAAATGATCATCCCAATAAATCATCTGACACCATAGTTATTACAATATTATTGACTATATTCCTTATGCTATACTTTATATATATCTCTGTGACTGTTTCACAACTACCAATTTGTACTTCTTAATCCCTTCCCTCTTCTGCACTAATCCCTGCCCCCAACCCTCCTCCTATCTAGTAACTCTCAAATGTTCTCTATATCTATGAATTTGTTTCAGTTTTGTTTATTTTGTTTAGACCCACATGTATATGATATCATATGGCATTTGTCTTTCTCTATCTGACTTACTCCACTCAGCACAAGACCTTCTAGGTCCATCATGAAATATCTTTTTACATCCTTTATTTTCCATCTCTGTGTCTTTTAATCAAAAGTGAGTCTCTTGTAGGATTTTGTTTTCTTTTCCATTCAGCCAACTTATCTTTTGATTAGAGCATTTATTTTTCATTTGAAAGTAATTGTTGATAGATATGAAATTATTTTCATTCTTTATTCATATTTTTGATACATGTTTTTTCCTTCTTCTTTAAGAAGTCCCTCCTAACATTTCCTGTAATACTGGCTTGGTGATGATGAATTCCTTTAGCTTTTTCTTGTCTGGTAAGCTCTTTATATGTCCTTCGATTCTAAATGGTAACTTTGGTGGGTAGAGTAATCTTGGCTGTAGGTCCTTGTTTTCCAACACTTTGTATATTTCATGCCAAGCTTTTCTGGTCTGCAAAGTTACTATTGAGAAATTGACTAACAGCCTTATGGAGGCTTCCTTGTAGGAAACTAACTGCTTTTCTCTTGTTGCTTTTAAGATTCTCTTTGTATTTAACTTTTGGCATTTTAATTATGATATGTCTTGATGTAGACCTCTTTGGGTTCATTTTGTTTGGAACTCTCTGTGCTTCTGGGGGTTGTATGTTTCTTTTTTTCACCTGGTAGGAAAAGTTTTCCACCATTATTTCTTCAAATAGGTTTTCAATTCCTTGAGCTCTCTCTTCTCTTTCTAGTACCCCTATGATGTGAATGTTATTACATTTGATATTGTTCCAGAGGCTCCTTAAACTGTCTTAATTTTTTTGGACTCTTTTTTCTTGGTGCTGTTCTGATTGGGTGTCCTCTGCTATCCCATCCTTTATGTGGTGATTTGATCCTCTGCTTCATCCACTCTGTTGATTTTCTCTTATGTGCTCATCATCTCAAATATTGTATTTTTTATTTCTGACTAGTTTCCTTTTATGTTGACTATCTCCATTTTATGTTCTCTGTCTCTTTGTTAAAGTTCTCAACGGATTCATCTACTCTTCTTCTAGGTTCCTTGAGCATTCTTATAATCACTGTTTTGAACTCTGTATCTATTAGATTGCTTGTCTCCATTTTGTTAAGTTCTTTTTCTGGAGCTTTGTTTTGTCTTTCACGTGAGACATGCTTCTTTGCCTCCCCATTTTGGCTGCTTCCTTGTGTTTCTTTCTACATATTAGAAAGGATTCTTAAGTCTCCCAGTCTTAGTAAAGTGGCTTTATGTAGTTAGTGTCCTGTGGGGGGCCCAGCGGCACAGTGTTCTCTGGTCACCTGAATGAGGTGCTCAAGGCATGTCCCTTGCGTGGGTTGTGTGTGCTCTCCTGTTATAGTTGAGACTTGGTTGCTGTTTGCATGCCAATGGGAGGGATTGACCCTTAAACTGATTAGTTTGCATACTTGGATGGGGGAGGGCTTCACATAAGAACAGCTGGTGAGGGGCTGTCCCAGTGGAGCAAGATTCATTTTAGTAGGGCTCTGCCTTTCAGCTGTACCCTCATTAGGTGCAGCCCTGGGTGGTGCTCTGGCTCTGGTGCTGGTCGAAGCAGGACACTGGGTATACTGGCCCAAGGCCCTACTGGGAGGGGTCCAGCTATAGGCCATGTTCAACCGCAGCCTGTGTACCTTCAATTCAAGGCCACCTGGAAAGAGTCAGCAAGCAATCCACAGATGGCTGCCATCCATGCTGGGCTAATAGGTGCCTTGAGAGGCCAAGCCAGGAACAGAGGCCAGCTGCCACTAGTGTAGGGCTTGAGGCTGCTCAGCAAAAGTACAAAGTTATGCTGAGGCCAGATGCTCCTTCTTTGGGTTTTGTGAACCTTTGAGAAATTTTAAGACAGTTTGTAGTAAGAGCCAAGACAGGCCATTTGTATGGAATAAGCCACTGGAGGTAGCTTGGGTGGGGCCACAAGTTGGGAGAGGTGAAGTCTCAGGGAATCACCTGGGCAGAGTGACCTGTATTATTCAGGTTGATAGAGACTCAGATATGGTGGCCATCTGCATCTGCACACTGGGAGGAAGGAGGGCCTAAGAAAGGAACAATGTCCTATGCCACCCCACCAGGGCTCATCTCCCTGTATGTCCCTAATGTTCCTCAAATAGCTGCCTCAGTGCTGGAACTCAGAGCGAGTGAGTCATCAGCAAGAAAGTCTGGGTGGGGGCCCTTTAAGAGGAATGCCTGCAACTCCCGCAGCCTTCCATCTTACTCAGCCACAATCTCCACTGGTTTTCATAGCTAGAGGTTGTGGGGACTTCTCTACCTAGCATTTGAACCCTGGGCTTGGGAGCCTAGTGTGGGACCAGGACCCCTTTCTCCTCAGGTGGAGTGGGTGGAGTTCTGCAGCCAAGATAATCTTTCTGATTCTCAACAGGCAGTTGTGGGACTGGGTTATTTAGTGTCTCCATGCCTCCTACTGGTTTCGAGGTGACCTCTTATGTCTGTCCCTAGTTGTAGGGCTTATGTTGAGCACTGCAGTGATGGTTGTTGGTTGTTCTGTAGTTTCATTATAATTTTGGTGTGGTCACCAGAAGAAGTGTGCACAGCATCTACCTTCTACACCATCTAGACTAGTCTCCTCTTAATAGTGTCTCTTGCAACACAAAATATAGTTCATTTTGATGAAGCTCAATTTATCCTTTTTTTCTTTTACAGATGATGCTTTTCATATAATTTCTAAGAGCCCTTTGCCTAATTTGAAGTCATGAAGATTTTCTCCTCATTTTATCCTGGAAGTTTTATAGTTTTACGTTATACATTTTGACCTATGATCCATTTTGAGCTCATTTATATGTAAAGTCTAAGGTTTAAGTCAAGGTTCATTGTTTGGCCATGGATATTATATTAGGTTTCCATTACTGTGTTGAGGATCTTTGCATCTATGCTTATGAAAAATATTGGTTTGTGTGTGGTTGTCTGTGAGATTGTTGTCTGACTTTGGTATTTGGGTAATTCTGGCCTCTTAAATTGAGTTGGAAAATGTTCCATTCTCTTCTATTTTTTTGAAGAGATCATTTAGAATTAGTATTATATCTTCTTTCAGAGAAGAGTTTACCAGTGAAACTATCTGGGTCTCTAGTTTTCTTTTTTGGAAGGTTTTGAACTATAAATTCTACTTTTTAAAATAGATATAGGAAGATTTAATTTATTTCTTCTTGAATGGCTTTTGGCAGTTTGTCAAGGATTGTTACATTTTATCCATTTTGTTGAATTTATGTTCATAGAAGTGTTCATGGTATTCACTGATTATCCTCTTAATGTCTCTAATGTCTGTCATGACATTTCCCTTTTATTTTTTGATATTGGTGATTTTGATTTTTTTTTTAGTCTGTCAGTCTGGCTAGAAATTTATCAATTTTGTTGATCTTTTTTTTTAAAGCAAGTCTGTTGAAGAAAATTCCATTTCCACATTTGTATAAATTGGATAATTTCCAATAATCTATCTTCAAGTTCACTGACTCTTTCATCACTCATTCTTTATTTGGTTGTTGACCCAATTCAGTGAATGTTTTATTTTAGTTATTGCATTTTCAATTCTAAAATTTTTGTTTATTTCTTTTTTTGTAATTTCTATTTCTCTGATGAGTTTTTTCCATTTTTCCATTTGTTTCCATTCTGTTTGCTCAATTCCAACATCTGTGTCATCTTGGGGTTAGTATCTATTGATTGTCTTTTCCTGTGTGAGATACTAATATTTTCCTGGTTTTCATATGCTGAGTAATTTTGGATTTATCCTGGAAATTTTGAATATTATGTTAAATGACTCTGGATCTGGATATGTTAAGTGACATGAGATTCTCCTATGAAGAATGTTGATATTTTGTTTTATCAGGTAGTCAACCACATTAGGTCCATTGTGCAAGTTCTTACTGGCTTTCTGTTGCCTGTGGTTCCAATGTCAGTTCAGTTTCAAAGTCTGTAGCACCACTCAGATCTGTCCTGCATGTGTACAGTCTGGGACTTGAATGATGATCTGCCTTATAGTTCATTTCTCAAAGTCTTTGGTGTGCTATTTAGGATCAGATACATGCATGCACTACTTAGGGGTGAGCCCAGAAGTTTATACATGACTTCATTGGATCACTTTCTTGCTCTCCCTCCACTTCATAATTTCTTCCACATTTTCTGACTTTCTAAAAGCCCAGGGATTTAGTTTCCTTACACTACTACATTTCCCATGATTTTCCCATAATATTGCACCTGCTGCCAATGTCAAGTATTGAAAGGATTAAGAAAGAAAAGAAATGTAACAAAAATTTTTCCCAAGGTCTCAGGACCTTAGTTCCTCTGGTTGGAATTTTAGGGATATGCCCAAATGTTGCTGCCATCATTACCACTGCTGCCTCGGGACTGCATCATTCTGGTCTTTAAACTACCTTCGAGTCCAGGTCAAGAGGTTATAGAGAGAAAAAGATTGGAAATTCACTGCTGGTCTGCTATCATTTACTTTTTTTTTTTTTTTTCCAAAAAGGAGAACTTTCCACATGATTAATCACTAGAAGAAAGCCAAATATTCTGGTGTATTTCTTCTCAATCTTTTTTTTTTTTTTTACTTTTTAAAAATTAAATTATTGAGGTGACACTGGTTAATAAAATCAAATAGGTTTCAAGTGTACAATTCAGTAATACATCATATGTATATTGCATTGTGTGGTCACCATTTACTTTTAAGAGTCCTTTGATAACTGCTACATGTTTTCTGTATAGGGCTTTTGGTCACAGTGGAAAAGATTTGGGGGAATAAACATACTTTGTTCATCTTGACCAGAACTGGAATTTCCTTCACAGCCTTTTACTTAAAGTAAAGATACAACTATTACTTAAGTAAGGCACCTATATTGGATCATACTATATGAAAACAGGCTAATCAATTATCTTCAATAGGGCAGAATGTTCATTGTTTGGTAAACTTAATGTATAGGTGAAGCTTATTATTATTGATGCTCTCAAGATCATGTTGGAGAAGATAAATAAGAACATGGCTAGTGAAGGATAGCTGGCAGTTGTAAAGATAAAGACTATTATCTCTGGAACTAGGAAGATTCTATACACAGAAAGAAAGTGTATTAAAGAGCCCGGATAGCATTGCAAGCAAATTTATGAGCTGCTGATTCATAATACTGGTTATAAACTGAGGATATTTTTAGATCAACGATAGAGTATATTCATTCAATATCTCTAACAGACTATGTCAAACTAGACTGATTTTAGAAATAAATATTTGAAGTTATGAAACATATTTTCAGAAAAGCCTATGGGAAATAGAACAATTTTAAATGAGATTAGAGGTAGGGAATATAAAGTATAAATCTACTTTCAAATGAGTAAATTGGTTTTCTATGTTTCATGACAGAGGGTATTTCTCAGGCCTGCCAACTGATACAAATTGATACAAAATATACAAATTTGTACAAAATCAGTGTAAAATAATAAAATTGATATAAATTGATGAAATGGTACTAATTAAATATCAGAAAAGATATTAAGTAAAGAGTATATTAAGAAGGAAATAGAAACATGTTCTAGAAAGAATCTAAGCTCTGGATAAATAAAATACTTTTTGCAAGCATTTTTCTTTAAGAGGTTTATAATTTTGAATGCAGAAATAGTAGCTGCCTATAAGATTGATGAATCTAGTTATTACATAAAATGAACTGAGCTCTCTCCAGAGACTAGCATTTCTTTCTGTTTTTCATGTAAGCCATACTTTCACAAATGCAATTAATTGATAACTGTGTGTGTGTGTGTGTGTGTGTGTGTGCACGCGCGCGCACCACAGGCAATAAAAGAGTGTTTGGCAAGAAAAGGTTCATAAGGCTCATAGTTGTTCACTTGGGTATTGTTATAGCAACATTTGTTGAGCACTTACTGTGTGCCCTCAATTTTTTTTATATGCAACACTTAATCCTTATGACAATATAAAGAAGTAGTTACTATTATTCTATTTTATACATAAGAAAATTGAGACATAGAGAGGTTGAATTTATTATTCAAGTTCACACAGCTAGTAAGAGAAGGAGGAGGTTTGGGACCCACACCATCCACCTCCAAAGTATTATGCTGATTTACTATATTAATATTCCACTGAAGCAAATTATTAAACATGCATGAGACTGTGGATACAAGAAGAGAAATTAAATAGAACATAGCTAGATATTGAGGAAACTTAATGAAATGTATTCCTCCATTATATTACATTGACATTACATTAAATTGACATTTCCTCACCTCAGTAATAAAGTCTGTAAGCAGGTGTATTTAACTCTGCTATTGTTTAAAATTTTAAAATATTACCTCTTCATTTAAAAATTTAAAAATTTAATTTAAAAATAAAAATGTCACCTCTGCATGCATTCCTATGATGGCTGTTATTAAAACTTTGTAGTCAGTGGGTATACAAGATACAGAAAACATTCTGGGATGGCATATAATGGGTAAGGGTCATAAACCAAAATTAGAGTTTAAATATTTAACTAAAATAATGATAGTAGAGATAGTGCGCTAACTAAAAGTTATTCACTCTGCAATGAACACAGGCCACCATGTGCAAATTTTTTGTTTGATTTGTGAAAGAAGCCAAGAGCAGGCTGACTTAGGATCCTAAATAGGGTTGGGAGAAGAGCATTAGGGTGACAAAGTTCTATAATTTCAAATTCCTATTGAGGAAGACAAGCTTCCATGCTTGACTACTTTGGACTAGGGCTGGTCTTGTTTACTTTACCTGTTTTAGATCAAAGAGAAAAGCTGCACCAGAAAATTTCTGTGCTGCATTAGCAAGTCAACACAATCACTCATGATGGATGAAGATTTCCTGTGCTTATTTCTAACAGGGCTGTCTTGGTTATAAAAGTACATCTCTTTTTTCCCCAGAGGATTTGTTAATCAAGGTAGATTGCAGGCATCAGGAATAGCTCATTTATTTAGGATGGCAGAAGAATGCACTAGTTGAGCATGTAGGCCCTGGGCTCAGGCTGCCTCGGCTGGAGTTTGACTCTGCAGCCCAACAGTGGTGTGATCCTTGGCCACTTTGCCAGGCCTCACCCACCCTAGAAAGTAGCTACTATTATTATTCCCATTTTATAGATTGGAAGCTGAGTCATAGGAAAGTTATATGCCTTGCTCTTTATATGTATGGCACAGAGTAAGTACTCAATAAAAGCTTGCTATTACTGTTGGAGATGTTAGAAACCAAAATCTGGAAGCTATAAAAGTCATTGTGTTAAGGACACTTTCTAACGCCATCAGAATACCAGTTCTATTTTGCACCAGTGTACAAGGCTTTCTGCATTGTTTTTCAGATATCTTCAAGAGATGGTCAACATTCCTATCTGAGGGAACCCAGGAAAGATTTGCACTGTGGTATGGGGTCCATTCTCATTTGTTTGTTAGTTCCATATGGTGCCTTATCCTAAGCCAAGGATGAGGTTACCACCTCAAATTAATTACCACTGCCAGAGAGCTCTGCCCTTTTGGTTTTTGAGGTTTATTTGCAAGCATGTGTGATCATTTGGTGGATTATCTTGTTAACTGGCCTCTATAGGACAAAGCTTGACATCTTTGATCTCTTCTGTTTCCTGGCTCACAGCAGATCTCTTGGAGACTGGAGGTTAGGTTTTCCTCACCACCAGTATTAAAGTATGCTACAGAAGGGAGGAGATCTGGAATCCTAATCAAAAAACCATTCTACTGTGTTTCACATGAATACCTACAAGATAATACTAGAGGAGTCTTCTCTTTTTCTCTAGAATTTTGAGAAACAAATCTGTGATTTATTTCAAATGCTGCATTAAAAATATTTTATTATTTTTTAAAAGAAAATAAAAAAGCTTTAGGATGAGAAGTTTGAATATGGTTAAGAAAATTCTTATTCAATGAAGAATTTGTTTAATACGTAGAGAATTTTCTGAGTTTTTCTAAGTACAGCACCATTGCTGTTTTAAAGTCATTTCTAGCGAAGTGTAATTTTTATTGATACTATCAATTTTTACCTTATATAAAATACTTTATCTGCATTCTACTGTGGTAGTTTGTAGCTGAGTGGCAAATTTTGTAGGGATAAAAAACAACTCAAGTTCTTAGTAAACAACTCAAGTTTGCATACCTAATAATTTAAGAGAAAAAATACAGAATGTAAAAAAACCAAGAAGGAACAGCAATGTAAAATATATAAATAAATCACATACCAAGTGAGTTTGTTTGAATTCATTCAATATTACATTTGCATTTCTGCCTCTTGGGTTTCCCTCATTTGTGTTATTCTATTAAAACTCCAATTTACTTTTATTTTGGTATCTTATGGAAAAAGTCTGGTATGAAAGTTGATTAATGAAACATTGCTCTGTAAACAAGTAAAACCTTGCTAAATATAACCTAAAAGAGAGACAACTATCATTTAAAAGCTATAAAGGAATTGAGAATTTCTTTGATAACATTATAAGCCATGACAGAGAAGTGAAGCATATGATAGTATCACTATGACATGGTTGAGTCAAATTTATGTCACGCTTGTGTGTTCGTTTGTACACACACTAGCTTGTTCTTTTATGTTAACTACATTATGTTCTATTTCCTTCCCATTAATCAATGAGCAGTGGCTCTTCCTCCTCAAGTTAGCCCCTGCCTTCCTCTAAGTATAGGTACTAAGGAGTTTAAGCTGAAGACTCAGGTGTGCCTGGCCCTGGGCAACCCTAGTCAAATCTGGTGGTATTTAACATTAGCCCCATTTCTACCTGTAGTTAGGGAATCTAAACCAGCAGTTCTCAAAGTGTGGTCCCGGAACCAGCAATATCAGCATTGCCTGGAATGTGGTAGAAATGCACATTCTTAGGCTCTGACACAGATGTACTAGATCAAAAACTTGGGTAGGGGCCCAGCATTCTGGGGTTAATAAGCCCTCCAGGTGTTTCTGGTGCTCACTCAATTTGAGAGTCATTGGTTTTAACTTGGTCTTCTTGCCTGTATCCTGTCTGTCTGAATTGGCTTCCTGGGTACTCCTATATCTATGAACTTCAGTTTTCTTCCTCTGAGTTCCTCATGACTGGGTCTCTGTTCTATATTACTGGGTTACTTCCCTAATTTCAGATTAACACTCTAGTTGCCAGTTGAGATTTCCACTTTGCCTGTTAGGCTGAAGCCCTGTCAGTTCCTTTCCCTAAATACAAGCTCTGTCTTTTTTCCTCTCCCATCCTGGCTGGTGGCCAAGTCTGGCATTGAATCAGTTGGATTATTTGGAGCTAGTTCCCACTGGGCAGGTCTATGACCTGGAAACCTTATGTTGTGCCCCCAGTTGGGCATAATAACACTGGCTAAATTTACCTCTAGGCCTCTCACTTGTGGGTGCTAGGGTTGACAACACTATCTTTCCTAATTAGGCCCTGTCCTATAACTTGGATAATTGTTCTAACCTGCCTAGAACCCCATTGATATAATCCTCTCTCCCTGCTGACCTGGATATTAAGAGACTATATAAACTATGCCATCTATTTGAAGTCCATGGAAACTTTTAGAAATCACTATAGGAGAGTTAGGTAAACACTTTAGGATAAAACATGTTACTGATTTCGGGACAACCTCTTTAGGGTAAAGAAAGGTAATAGTAGAAAATGTTACATTTGTATTTAAGAAAATGTTGACATCACTATTTTCTGAACATTTTAATCTACTTTATAGGATATTTGATACTTATGGGGATTGGTATCCTCTAACTTTTGTTTTCAAAGCCCTAATTTTTCCATGGAAGAATCTACCTACTGAATTTTATTTTCCAGAAACCTGAACACACAAGCGTCTTACTAACAGTTTACTGTGGATCCAGTGCTGTAGAGTTTGATGTAATATGTGTGCTCATCCATAGGAGCCTACCAGTAGCCACTACTATGAAAGAAATTGCAGGTCACGTTTATATGCCTAGAAAATAATTCAACGAGCATTTCATAACACTCTCCATTCACCTTTGGTCAATGCTCTTTTTATATGTTTAGCCAATATTCACAGTACTTCATGAGGTCCTTTTTTCCTTAAATTTGGTTTAATACATAGCCACTTGGCCCAGTTTAGGCATAAGCTTTCTTATACTAAACTTCCTGCTTCTGTTTCCTCTTTGTTAAATAGATAGAAAATGATCAGTAAATACTTAACAAAAGCAATTTACATTTGTAGTTATATCCATTTAATTTTTCACATAGCAATTATTTATTCAATTCTACTATGTGCCAGGCACTATATTGGTGCTGGAATTACAGAGCCCTTGCCTGTAAGAGTCTTCTTGGAGGTTCTTTTCCAGTCAGATGGATCCTTTCCTGTCAGATATGGGTATCAATTTGCCTTACCGAGAATGGGCAAGGATCAGGAAGGAACTGTGTGATTGATCAAGATGTATGGCTTTGAGAAATAAAATATGATTTACCTGAAGTACTGTTACATTCTGCAATATGAAAATGAGGATGCGGGTCAAAGAAACAAATAAAGATAACAACAGTTAAAAATAGATTTATCAGTTTTCACAATTGACACAATCTACCCATTTTTGCACTACCTACAACTTCAGGTTTATAGCAATCTTCTAGGCACTGCTAGTTGGAGGGCCCCTGACTGAAGCCTTGACTCCCTTTTGCTGTGAAAAATTGTCTAACTTCTATCTATAGCCACCCTCTGGCTAAGCATATGGCTCACTAATCAAGTATGTTTAACTGTTTCCCATGTCCCTGGTTTTATCTTAAGTGCTGTGAGAAATTAAAAACAAAACAAATTCACTTTCCTTCATATTATAGCTTTTTCTGCATATTTCTCTATTGGATTTTGAGTATCTTGAGGACAAGGCCTGTGTCTTACTCTTTTTTGTAAACTCCATAATATATCACAATATGAACAATAAACAGTGTTGAATGGAGGATATAGGAACAGACTGTTAACTGACATAGCCCTGAGATTTCTAGGACTCTTGGAAAAGTCAATTAAGTTGGTGATATGTCATATCATTTCACCTTATAAATGCAGGTCAACTTTACCCCAGGGAAAGTCAGTGCATAGACCTACCATTGTACTCTTGAAGAACACCAGAAATGGAACAGTACAGCCATGCCTCATCATGATTTCCTTAGTTAAACAGTGCCACTCACCTGATCTGAAGCCAAGTCAGCATGGGGGTCGTCCCTCCTCCAAAGACCCAGACTGTGAAGAACACGAGCAGCAGTGTGGTGGTAAACATCATTTGTTTGGGCTGAGATTCTGTGTCCCGAATAGCTAAGGCAAATGCTATTGCTCCTCTCAGACCTTACAAGGAAAACCAAACAACAACAACAGCAAAAAACAAACAAACAGAAATAATAAAAAGTTAAAGGAAATGAACATCTGCACTAGTCTCATTCTCATTTAATTGAATTTTATCTTAACAATTGCTAACAAACACAATTACTTTTTTAAATTAAACTTTTATTTTGATATAATTGTAGTTTCACAGGTAGTTGTAAGAAATAATAGACTGATTGTGTGCCTTTTCTCCTCAATGATAACATCTTGCAAACTCTAGTGCAATATCACAATCAGGATTTTGACATTGATACAGTCAAGTTACAGTACATTCCCAACACCAAAAAGATCTCTCATGTCACCCTTTTATAACCACATTTCCTTTCCTTCTACACAACTCCCTCCTTAACTTCTGGCAACCAGTAATCAATTTTCTATTTCTATAATTTTGCCATTTTAAGAATGTTCTATAAATGAAATCATGAAGTACGTAGCCCTTCAAACTAGCTTTTTTCACCCAGCATAATTCTCTGGATACTTATCCAGGTTGCCAAATATATCAATAAGTTGTTCTTTTTTATTACTGAGTGGTATTCCATGGTATAGATGTTCCACAGTTTTTTAACCACCCATCAAAAGACATCTGGGCTGTTTCTAGTTTGGGGGTATTACAGATAAGACTGCCGTGTGTGTGAGCATAAGTTTTCATTTCTCTGTTATAAATTCCCAGGACTATAATCACTGAGGCATATAGTATTTGCATATTTTAAAAATAAATTACCACTGTTTTTCAGAGTGGCTGTACCATTTTACATTCCCCCCAGCAATATATATCATCCAGTTTCTCTGAATGCTCACCAGCATTTAGGGTTGTCACAACATTTTTTTTTAGTTTAGTCATTCTGATAGGTGTGTGGTAATAGCTTATTGGGGTTTTAATTTGCATTTTCCTAATGATGAATGGTGTTGAACATTTTTTAATGTGCTTATTTGTTATATTTATACCCTCTTGGGTGAAATGTCTCTTTATGTCTTTCCATAATTTTTTTCTTTTTAAATTTTTTTTATTAGATTTATTGAGGTGATATTGGGTAATAAGATTATATGGGTTTCAAGTATACAATTTATATCTCTTTGTGTGTTTACCACCCAAAGTTTAATCTTCTATCACCATATATTTGACCCCCTTTTCCCTTATCTACCTCTCCTTCTCTCCCCTTTCCTTCTGGTAACCACTAAACTGTTGTCTGTGTCTATGAGTTTTTGTTTGTTTGTATTTTTTGTATTCTAATTAAATTGTTGAATTTTTGATTGTTGAGTTTTGAGAGTTCTTTAAATATTCTAGACAACAGTCCTTTGTTAGATACAAATATTTCCTCCCACTTTGTAGCTTTTAATCGATACAGTCTAATCTGTTGATTTTTCATTTTATGAATCATGTGTTTGAAATCAAGTCTAAGATTTGCTTAGGTCTATGTCCCAAAGGTTTTCTACTATGTTTAATTATATTTTTCTAAAAGTTGTAGAGCTTTACATTTTACATTTAAATCCATGACCATTTTGAATTAATTTTCCTCTAATGAGGTTTATATTGAAGTTCATTTTTTTCACCTTTGTCAAAAATCAGTTGGGTGTATTGTGTGGCTCTATTTCTGGGTCCTCTGTTGTTCCATTTATCTATGTATCTGTCCCTCTTCTAATAGCACACTGTCCTGATTACTGTAGATATATAGTAGACCTTACTATTGAGTAGAGACATTCTTGTATTTCATTTTAAAAATTATTTAACTATTCTAGATCTTTTGCCTTTCTATAATAATATTACCTATATCTAAAAAATATTTTGGACACATTTGTTTTTAGAAAATCAAATGTTTCAGATGATAATGAAAAACAAGCTTATAGACCACTGAAACTTAATAAATAAATAGCATTGGAGAATTAATTACTCCAGCCTGAGTAAATACTTTTATAAAGTCTATAATTTAAACTAGCCTATTAAAATCTATTATTTTTCCTGTTTTATTTTTCTTCTTTAAGGGTAATATGCTAATTCAATTTTATGAATCCACATTAAATATATTTGCAAGGAGAGATATTAAATATTAAATTCCAAAATTTCAAACCAAAGTGTGACAGCATTAATAAAAACAGAGATGTAGACTTTGAAGAAGAGTAAATAAAAGTCCAAGCAGTAAAGCAAAAAATTAAGTGGAAGGTCTCTCTTGGGTAACACAAACTTGCAAAACATTTATGGGCCCTGTTGTATCAGGTAACAGGACAAATAAATACTTGTAATGGCAGCAAGGATAAGTCAAAGAGAAAGTGATTTGGTTATTTTTATAGGAAAGCTTAAATCACATACATAAGATTTTAGTGGTCTATTTTTTATAATATTTACTGTATCATCTAGATTTCTAAATGACAAAATCTTTAATCATACATTAAAACAATTTTAGAAATCAGATACAGGATAGGATGAGGAAAACTATAAGTAACCTGGTTTTTATCCTTAGGTTTCCAACTTAGAATATAATGTCCATTTCTTATCTCCATGCTGAGAATATATAAGAGACAAGTGACATAACACAAGATCCAGAGGATTAGACTAGAGAGACTTAATATATTTTGCCCGACACAAGAAAGTCTCAAAAAGAGAGAGGAACATACACTCTGATTATAAAATACCTTCAAGGAACTAAATGTAATAGAGGAAGAAAATTATTCTAAATTTCCTTGTAGACAAGAAAATGGCCTGAAGATAAAGAAGATAACATTTGAAGTAGATATTAATAAAAAGTTCTTATACATTAAAAATTATGAACACTTTAGATAGCTGCACTCAAGAAGAAAAGCTTCCCACAAAAGATGCTCATGCATTCAGACCCAGCTGAAGACAAGAAAGGAGGGTATTAATAACCCTTGATACTGGGAAATATTTTAATAATGTTCTCTTCAGGGAATACAAATGGTGTCATTAAGGAATGAAAACTCAAGGAAACAGTCTTACAACAGACTTCTGTACCTGAGGATAGAATTTTCAGGTCAAGGTAAAGCTTCTAGCAGTATTTAATCACAGTACAAGATGAGAGAGATGATGATCTTTTCATTTTCTCTTCTCCTCAAGCTCACATGTAGAATGTTCATAAAGGAACATTACCCCAAATTAAGTGGTGAGTATTAGAAGTATTAAATGATGAGACTGTAAGTATTTATTTTTATTTTATTGAATATGTATATGCATTTACTTTGATTTTTTGTGAGAACAAAAAGAATAAAAAGTTAAAACTTACTATATCATGCTTATTGTAAATTCTTTCATGTTAGATATCAAAGACAAGGAAGAACACAATCATTTATTTTCCTAAATATGTTTAATAAAATATTGCTATTATATTAAACTAGCATAACTGCTCTTAAATCTAAATTATCTATACATGAGTAGTTCTTGGTTAAAAAATATACTCAAAAGATATGTGTTATTCTGAATTCTAAAACATATATATCGTAGATCTAAAACTCTCTATATTTACAGGATGCAATGTTAAGATCTCTGGGGGGAAAAAACAACATTCAGTCAACTGCCTTGTACTTGTGGCAGGTTGAGAAATGTTGCCAATTAAGGCCAAATTCCAGAATATTAACAAGAGGATGCCTTCTACACATGATGACCACCTAAAAAGTCACAGAATTTTTTGGGAGAAGGGGTAATCTGTCTGTAGCCCTGGTCACATGTAGCACATATGGCACATACCACATTTGAGATGGACTGGAGGCATGGGAATCATGAAACTTAGGTGAAATTGCTAAGTAGACAAAGTAAAGCTAATTTAGAACTCCAGATAAGAACTATTGCTTGTGTTCCACTCAACTTTTATAATTTCAAAGTTATTTATCATACATTTGGAGCTTAGACAATTGTCAAATCAATGGCCATTCCTTGCTTCATTCAATACATTTGTGTTTTAGTCAGCCATAACAAAGTACCACATGGGCATCCAAAACAAAATACTATAGTCTGTCTAGCTTCAACAACAGAGATTTATTTCTCACAGTTTGAGAGGTTATAATGACCAAGATCAGGGTGCCAGGATGGTCAAGTTTTGATGAGAGCTCTCTTCCTGGCTTGCAAAAAGCCATATTCTCACTGTGTGACAGCGAGCTCTGTGGTGTCTCTTCTTATGAGAGCATTAATCCTATCTTAGGGATCCGACTCTTATAAATTCATCCTAACTTAATTATTTTCCAAAGGCCCCATTTCCAAATACCATCACATGGGAGGTTAGGGCTTCAATATATGGATTTAGGGAGACATAATTCAGTTCATAATGGATTGTGCTGATTACCTGTCATGTGTAGGTTCTGTGCCCACTTATTCTATCTTCTTAACACCAAGGGTTTGGGAAAGAGAGGACTTTAGGATCAGCATAAATTACTTAGGCAACTGGCAAAATACTGGAAATAAAAACTAAATATTGACTTAGAAGTTTCTTTTAGCTAATTGCTATTTCCAAGGAACACACAGCATTTTGCTTAGAAACTCAAGAAATCCAGAACTCATTTTTAAATTTGTGTTTTGTTTTGTTTTATGAGTACTTTGGCCCTTTGGGTTAACCTTTATTTTTCTCTTTGTTTTGGCCAACTAATGGAAATAATTCTGTACTTTTGGGGGTTGACAGACTATACCATTTCATTTTAGAAGGGTTTAGTTTGCAGAGACTTAATATGTTTTAATATATTTCACATACTTAGTTAGAAAATTAACATCATCTAGGGGAAATAAAAGAATTACCTGCATTTAAATGTGGTTTCGTTTAAAATTGGTCTCTAATGGATCTTTATGTTAATTATGTTGATGTTCTATTCATAACAATAGAAGACTATTGAACCAAGGAAAGCTTTCTAGCAAGGACCCCTGCTGCAGAAAATGTGCAGCTTCCAGTTTATCTTTAAGAATAAAAATGAAACTTAACCTATTTTATATATTTGCAAATGTGTTCTAAAGGGGTGAAGGTAAGATACAGTTACATTTAAATCAAAGCAATACAAGTGATTTTTAATGAAGGCTAAGGCAATAGTTAAAAATTAAACATTTATTGAGCACTCACTATCTGCTGCATATTATGAAAGACACAATAGGGGAATGTAATGATGAGGAAATTTGGGGTCCTTTGTTCTAGGACTCATGGTTTTATAAAAATGACTCTCTTAAGCAGTAAATTGTGATAAGGCACATTAGAGTTATAGAGCATACTTTGGATGTATTGTAGAATTAAGAAAAAGGTAAGATTGCTAAACTTCATGAGGGCCAGATCATGACCATTATCAACAGATGCATAATGTTTCAGGCATTGAAATTATTAGTGGGGTTAAAGAGGTCTTTGCGTACATGGTTTTCTGTACCTGAATCATTTTCTCCCATCCAAATTCTCTCCAGTCCTTGCTCCTGTAACCCTCACCCAAAATTCACCTAATTTCAACTGGTCTTCAGAGCTCAACTGAGCCTCTGATTTCCCTATGAAGCCTCCTCTGAGGTCTGGGCCTGGTTTTGGCTAACTTATATACCTGGTACAACTTGTGCTAGCCCTATTAGGGAATTTATGACATTATATTGTAATTGGTTGGCTCTTTGTCTACAACACCTAGAACAATGCCAAGAACATAATAGGTGCTCAAAACATATTTTTTGAACAAATTAACAAATGGATGAATATTCTGATTTTTCATGATTTCAGATTACATATGGAAATGTGATTGACACTTTATAGTTTAATGAAATGGTTGAGTAACTGTTTCTTCAAGTTTAGCTTCTGCACTTTTCATATTTGTTGAGACCCTAAAAGCCTTATATTGAGAGTCAAGAGACCTGGGATCCATTCTTAGGCTAGCTCCTACCAGGTTGCATGATTGTAAGCGGGTTGCCTCATTTGGATCTGTGTTGTCTCATCTCAAAACAGAGGTTTTAATATAAGATTTATGGTTTTTAACTAGAATTACACATGAAAGTTAGCTGTGGAACTTAACAATATATGTAGTCACTGACACTAGTGTACTAACTCTGGAGATTTGGCTTTAGGAGACGATGAGTTACATGATGGCTCAGTCTCCTCTTACTTCTCACTGTATTACCTTGGTCCAAGGTCCATTACTTCACACCTTGACTGGGCCTCTGATAGACGCTCTGGTCTCTTGACCTCACAGCCTCTATTATCTCCTTTCAGACTATCCATGTCCTTTTGAACAGTTTCCTAAATCCTGGCTTTATAAGGTTATGATCTGACCCACCAACCATAAGTAGCTTCTGACACTATAGAAATCCTTCAATCAGAACCTCACCCCACTTTTCCCATTTGCCTTGTTTTCTCCATTGAGAATTTTTCATACCAACAACATAGTCTTCTCTCTTCCCATAACAAGAGTTATCCTTACCTCTGTGCTATGATCCCACTGTTAACCCATTGTTTCACTTCTTTCTGCCTCTATTCCACCACCACAAATTTTCTCAGAAGACTCCAGTCCACATTGTTCTCTCTTACAAATCTTATAAAACATATTGCTCATGCCACTTAATATCACTTATGCCATTTAATGTATTAAATGATACTCTGAGATAAATCAGTAGTTTACCCTTAATTCTTAATCTTTTGAAACATTGGGATTACATCTTCCCTACAGAGTTTTTATATCTCTCATAGTACCCAAAACATAAAACTCAATAAATGATTTTAAATCGAATAATTGCAGTGGTTTCAGACCCTCTAGATATGAGGTGATGATATTCATGTATTCATTCCTTTATTCATTTAGGCTCCAGGGGATAGCATTAACCAAGAATAGTCTCTGCCTAATTAAAGGAGTTTCCAGATTAGTTTGAAATTATATAAATAAGTAAAATGTAAGGTACTACCAAAGTAGGATAAGAAGATAGAGAATGTATTTATGTGAGGGGTGGGGTGGGAATGTTTAGGTGGTTAGGAAAGGCACTTTGGTTACGTGACATTTAAGCAGAGACTCTAACAGAATGGAGAAGGGGTCATGTAGATATCTGAAAGAACGACATTTCAGGTTTCTGGAACAGCAAGTGCAAATGCTCTGAGGCAAAGATGTGCTTAACATGTTTAAGTAGGAGCAAAGGAGCTAGTGTGGCTGGAATGGGATGAATATGGGTGTAGGGAGAGGAGAGTGGAAGGAGATAATGCCAAAGCAGTAACAGAGTCAGATCATGTCAGGCTCTTGAATAGCAAGGCTTTTGAATTTTGAGATGGAAAACTTTAGGAAATTTTTGGGCATGATCTGTTTTATGCTTAAAAGGTCACTCTAGTTCTGCTAAGAAAAACATATTTCCATACTGGAGGTAGGAGGTCAGTGAGAGGCTGTTGTGTTAGTCTGTACAAGAGGTGAAAGTGGATCAGAACAGAGTGGTAGCATGGTAGATCTTGGAATAATGTCAAAGGTCAAGAATATCTGCTATTGGGTTAGAGGAGGGATATGAGAAGAAGAGAGAACTTCAAGAATTTATGTCCTACACAACTTAAAGATTTGGGGAAGAGCATGTTTGGGTATATGGGGAATCAAGGATTATGTTCTGGCCATGTGAAATCCAAGATAACTGTTAGTTTCAAATGCAAGTAGGAAGTCTGAGTGGGTAGTTGGATCTAAGAGTCTGAAATTCAGGAGAGAGGTTAGTCTTTATAGTAGAGAGAGTGGGAAGATGGCTGGAAAGTTTAATGCTTGAGTGTAAGAAGATAAAGTTTATTTTAAACCAAGTTATTCTTGCCTTAGGCTTTTGTACATGCTGTTCCTCCTGCCTCCAGTGCTCCTGCCAGGCTGCCCCTGGCTGTTCCTCATCTCAGTCCTCAGAAACGCTGCTCTGACTTTCTTAGTGTCCTCACTTTAACCTATGTCTTTTTTGTGTTTTTTATTGCACTTATCACCATATGAAATTATCATGTTTATTTTTTAATCTTTAAGATCTCTGTCCCTTCATAAGAAGTAAACTCAGTGAGAGCAGACGTGGTGCTAGAATGGTGCCTGTCACAGAGTAAGCTCTCCTTAAGCATTGGGTCAATGTATGAACACATGAGGGAATGGTCATATTTTGCATTTGAAACACAACTGAAACCCAGATGAGAATGAGCAGCAGATGAACAGAAATGCAGAAATGCCCCCGAGAAACTAACTCATTCCTTAAAAGAAATGTCCCTTGGATGAGTTATTTTGCTTTCTTTCTTTCCACTTGGACTGTAATCCATTGTAGTTTCTTTTTTCTTTTGATTTCAAGTACTGTGAGGGGATTGATTTCAAAGATTTAACAGATTTTTTATCATTAATCTGATAAATCAAACCTTAGTTTGTGTCTACAATTGAATTTTTTACCCTTGCTGAAGTCCTATGACCTTGCAAAAATGTCAGTCTGATTCAAAATATATTTTCCAGGATACAACTTTGCTGCACAGTTCCATTTTCAATTCAACATCATTTTATCACATGGAAGCAAAGCCAACAGATTGTTTCAGTGGAAAAGCCTTCTGCATTCAAAAATAAATTGAGTTTTCTAGAGCCTAAGTCTGTGTTAGACAAGCAGAACTTTCCTTCATTTCTCTTTTTGAACTTGAATCATTTAAACTTAAGGCCATTGAGAAGGAATGCAACATAACTTCTGTATATTTTTTTGCATAAAATGAAGGGATTTTTGTGGTGCCTTGGACAACAGGAAGGGTAATTGTAAATAGGATTATCTCTGAGTCAACATGCATGGATGCTCTGGTTCTGGGAAGTTTATTTTTATGTAAGTAAGGTGGATGTGGTGGTAAACGGTGGAATAATTCTTGCCATTAGCTAAAATCTTCAACAGAGGGTTTCAAGAGAAAGACTAACAGAGATAAGAAGAAAGTCAACATTCTATGAGCAGTATCCAGCTTATGGTCAGGTTGTTTCAAAGGAGAAGTTGTAAGTTTTCTGTTTAGTCCAGTGGTTCTCAACCTGCGTGATTTTGTTCCCCAGGGAATATTTGGCAATGTCTGGACATTTATTGTTGTTGCCAATTGGAAGGTTTGGGACACTACTGTTAATCTAGTGGGTATAGACCAGGGGTCCTGCTAAACATCATATAATGTACAAAACAGCTCCACAAAAGAGAATTATCTGGCCCCAAATGTCAATAGTTGTTAGGTTTGAGAAATTCTACTTCAGACAGTGGATTACTTTTCCCACAGGAGCAATGTTATAAACCGTGATAATGTTTCTGCTGCAGAGGGCTGTTTTGGCAAAGTTAGTCACCAGAACCTATTCTTATTATACATGGTATGCTGTTATAACCACATAAACCACATTTCCTAGCATCTCTTGCAGTTAGGTATAGCCATATGGCTGGTTCTCACCAGTGAAATGAAAGCAGAAGTGATGCATGTCATTTCTGGGCCAAGACTTTTAAGAAGCAGCTGTTTCTGTCCCAGTCTCCCTTTTCCTTTCCACCATCATGATAAGTCCCTATAGCAGTGGTTCCTAAACTTTAGCTACATCAGAATCACCTAGAGGACTTGTTCAACTTCAGATTGCTAGACTCCACCCTTAGATTGTCTGATTGAATGAGTCTAGGTAGGGCCTGAGAATCTCCATTTCTAACAAGTTCCCTGGTGGTGCTGATACTTCTGGTTCAGGTACCACACTTTTAGAACCCTTGGCTCAGGGAATTATGATGATACAAAATGAAAGGAGCCTGGCAAAATCTGATGTACCATTCAGAGAAGAGGCCCTTTCCCCCCACCTCCATGTTAATATCAACCCTGGCCTGAGAGCATTTACTATTGCGGTTCAACCACTGAATTTTGGAAGTCTGTGTTCCAGCAGCTTAGCCTATACTAAGGCTCTCTACATCTGCTTACCCTACATCTCTCTCCTCTACATGTCCATGTAGAATCACAGAATAGTCTTTTAAAAGATGAGGAAATGGGGGCTGAGAGGGATGAAGTAGTCAAGGTTACATAGTAAATGGTATGGCTGGTATTCAATCTGTGTTTCCTTCCCTCTATTGAATATTTAACCCATAACAGGGATCAACAATTATGGTTATCTCAAAAATTTGAGTTTTAAGAAAAGATGCAAAGAAAAATTTTTCCCCTTTTCCTAAGCAGAAGATCAAACTGAGGCAACATTTTGAAATAAATGTGTTGTTGCCTTTGCTCTCCCTCAGAACTCTCTCTCTTTCTTTTTTTCTTTCCTGCTCTCCCTCTCTCTTTTCCACCTCTCTCTCTCCATTTCCTCAGCATCACTGTTATTATGTTACCCCTTATTCTTCCCCCAGCCCAGGCCACCCTAATATTAAATGATAGATTTTTCACTCTCCAGTCAAAATTGTCATTTCCTTGTGCCATTAAAATGAACATCCTGCCCGGAAGAAAACAATAAAAAACAATCAGAAGGAAAAAAATGTGTTGATGAAGTGTAGCAAACAATCCTCCTAAAGCGTGTTTGTTAAAATACTTCTTAACATGTAGGCTTTTATGTTTATTTGTAGAATTTAATACAGCTCCAGGAAAGTCCAGTGACATGTTTCATGAGAGAAGTGGGTAGTGTATGGGTCCATGGATCCTGTAAAGGGAGAGCAAGGCTGTCATTGCAGGCAAGGGGTCCTGTCTTAGTGTCTCCTTCTGCATTCATGCAGAACCAAGGTCTCTAAAAGTCCCCAGTGCTTTTGGAACAGGCTTCTAGGAAGAGTCAGTGGGAGGCTGGGTTGTGGGGCTGGGTCTGGCCCTACTCAGAGAGGTTTGGTCTCTCTGTGAAGGACTTGGTTGCCTAAACAGCATTTGAACCACCTCAACTTATCAGAGTTAATGCCCAAAATTCCTAAATTACTTAATGACCATATGCAAATTTAATACAAGACATTTTTAAATGTAACTGATTCTTGCTCATTTGCATATATAACTTACTTTTATCAATCTTATTAACTTCTTTTGAACTCAAGCCACAGAACCTAGGGCAGAATTAGAGAGATTTGTGCCTGGCATAGACAAATTTTTTGAACTTGGTGTGTGTGTGTAGATAGTTTTCTAAGTTATGTCTACATAATGCTCAAATAAACAATTTGCCTCAATGGACAAATAGGTTAATTTGGTTCAAAGTATCAATCAGATATTTGTGACACTCTGGACAACCTGAAAAACCAAAATGTACATAGAAAGTTACTGAATTACATGATAAAATCATTTATTTTCCTGTGTCCTTCTAGGACCTTATCCTTGAAACATAGTGAGAGGTGACAAACATTCTTTCATTCTAGGCTTCTCTTAAGGGCTGGCATACTCTTGTTGGCTGCTGTCTAATTTCATGTTGGCTGCTATTTCTTGCTATATAGAATGGCTGTGTGATTGTACAAAATCTTGCCACTTTCTCACCCTCAATAAATGTCCAGGTAGTTAGTGACATTTTGCATGTGTCAATTTGTCCCAAAGCAGGCTACAGTATATTTTCCTTACAAAAACTGGTACTTTGAGTTACATTTTGATTCATATATTAGTGCCATGAGTAAGTCACTGTTGGAATTAAAGGTAGAATATCAACAATTGTCCTTAAATGAAGGGAAGGATAGAAGACGGAGCCTTGGGTCTTGTCTTCCATGGTATGTCACTAGCACTTAGCATTGGCTTTAGACTGTATCCTCAGCAGTGATTTGACAGTCAAACTTCCTTTGGAATGAAAAACCTGAGTCTCTGATAGGAGGTTTACCTAAGAACAGTTGTGAGTTTATATGAATCATGTCTCTGTGAAGCACTAATGACTGTCTCATCTGTGGTCATTAAAGAAAGTGATGAAAACTTCCATTCATTGAGTGTTTTCTAGGAGGTAGTCCCTGAGCCAGGTATTTTCTATTCTGGTTTTCAACACTGACCATCTAAAGTAAGTATTATTATTTCCATTTTATAGACGATGGAGCTGATTTGGAGAGGGTTAAGCACAGAGCTCTGTGTGGCCGAGCCTGCTTCAAAGCCTGAGCTCACTGCACTTCACCAAACAGTAGTTTCTATTTAGAAAATTGTATGGTGTGCCAAAGAGCAGAATCCAATTTGTGGCTCAAAAATGCAAGAGATATTAATTTTTATTGTAAATTTATTTTTGAGCTAAGTGAAGAATAACAATGTCTTGACCTAATAATAGGAGAAAACCATTCTATGGCTCTGACCACAGTTCTTAACTAGTTCTTGGATGTTCTGAATTTATCGTAATCACATACACTTACTCAGCATTTGAAACTATGAGGACTTAATGAAATCTGCAACTCATATGGGCAAACTATGCTTGTCTACTTTGTCACAGCCATGCTGCTTGCTATTATTCATTATTCAAGATGGTTTTTTCTGTGACTGCTTGACACACTGGTTAAAACATTCTCATGGTTCGTTTCCTGCATAAGCTGGTTAAGCCTGTCCCATTTGAAGACCTCAGAAGACCTAGTCCATTTGACTACCTTGCTCTGTAATGCCTGCCCTAGGTCACAGTGGATACCACGTGAAAGTGATGGGAGCTCAGAGGAAGTTTATCTCCTCTAATAAAAAAAATTTCTGAGCCTGTGCCACATTATCTGGTTAGTGGCTTCGTACTGGTAAGAAAGAGATAGTGGCCTAATCAATTATACAAGATATGCCCAGGGTAGGAAGGTTATATAGCACAGAAGGGTGAGAGAACAATGGACTCTGGGTGAGAGGGCTGCAAAGAGGTAGGCCTGGCATGGAATGCTTAACAGCATGATGGTGTCATTCAAGCTTTCTGTCTCTGAAATTATGAACAGGGAAGAGAGAAGGAAAGAAAGAGTCCTGTTGATCAGAAGGCTCAGAATTTCAGATAACCCTTGTATGTACTTAAAAAAAATCCTTTTCTAAGTTGAAGTTAGGTTTAGCCTGATTCTTGATTCAAATCACCTGATTCATATAAAAGTCCAGGGTTTTAAATGAGATCTCATTTCTTTAACTAGAATACAAACACATTCCCTGAACACAAAGCAAACAAAGATTTGAAAAATATTCTCAGATCCTAATGCTACTTTTGAGGAAGTGTTAACAATATTTATTGTTATCAGCACTCAGGGAAGTTTTTTAGTCTTTCCTTCTTTTCTTTCTGTCTGTCTGTCTGTCTCTCTCTCTCTCTCTTTCTTTCCTGGTCAGATTGAATAGGTGAAAAATATTTTCTTTATCTAAAAAAACAAAAGATTTTATTTGTTGATCTCTGTCCTTAAAATTATTGTTGTTTATGTGGCATTTTAGTGAAATATGCTATTTTAGTAGGATAGACAGTTATAATTTATTCATTCATTTGCCTATTCATTCACCAGTTATTTGTGGAAGGCTATTTACTCCTGACCATTCCTGTTCCATCAGCCCTGGAAACTTCCAATTCCAGAATTGGCCCTATAGACAGCTTTCAGATCAGGCTTGCCTGGTTCCAGGTGAGAGCTAAGCAACAGTAATTTTAAGGACAGAGATCAACAAATAAAACCTTTTGTTTTTAAAAATTATAGGGTGCTGGATGCTGAGGTACAGAGTTAACCAAACAAACATTGGCCTTACAAAATGCTTAGTCTAGAGGGGCATATAGTCAGGCAAGTCAAAAATTGTGGTAGAATGTGATGGGCATTAAGAGAGAATATGTATCAGGTCTATGAAAACAGATGAGATGGACTAACCCAGGTTTCCTATAGGTAGTGATGTCTAAGCCAAGATCTGAAGAATAAAAGGAATTAGTTGAATAAAAGAGTGAAGGTGGGTGGGAGTGAAAAGGGTTTTGGGTAGAGGGAGAGCCTGGCTGAATAGGGGAAAAGAATTCATCATGCTCAATGAACTGGGAAAAAGTCAATAACTAGCTAAACATTGCTATGCTGATCATGGATAGTAAATGGAAGAACAAGAAGCAAGAGAACATCAAGGAGGATCTAAGGCAAACAGAAGGAAATGGGAGGAATAGATCGAAGAGAGAAGCTCAGAACAGAAACCATGAATTGCAATTATATTCTGGGATGGGCTTCACAAATAATCATATATACATGAATTTCTTGGGGATCTTGTTAGAAGGCAGATTTGGATTCCGTATTTTCAAGGAGAAACCAAGTGATGCCAAAGCTGCTGGTCTGAGGATTACACTTTTGAGTTTCAAAGATCAAGAGAGCAGTGTCCCTTTTACATGGTAGCTGGTAATTGTTGTGAAACAGTCCTAGTGCCTTAATGGAGTTTCATTGCCTTGGATAGCCATAGACACAGATTCTTGTCCCTAGGCATTGCTGAAACAATGACCTTGGCTCTTCACTATCACAAATTCCATATTTGTTTTGTTTTTGGCTGAACTAATATGTCGGTTGGGCAAGGCCATTATGAGTCAAAGTTTCACATTGGCTCTAACAATAGCCTGATTGATAACTCACAAAAAAGACAGAAAGGTGGTCTCCTACACATTGACAGTGGGTCTTTCTGTAGAACACTGGTGTTCCCCCAAACTTGAATAATAATTGCGGTCTTTCACCTTTGAGGGGAAAAATAAATGATAAAAAAATTTTTTTTTCTAATTTATAGTTTTCTTTCATGCTTTTCTCTTAATCTTTTGGTGCTGGCAGCTATCTGAATGCTAATGAGTGCTCTTGGACAACTGAATGTGCAACAAACATTAGCAGCAAAGCCTGGAAACACAGGTGCTCTTGACCTTATGGCTATGTGAGCTCATGGGTGAGGTGTTGTATTATATCTGTACACTGTGGTCACACCTGTTAAAACTCTTCCTAGTTTATAAAATAAGACACATCAGGAGTTTCATTGTCTCTTCTAAGTGCAACAGAAATGGACACATTGTAGGAACATACTCTCTGACATATTGTCAGGCTCTTTCAACCTGTCCAAGTGCTTCTGGGCCCCCCTCTTGTCCAGATCAGCATAACAGGTCTGCATGGAGGCTCTGTAGCCCAATAGGCCACAGTCCCCAAGTTACAGTGGTTTCAGGAAGGCTGCCAGGGTTCCATTGGACTCGACATTTCCCTTATTTTCAGCAACTCCTGGTTCTTATTTGGTTTTAAATTAAATAAAAATTGCAGCACATGGATTTGAATTAAAACGAGAGGCCTGATCTTTGTAATAGGCACCACATCAAGAGGAAAACTAATTTGTGCAAAGGACATCTCCTCCTTTAATTTAAACCACAGAGCTCTGCCTCTTTGGTTTCAAGGGAACTGAAAGTTGAGGCAGGGTAACTCGCTCTGGCGTTGGCAAGGGCTGTGCTCAAGAGCAACAGAAACAGTTTCAGGGGAGCTTATAGTCCTCTTAAGTCCTTTGTGCTGGGTGTCACACAATACACAAGAGTAGTTCTGAACTCCTGGCCTTGAATTTAAAGAAGGTCTTAAAAATGTGCCAGGGTAATCTTCTCCAATTGACTTTTGACTACAACCTAGCTGCTAAAAACAGAATTTACATTGTCAACAGCTTCTCAAGACAGAAAAGACGGAGACAACTACTCTTGACTTTGATACCGTTCTTCATTTTCAGGTTATAAGGCTGTGTGTGTGTGAGTGTGTGTGTGTGTGTGTACATGTGTGTATATGTGTGTGTGTATGTGTGTGTGATTACTAGTCTATACAACATAAATTAGGTAGGGTCTATGCGAGGTGAGAAATTCAATCTGGGCCTTGACAGTTGCTCTACTTGGTTTAATTCACACTAAAGGTAAAAGAAGGAAGCAGGTTAGAGGGTGGCGGTGGTGGCAGTGGAGACATCCATGAACAATGCGAGGTTTATTCAAAAAACATTGCTGCACCAGAGCCATCTACATAGCTCCAAGACCTGTTTCAATACTTACTACAGGCCCCCCTCACTGCCAAGACATAGGTAATAAGAGGCTAGATACTTTTATAAACTTTCACGTACATGTACATACAGATTTGGTGACAGGTCTGATTCAGGTTTTGTGGGGCCTGAGAAACATACATTTTGGGGGCCATATTAAAAAAAAATAATACCAAAAATATCTTTTACAAACTCTACATACCATCAGAACATATTTCTAGGGCTCCTTCCAGGATCTTGGAAGGGGTCCCTATAAACAAGGGAGCCTGAAGCTTAAGCTTCATTAACTTTATAAGTGAATCCACTTCTGCTTGGAGGGCATTACCAATATTCTCCTAACCAGTGTCAAAAGAGCATGCATTATATGAAGGAAAAAAATGATAGGTGTAATTAACTAAGACAGAAAGTTCTTGGTTTTATCCGACTGGCCTTTGAATCACCTGTAGTGCACCGTCTTAGTGAACTGAGCTCTCTCTGTTAGGCGCAAGTCTCTTAAGGGCAGCACCCACATCTTTGCTTTGGTTCACCAAGGAAGGGTGTCAATAAATGCTGAATGAATAGCTAGCTGTACGACTGTGCATGAATGAATGTGCAAATAAATTCATACTCTCATTTTAGATGGAAAGTCATTGTTTATATTTGCCAAAGGACTCTGAAAATGTTTTCAGCTATGTAAAGAAAGTCTCCACCTAAATTGATTAGTAAAGCATGGACAACTAAATTGCTCAGAAGGCTACTAACATCATCCTTATTGGATGACCAAAATCACTCTAGGCATAATTAAGAAATAAATTAGACTATATTATAAAGCAAATATTCTTTAAAGGGATAGGCTTTTTCCTCTGGTTTCAGCAGGAGTTGTTCTCACATACCCAGAAAAAGCTCAACAGTGTGTTATTTGTTCTGCTTCTTACTTCCTCCTCTGATTTATGTTACCTTAAGTTGACCTTTTAAATTCTTTATTTCCTGGAAAATACATTTAAAACTGTAGGGTAGCATATCATGTAGAAAAAATCAAAGTTCAGTCTGTAGCATTCTCTTTTGAAGAAAAATACTGCCCTGCAGGTGGTGGTGAACTCAACTAATACTTCCTACACTCTGATGGGGGGTCAAAGGGTACAGTGAAAAACCAGAACTAAAGATTAGGAGGGGTGTCACCCACATGTTTCATTTGTTGTAAATTGCTTGGGAGTTGAGTTTGCATGAGGGACACGTTAGACATGCTGGGGTTGTCCTGGGTTAGGAGGGCATGGTTTTGATTTAACTTTTGTTTTCATGACCTTGAAGGTAAATCTGAAGTAGTGTCATGTGGATGAAGGGCTCCAAATTCAAAGTCAAGAAGCTTGAGTCCAGGTCTCAATTTCAACTCTAATTGGTTGTAAGATTGTGAGCAAGATACTCAACCAGTGTCTCTCTGTCTCTGTCTCTGTCTCTGTCTCTCTTACTCTCTTTCTCTCTCCCTCTCTGTGCAAAAGAGACCGATATACCTATCCTACTTTTCCGTGGCTATGTGTTTCAAAACATTGTTCATGAAAGGTCTTAGAAAGGTATAATGTGACTTTTGAGTTGAGCATCTATGAGTCCATTACATAACCATGTAATAACGTTGTACGTTCCTCATTTTAAAGCTAATATGATGGCTTTTTAGTAGAAAATCTAATTTTTTTCACCTTACAAGAGAATATCATCTATATTTTTTACTTGTAATAAAAAGGGCATTAAAAATATAAAGAAGCAACCCAATTTCTTTGTTGTTCAAATTCATTTCAATGTGAAAAATATTCTAAACAAAAATCCAGTCAAATCTATAAGCAGAAGCCTATTATAACTCAAGATGGCTGTGATCTTAAGTTGCTAAACTGCTAACAGTAAGTGACTCGATGACTGGCAGATGATGTGGATGCTCAATGTGAGATACAAAAGGTATCACTCTCTGGACATCATTGTTATATGTATGTAGGCATCCTGAAATTTTGGCATGCTGGTCTTTTTAAAGACAGAGTAGCTGATTAGCATTTCCCTGAATTAAACCAATAATATCAATGTGATGGGTCATTTTTTTCCTTCCTAGAGGGTAAGGATGCTTTAGAACAGGGCCAGATAGTAAATATTTTAGGTTTTGTGGACCATATGGTTTTCATAGTAAAAATTCAACTCTGGCCTTGAAGGGCAAAAAAAGCCTTAGACCATGTGTAAAAAAAAGGAGTCTGGCTGTGTTCCAACTCTATTTACAAAATTAGCATGGGATAGACCTAGGTCAAAGGTCATAGTTTGCTGATTCCCTGCTTTAGAATATCATAAAGATATCATCAAATGCTTGACTTCCTCACATCTCCTGGTTGTACACACCATATTGTTGGCCTCAGTTTTTAATGCAGCCCCAATTCTATAGCTAAGTGAACACAGAATGTGCCAAACCCTGGAGAAACCATAAAGTCAGGTGGCCATTTGAGCAGACACTCACATCCCAATATGACTATCTAAAACTCTATACTTTTCTCAAAGTGTTGTTTGTAAAATAAAACATTGTTTAAAATATAATATCTAAAAATTTAAAAATTCTCCAGAGTAAAACTATTAATGTTTTGATAAGAAAGGAAGAAGAGTGCTCTCCAGTTCCTAGAAATGCTTCGCAAAAATGTAACCCAGTGCTGATTTCTTATTTGTAAGTGATCAAATTTGCCTTTTGTTTTCTCATAATAGAAGCCAACTCATTACCAAAGTTTATTGCTGTTCTAAGTCAAAAGTCACCTGTCACTCCAACTTATCCTCTTTATGACTCTCTCTCATTCTAGCATGTCTGAAAATGTAAGGAAGCACAACCAGAGGCCTACAGATGGGTAATTTTTAACTCTGGATCTCCATTTGTCTCTACTTTTTAGAACAACTTATTCTCAACTTGGGAGCTGCCACCCTTCACTGTGTGGGACAGGCTACAATGAAATTGAAGATGGAATGAACCTTTCATTCCTAGTATTACTTATAAAAATGTAGATTTTGAGACACTTGTTTGGGTTTTAAGTGGGGTCCCACAGACTGAGTTCAGGAATGCTTTCGTCCTTGGCCAAGATACTTAACATCTTTGAGATCCTGAACCTCAGTTTCTCCATTAAAAAGGGGGGGGGGTTTAATATCTACTTCACAGGATTGATCTATAGTGAGTAGCAAATAGTAGATATTCAATAAGTGATAGTTTCTCTAATTTTTTTTCCATATCACCCTGTGTACCCCAAATTTTATTTGTTTACTCTATTCTGAGAGTTTGTTTGTTTTGCTCTCACATATCTTCCAATGAGCTTCCTCTGAGCGTAATGTAAATGTATACACACATAAAAGGCATGTAGGGGAAAGGTCTTTGGACAAGAAAGACTAATGGTAGGAAAACCGATTGAACAGAAGAAACCACAATCCCTAGAATACTTCGGGGTCAGAAAATTCATTTGGTTTATCTTCTTTTGGAAAAAGGAGCCTAGTAAGTAGAACATAAGCTTCCTGAGAGCAGAAACCTTGTCAGTTTCATTCACTAGTGCCTGGAATTGCTCTTGGCACCTGGCAAGTGTGCAGTTAATACTTATTTTCTCAACTAATAACTGAACATACATAGATGATTTGCTTTTGTATTAACCATGAGAAGTGCCTGGAGCTTAGCATAGGGAAGGAAAAGGGATTCTAAGGAGAAGGAGCCTTAACATTGTAGAAGGATGGCATCATTTACAGACTACTTACTTTCAAGTATGTAATTTATAAAAGAAACATGCAAATTCCCCAATATGAAAATTGATCTGAAATAGGTCAGGGGAAAGAAAGTCCAATACCTATTTCGGGCCAGTTTCTGGCAGGTATTCTACCCTGAGGGTATCCCAACAAGGTGTCTTTTAATTTCACTTTTTTCTGGAAAGAGAAATGCCACTGTTGCTTAGAACTGTTGGAGTATTGGCACGGTGCTAGATACGATGGGGTAAAGTGAAGCTGCGCTTCCCTAGAAGATCTCTAAGTCTCCTCATGGTTTTCCACATACTGTGAAAGTGTGAGAAAACAGTAGCATTAACATTTAACGTAGCTCACGTACCTGAAAACATCATCATGTGCTGAAAGTTCCTGGGGATCTTCTGTTTTCGGCCCAGATTCAGGAGGAAGGAGAGGGGATATATGTTGAAGGCTCTGGCAACAAAAATTGCTAGCTGCAGATGATCACAGGAAAACATTGAGGAAAATGTTGCTGAAATGAAGGTGTGAATCCTTGAGCTTTAAATATTATGTCTTTAAGTTTCTCTATGTTATAACCCAGAAAATAGGAATAAACTGGCAATACGTGTATGTCCAACTTGCTTCCAAAATTTATCTTTCATTGTCAATTCCTTTCCAGAAATAATAGAGAACTCTGCATTTCTTGAATATATCTTTGGTTTACAATTGTTAACCCAATACCATTTCAATCACTGTAAATTTTCTCATCACATTTTTGTTGCTGATGACTGACTCTATACTCAATTCGGCTGCAAAATGTGAGGCTGTGCCATTATCTTCTCAAGTAGCACTTTAGAAAGGGTAAATGTACTTCTCATAATTACCATCTAATTTTCTATCAGTTTATACTCCCTGTATCAAGCAAGCTTCACTTATTTTTTTTATCTTAGAGCATTTAATTGTGTGAGGAATTGCCTGTCTAAACATATAATATAACGAACACTTTAAGAGGCATTTTTTACAGGTTAAAATCTATGAAAATATTTGTGGTAGTCTTCTCTTTCCTTTTGTTGTCTTGGACTCCTTCCCTGATGTCTGTGTATTCTAGTTTGCCCTCAAATGAGATGGAGTTATTTGGGAAGAGGGAGCTTCCTCCTAAGATTCAAGCTTTAGAAAAATTTGAGCGTTCAGCTGAGTGCTCAGTGAAAAGAGAAGAGAAGGTAAATGCAGGTGATTAGTTAGAACAGGGCTTATAAAGCAGGGTCAATTCTCCTGGCTGTAAGATCATCTGCCTGTGATATAAGGGGGCAGCTGTCAACTTTCCCAATGGAAAGAAGAACAGCTGCTGACTGTCCTGGGGGACATCTTCAGTTCCTCAGTATATTTTTGTACAGTTATCCATTCCTATTGGGAAAGTCTATATCCCAGACATTTCCTAGGAAAGTCCTCTGCATCAAAAAGTTAGGCCTAAATTTTATCTGTTATTTTGCTTATAAGAACCAGTTATCTTATTAGAATAAATGTACTTATGCACAGTGATTACAATATTGAAAATACATCCATCATGCTAATTTCATTTGATCTTTACTCTGTGTATCCTATTTTCAAAGTCCTTATTGGAAAGAAGATTTTACCATCTTGTAATGTAAGTATTTTTAAAGCTTAATAATCCTATCTATCTTCTGATACATGCTAATGCAGATTAAATATATTTCTCTATAAAGAATGAATTGACGTAGTTTTATGTAAATGATTCATAATTTTAGACATATTGTAAATATTCAAAAAATGTCATTCTCTTTTAGTTTTTCCCCTTTATTTCCCCCAGTATTTTCCAAACTTCTTATTCTGAACCATAAGCATTTATTAAAGGCCTCAATTTCTTAGGATGCTTTTCTTCCCTAACTAGAAATTGCATATCTGCCTTAAATTTGAACCCTTCAGTAAACCAGACAAAATTACTTTAACAATTTAGCTAAATAATCAGTAAAAGTAAATAGTTTGTTCTCTTTTCTCATCACCCCATGTTCAATATTGCAAAGGATACAAAGGCTCCAAGTATAAAAAGAGCATTAAAGATATGATTCTGGAACGTGAACAGCGCCAGGCCCATGTAACAGAAGATGACGTTCTCAGCCAAAAAGTTCATGAATTCAAACAACTGAAAACAAAACATAAACCAAAACCCATTAATTGTGATGCAGGTTTGAATTCACTTAATAACCTATAACTGTATTTGGTGATTGGATAGTACTCCTTTATCTATGAAGGCCATCCCTTTGGCCGTATGCTTAATTTCTGCAGGGTGGGCTAACAGAGGAGGGTTTGGGTTAGCGGCGCAGGAGTACCTGCCTATCCTGTCAGGCCAGCTGACTTTACCATGACCCTCTACCCAGTGACAGATGCCTCAGCCACGTTAACATCCTATCCTCCTTTCCAACTGCAAGGCTGCCAGAGATACCCCTTGGTAGTATTAACCAGCATGACCCTTCATGGAATAACCACATTCAAAAAAAGCTTCAGCTAAATTACCTTCCTCAGGCAGGTAGGAAGGACAAACTTAGAAAACTTGGAAACCTGGAATAAAGATGAATGTTGATTATATTTCAACATTAGAATGATCAGTATGTTTCAAACCCCAGACTCATTACATTGATTGATGTAGGTATTTCTAGCTGGTAAAAAGATGATTAATTCCGGGGATGAGTTTATATAGCAAGAACACAATAGATACATCTAACTCAGTCAGAGGAATGGAGTAATAACATCTATGCTGACGAATGCCCCTGAGAGTTATTCTTAGACCATTAACTAAACAATTTAAGCTGAACATGAAATCATTCACCAGCATTGGAAGTTAAAGTAATATATATCTCCAGCCAGTATGTTTGGTTCAGAATAGGCGAGATGCATTTAGAGCCACACACACAAAAAAAATACAATGAGGCTTTTGTAGGGAATGTTGGGACAAAGACCTCCCACTTTTTTATTGCATGAGAATTTAGTAGCACTTGGGCTCAGGAGCTATACTAGCCATTTTGTGATCACAGGTGAAATAGCCATCAGAGAGAAGACTTGTCCTGATGACACTATTTAATTTTTCCCAAAGCAAAATCTACTCTTAAACTTTTGAGTCAAAGAGACCAAGAAAACACTTTTTGATTTGAGGTGGGATTTCAATCACTTAAAAAGAGACAAACTGCTTTATAGTCCTGCACCAGTTTAACAAAATAAAACACCTCTCTAACTCAATATAGATAAATGCTAAACAAGAGTATGTGGTCAACTTTTTGACCTTTTTTGGTTAGTAACAAGTCTGTTATCCCTGCACACCACTAGCACCCAATTTTACTCTATTTCTTACCTTAAAGGTAGAAAAATAATATATGGGAAAAGTCCATTTTTTTTTCTGTTGGTTGTTGAGATATGATGGGAATTTTTCCCATACATTTTACATGGGGACCCATGATATTAAATATTTATTTTAGAGATTTACTTTCTTTGGATAACTCAGTATTTTAATTTGATAGTCAGTCAGTTTATTGAAGTCTAACACTAACCAAAATTACAAGTAACTTTTTACATATACTTTGTATAAAAGTTTGATTTTCCATTTAGGTCCATTTCTGGACTGGCTCTTTGCTCCTACTATTATCTATTCCTGTATCCATGCCACATTCTTTTAAATTAATGTAGATCTATAATACATTATAAGATTTCATAGATATAAATTTTTCCCATGCTTTACCTTCTTTAGAATTTTCCTGGTTATTTTTGCATGTTTAAAAAATGTTTTTATTGATGCTTAATCACTCAGAAAAGTATATAAGTTATATGTTTACAATTTAAGGTTTATAAGAGACTATTACTAGCACTCCAGCATTACTCATGTTTCTCCTCTAGTTAGACCCCCACACTCAATGCAACTATATACTATTTGCCCTTCTATCATCACAAACAAGTTTTCCTTGTTTTTCAGTTTTAATATGAAATGAATGAAATCAGACAATATGTATTATTTCATACTTGTCTTTTACTCTTTTGCCAGCATTTTGTTGGCTAGATTCTTCAGGTTGTATGTAGAAGTAGTTTATCTTTTTCATAATATGAATATATTACAATTTATTTATTCATCCTACTATTGATATATATTTGGGTTGTTTCCAGTTTGAGGCTATGATGAATTTTGCTCCTGTACATATATATTTGCATTTCTGTAAAATTGTTGAGATATAGTGCTAAGCAGTTTTCCAATGTGGTGGTATCAATTTGCTCTCCCATCAGCAGTTCTAGTTGATTTACATTCTTGCCAACACTTGGTTTTATTGCTGTTTTTTGAATCTAAACTTTTGCCTCTTGCTATTTGCCATTTGAACTTAAGAATCAGGTTGTCCATTTCCATAAAAATTAACTACTGGCATTTTAGTTGGAGTTCCACTAAATGTATAGATAAATTTGGATAGAATGTACATCTTTATAGTATTGAAACTTTAAATCCATGAACCTCATGTGTTCTTATAACAATTTTGATTTTCTTGAATTTCTCTCAGTAATTTCTTTATAAAGATTTATTTGTATCTTTAGTTAGATTTATTTCCAGATATTTGATGTTTTTTGTTGCTATTATAAATGGCAACCTTTTCAAAGTTTATTTTCTAATAGTTTGTTGCTGGATACACATATATAACTGATTTTTTTTTTTATTGATCTGGTGTTCAGGACCTTCCTAAATTTATTTAATAATTCTTACAGTTTATTGGTATATTCTTTTGGATTTTCACAATTATATTGTTTTCAAATAAGGATAATTTTGTTTTTTCTTTTCCAGTCACTATACATTTTGTATCTGACACTTGTTAGGGCTTCTGGCACATTGAAGAATAGAAGTGGTGATGGGGTATCTTTGTCTTATTCCCAGTCTTAAAAGGAAAACTTTCAATATTTCTCTACAGAATGAATGCTTTAACAGATTAAAGATGTTCCCTTCTATTTCTTTTTTAAAATATAGATTTAATTTTCTAACATCATGTTGAGAATTTATGTGTCCATATGACAAAAGACTGGCTTATAATTTTCCTTTCTTGTATAGTCTTACCAGTTGTATTGTTAAAGTTACTGATGTTAGGTTCTTATTCTCTTTCTTAAGTGCTTAAAAGAATTCTTGGCTTGGAGTTTTCTTTGTAGAAAGATTTGAAACTACAGATACAATTATTCTAATAGATATAGCATTAGCTGGATTTTCTCTTCATTACTGTATTAGTCTTAGTAAGTTATGTTTGTCATTCCTCTAAACTTTCATATTTACTGGTATATAGTCGTTCATAAGATCTTCATTATCTTCATGTCTGTAGTTAGGTACCCCCCCTCCCACGTTGTTAACTTGTATATTTTCTTACTGATAAATCTTGTTAGGGAGTTATCAAATTTATGAGTGTTTCCAGGAATCAACTTTGGCTTTGTTGCTTTTTTCATGTTGTACTCTTTTTCTCTCCATTTCATTAATTTCTCTATTATTTTTATTACTTCCTGCCTTCAACATACTTTGGTTTTAATTTGCTTTTATTTAGTGCCTTGGTCCAAGTTCTAATGTAGGAGTTGCTTGTCAATTCCTTTGAACACTTGCTTTTCTATATTTTTTTTCAGCTTTTCTACTTTTTTCCTAAAAGAGAGTTGTTCTGATGTCAGCTATCCCTCATAGCTAACTCTTCTTGACTGTTGATTTTTCGGGGTGAATAATTATTTTTGTCAATTTCCCACCCACAGTTTTATGATAATTTATTTTGTAACACAGAATATGCCTATCAATTTAGAGAGAAATGATAAAATTGTGGGGAAAGATAGTTTAGAAAGATTACAGAAAAGGTTGGTTAATTTGGGGAAAAATAATCAAAAATAAAGATGTATTTCTAACTCACTCCTCATATCCAAATAAATTCCAGAAGAATCAAGTGTAGTCAAAAACCACCACTAATTTTGTATAAAATTTTTCAATCAGAAAATTGTATAAAAATTGAATTTATTAGCAAAAACTTGGAAACAAATATCTATAATATAAGAAATAGTTAAATAAATATGATACAAATAGAGTACCTTTTATAGCATTATATATGTATTGTTATAGAAAGATATCCAAGATCCATTATTAAATAATAAAAAGTAAGTTAGAGAAATAAAGAATATATTAGTGTATGTATGAACTCATTAAATGTATTAAACAAATACAGAGACAGATGACTTTCACTTCAATTTATAGACATTTGATATTTGTATTATTATTATTATTATTATTATTTACCATGAACCTGTGTTACTTTCACAGTTAAAAAAACTAGACTAAATTAGAACAAAAATTTTAAAGTAGAATAAAAAATTTTTCATATATTTTCTTCCTTTAACCTTACTCATCATTTTATTTTCAGGAAGTTATCAACTATTTCTAATATTTTTCTTATTTTCTATAAAAATTGTTTTTTTTTTCAGCACAGAAAAATACAAACAGCAAAATGAAAGCACTTATCTATTTGTGGAACATTTTTTTTTAGTGAACTCTATTCATAGACCATAGATATAGATAACTTGAATAATGTTACCTAAATCTGACCGTATTTTTTGTATAACTTACTTTCATTAAGTCAGTATTTTACAAGCCTCTTTCCTTGGCAAGCAATTTGAATATACTAAATAACATTTAATGGTAGTACAATAACCCCTTGTATTGTCCTACAAAATTTTATTTTACTATACCTATTATTAGACATTTGGTTGTTTCCGTATTTCCTCTTGCCCCGCCCCCTCCATCATAAACAATGCTGCAACGTGTATCTTTGTACAAATATCTCTCCCTAGTTGAGTGGTTCTAGTCATGGACTACTTCTGTCAAAGTGTAAACATTAATTTTATTTTTCAACATACTACAGGTATGCCCTTGAGAAAGAATATACCAATTTGCATCTGTAATACTTGCAGAGGGTACCCTTTTCCTCACGCTCTTGCCAAAATTAGTTTTTATCAATTTTTAAAAACCTTTGACAATCTGATAGACTCACTTATTTTAAATTGTAGATGATTGTTAGCATTTTAAAAAGACTCTGTTCATAATAGTGCAACAGCATCTTTTTGTCTATTAGCATCTTTTTGTCTATTTATATCATGTAACAACATTCCTCTGAATAAACAGTTTTCATAATAATTTCCTTCTCAGGGCATTTAATGAAATGTGTGGACAAATTTAATTTTGTTTTGCACACAAAAATCTCCTGAAGACATGTTACAAAAGGAGAATCTACAGTATCTCTATGCTGATAGAAGAAAACAGTTTGACTATTAGAACTTCATTGTCTCAGTCTGACCTGGAGTAGTCAGTTACTAAGGGAATAGATTTATTGGTCAATTTTGAAAAAAAGAAAAAAAAAACAGAAAACAAAAACTCCACCCCAAAACTAATCATCATTGTCATCATTATAACATCAACAGTGTCAAGCTAGTCAATTCAATATTCAATATGAATGACTTCAATTCTACTTCTTCCTCATTTAGGGTCAATAAAAATTAACTTGATTCAACATTTTATTTATTCTGTACAGTAAACAACATTAACTTTATTTTCATTGATTTATATTTTGTGAGCCTTTGGAGAGGACCCAGGTTAAAAGCTATCTTTGCTTAGCAAAGTTTTCTTTTAGGAAAAAAAAAAAAGGAAATTAATGGTACAAATAAGACTGGGGAAATATTTAAACTACATTAGAGGATAATCTATGTAAAAACTCTGAAAGTTCATGGTAACCATTGACATGTTATTTAAACAACAATCTGGTCAGCAAACCAAGTTCTCTGAAGATTTATTAGATACTGTATTTTTTAGTCTGAGTTATTTACTATCTTTTATACAATTTGTTTATCGCTAATTTTGGTGGGTTTTTTTCTACTTTTAGTAAAAGAACAAAACTTTACCATATTACTATGGTTCATGTAGAGAAATAGTACACCAGTTCACTATACCCTGCTTACCTAATTACTAATGAAATTCGTATGAATTTCTCAACGTGGATTTATTTGGCTTAGCACAGTCAGATAAAAATCTACTTACTTACAGCTACTTGTCCAAGTAATGGACTAAAATTCATTTTAACTGGAGTGTTAAAGAACCTATAATACTGTAACAAAAATAAAAGGAAAGGAAGAACTAAAATGTTCTTTTATTTTTTCCATAATTTTGTCTCAAGATTTTTTTTTATTCATTTATAAAATTTGTCTTTATTCCTAACAGGGAGTATTCTTTAGAGAATATCTCAGATTTCATTGTTTTTTTTTTAAATAGACTATTGAATTTATCTATAACTATTTTGAACAAACAAGAGTATATGTGAATAATTTTTATTCCTATATCAGTGGATTTGCAAACATTACAATATATTCTATTGAAATTATAAACTTTTGCTCTTGGGATTCAAACACATGTTTAGTCCCAAGACCTGAGGAAATTTGTTCAAGATGAACCCAATAATTTCTATGAGCTTTAGAGGTAGCACAGGAAACGAAGGCTTTATTGCCAGTCAAGGTCATGGTTCACAGTATGCAGCCTTGCTATGAGCTGAAGACTTATAGTTACATATGAGTATAAGTCAAGGTCATGGTTCACAGCATGCAGCCTTGCTATGAGCTGAAGACTTATAGTTACATATGAGTATAAGTGCAATCCTTTGAGATCTTTCTAGCTTTAGGACACTATAATAATATCAGTATTACTATTTCTAAAATAATAATAATGCTAGTGGAACTCATTTATTTTAGAACTTAAATTGTGCTAGGGACTATGTTAAAGGCTTTTACTTACTTTTACTTACAATTTTTAGCAATTTATGTTATGATGACAATAAAACTCATAAATGATAATATTATTTCCATTTTACAGAAGGGAAACTATATTGAATGGTATTAATGCACTTGCCAATGTAAAACACAGTAAAGGGAAGAACTGAGTTGTCCTGACTTGTCCAAGGCCCACGCCACGTCTGCCAGAATAGGCTGCCATCATATAAGATTCAGGTTCAGGGGCAACAAGATATTTGTTAATAATAGTATTGGTGAATATTTGCAATAATACTTTAAAGTTACTAAAGCATATTTCCATACATACAGCTTATTTGATTATTAGAACAACTCTGTGGTTGGCAGGAAAGATATCTGTGACTTTGACTACATTTTTTCAACTAAAGAAACCTGAAAGGTAAATTTCTTTGTACTCAACTAGCGGAAGCAACAAGGAGTAACTTGAGTTGGGGGGTACTTATTCTTTCCCAATGTCTATTACCACCCACTTATCCAAGCCAAATCCCCCATCCCTCTTAGGTAAAACAAACAAACACACACACACACACACACACACACACACACACACACACACACACACACACAACTTTAGCCATGCATTTGTAATTTCAAGATAAATCTCCATCTCAATTACCCCTTTTCCATCCCCACTTCCCCCTTGGAGCAATTCTGAATTTTGCACTGTGCCCTGCGGTATCATGATAATGAATATATATAACCTAAAATAAGATAAATTTCATGTAGTGTGGATTTTCTGTGTTCTGTCTCTGCCCTACTGCAGGAGATGAGCTCCAAATTTAAGATCAAATTCTTGAACCTTAGGACTATATAGGCCCTGAAGTAGATGAAGTGTACCACTTAAGTGTTCAGAGAGCTGCTTCTTCATCATATATTTCTCTGAGAATGCTTGAGTTCCCTATGCACTCTTGACTGTTACCTGGCCCTCTCTCTACATTTTGCTGTCTTCTTTAAAACTTGACTTTTTTAAAACAAGAGAATTTCAAAAGCACAGCCTATAAAAACACAACAAAACACATTTTAGGAAGATGAATAGGCATCATTAAGTAAGTAAATTTAATACAGGAAATAAATGTAGTCACAGCTACAAGGAATTGAGTTTCATTAAACTGAATAAATACTGTAGCCAGATGTACTTGAAATCCTTGAGCTTATAACCTAAGGGGAAAGTTATTTTCTGTGAGTTTACTAAATTACGTTAGCCAGTAAACACTGATCATAGAGTTATTTCTGGAGGTTTTCCACTTTTGATTCTTCCTTTTTTTTTTTTTTTTTTGGCTATTAAAGTAAAAGTCAGTATAAGTTTTGTAAGGTTGCATTTAAGTTAAATACTATTAAGAATAATTTCTCAAACCTCTATCTTCACAGAGTGCTTATTATCATGATAATGATCAGAAATATTGGTCCCCAAATAAGATTGGTTTTAGATCTATTTTGGTGAATTTAAACACACACACACACACACACACACACACACACACACACACACACACACACCCCTACACACAGCCCACACAATATAAGATCACAAGATTTCAAGGGTAGAGTCACCTTGTAACATATATAGTCCAGACATATAGCCAATGCTTGATTGCTTCAACACTCTTGTCAACAGGCTGCCTAACTTGTAATTGAACACTGTGAAACCTCACTACAAGAAAGCAAATGGTATTTTTGGATATCTAGAACTGTTAGAAAATCCTTCCTCATATTGAACTGAAATTTGGTTCTGTATTACTTTCAACCATTTCTCCTACTTCTACTTCTTTGGTTCATAGAAAATATGTCAAAAATATGTTACATACTACTTTGCTCTAATAATAGAAAGGGGATTTAAAGAACAGTTGCAGTAGTAAACAATTATACTGTTTAGGCAGTAATTGTCACATTCCACAGTCTTGCTAGTCTTGAAAGTAAAGATTTGCTAGAAGTTTGTGGTTGGCATTTGGGGCTTCCATTCTAGAATACCTGTAAATGCTGGAGGGCTATGGTAACCAGATTTATTTTTAAATAAGGGTTCTCAAGAAGGATCTTCTCAGTACATCTAATAGTACTGGCTCTTGGGGGGGAAAAAGAGTTATGAAATAACATAATTAGTTTCTCTGTGGTTCTGCATGGCTAAATACTAACTAAATACTAGCTAAAATAATTTGCTAGTTGAAACAATATCTTTTCTGTGCAGAAATAAAATGATGCTTAAAGAAATCTTTTATTGAATAAATTAAATGAAACATTGATATTAATATCAAGTACTGGCATGAGAAATTTACAGATTATAAAAATTTTTAAAGGTTCATATTTCATTTCTTTAATTTTTTTCATTGAGCTATTTTAATCTCTTTTTTAAAATTCATCTTGTGTCTTTTTATCTTTGTAATTAGCCTATACTAAATTTTTTCTTCAGTGGGAGTATGAAGAATGTACACAAAAAGGGAAGATTTATAATGATGTCATGTTTTAAGGTCTCTGAATTGAATATCAATATCTCAATCTTTGCTAGTGATCTGAGTGACAAACAGCCACAATATGGCTGAGGATATACCATTCCATCCCCTATGAATACACAGTAAGATTTACCACTGGCAACATGCAGAATGTTGAGCTCCAAACACCCTGAGCTGTATTTTGACCTCTCCATGCCATTCCATTTCCTTGATGAAAGTGTTATGAACAAAAAAACCTAGGATCGAGGACATTACTTAGTGCTTTATGATCAGCAATTTCACAATGAAATGCAGTAGAACACCACGACAAATGCACAACACTAGAATTGAACTGGTATTCATTCAAAAATGGTATGCCTCCTGTATTTTAGAATCAGAAATTGAAGTATGGGTTTGAAATAATACTTGGTTGTTTCACTATATTAAAAATTTGAAAAGCTTTACTTCATGTTATGTTATTCCTAATAAACACTGTCATTTATGTTAGTTCATTCACCATATTCAAAGTTTTTTGATAAACTTTCTAAATTAGCTATTTTTGAGGGAAAAAAATTTGAAGACTAATTAAACTACTTTGCTCCTTAACCTGACCAAATTCTCTGCTTAACTTTTTATTTTCCTATGGAGTCATCTTTTGTACAATACATGGTAGTAGATATTTTACAATTTAGAAGGTGAAGAGGTGCAAATGTACTTTTTTCTTGTGTATTTTAATATGATTTTAAACCTAATACATGTACATAACACTTTATATAAATAGTAATATTCAAACTTAATTTTTTCTCCAAATGGTTATAGATTTAATTGCTTTGACTGACAAAGAAAAGAAAAAAGCACAACTGAAGGTTAAAAATCATTTTCATTATGTAGAAGACGAGTTCAATTTTTGAACTGTGGTAGAGTGTATTATGGAAAGGCATTCGATAGAAGGATTGAAGCTTAGAGTAGAATATTGATTCTGCTGAACATGATGAGAAATTGGAGGGTGAGTCTTAATAAATCAGAGAAATCAATGAAAATGAAAGACAAAAATACGTGACATTTGAATAATGCCATTCAATTGGAGAACAGCTACTAAGTGATTTTTATGAAGGTATGGATATCAATAAATCAATAGCTGATGAAAATTAAGTTTGCTTGCCTTATTTCTTTGTAATGCACAATTAAAATGTAGTGAATATAGATTGTCACTGCTTATACTGAACTTCAGAAAACTCTTATTTTACACTGATTAATTTTGTTGCACTTTCTTTTTCCGGTAGATTTATAAATTCCCCCTCCTTAAAACTTCTTTATATTGAAGCTACTCCATACCTTTGACAGAATAGGTAAAATGTCAAAAACTATGAATTACTACAGTACAAGAATGTATTTCTCTTTATTTCCAAGGATGGCAGTTATATTTTCACATTAAAAACCATGCATGCATAAAGCAATTCTGTATGAGCATTTTAGCTTTGACTTATTTTTGGTGGTTTGGAGCTAATTCTGTTTTTGTTCCAAATTGTTTAGGTACTTCAAAGTTACTCCACAAAGTTCCCTCATAAAGTTTTCTTGGGCTATATGTGTATTTTTGATAATATTCAAAATGAATTTGTATGCAAAACAAATCATATACATATATAGAGGAAAAGGCTCTTCTACTGCTATGCACTACAAGCTCTTAATTAGTCTTCAATCTCTAACTTAACCCTCTACTTCTTTTGTAAAGCACAGTGACCCAAGACACTAAATGTTGGAGGCTACTGAGTTACTCTCCAGGGTACCGAAGGCATTTCTGCTGCAACCATAGGAATTTTAGACTTAACAAGGCTCAATTCCACTTGTTTTAAAATCTGTTTATATCTGCTTTCAACTGCTGTTTGTAATTGTGAGATTTCATTTTATAGATTAATTTAATAAGAATATGAAAGAGTTGACTTTTTTCAAAAAACTAAGTTAAGTGTGTAGAAAAGATGATAAAATTTAGTTGCTTAGAAAACACTACTTAATTAGTAGTGAGCAGGACAACTGTAAAAAATTACAAAATATGTATCTTTAAATATAGAAGGAATCTTAACTTATATTGCTTTGCCAATATCTTTTAATTCTTGGCTCTGAACTAAAGACAGAAATAGAAACTGGAAGTTCTGGTAGATATATTTTGGGTGTGTTTTGTGCAAGAAAGACAACCGAGAACTCTAAGATTCAAAGAAAAAGCATTGCTTCTGCCAAAAGATTGCCAAATGAATATGCATTTATATAAGTGACAATTAAATGTCAAAGGTATTTGTGTCATTTTTTAATGATTCTTTGTTTTAACTAAGTTTTCCATTAATTAACCAGTTCTGATTTTGTGTTGGATAGGTGTCTGTTCTCTATTTCGACTTTCTTTAAAATTTAATATTTCTATTTGATTCTTTTCACGACTTTTTACCTGCTTCATGTAACTAATGTTCTCCTTTATCTCTTTAAGAATACTAATTATGTTTATTTTAAATTCTTCCTTTTTCTGTTCCAAAAATTTTGCTTCATTTGGCTTATGTCTAGATTTATTCCCTATTTTATAGTGGCTGTACTCATTGGGAATCTTGTTATTTTGACCTGCAAGTTCATATTTTCCTCGAGTCAATCCTATTTGGCAATGTTATGAGGAACCCTGCACCCCCCACACACACATTGAAGTGTCCTTTCAATAATTTTTAGAAGATGGGAAGTAATGAGCTCCAGGGCAGAGAAAACTCTCAACATCATCAAATTTTTGATTGCCCCAGAAACTTGAATTGGGTTCCCTACTCTGATAACTCCTCTGGTAATTCAGGGACTCACCCTTAAATTCTTAAAATGAAGTGACACTGGCAAGAGTCAGTCTCTCTAGGTCATCTTCCACAAATCTGGGGGTTGGAAGGCACAGGAGATAGTGGAGAGGATGCCCAAGGGCAGGGCAGCTTGTTATTCCTCACCTTTAACTTCTTCATTGCCTAGGTGCTATCCCATTGATATTCCAATGGATGCTGTAGGCTGTTGTGATAAGATGGGTGAAGATCACCCCAAAACAATGAGGGGGAGAAGGGAATGCAGAAGTTAAAACTCTAACTGAATCTTGCTTCTTATTCCTTCTCTACCTGCTGTCTGACATCTTCTACACCACTTTGAGATCACCTCTGGCCTCTTCAGGAGTCCTTATTGTTCTGTTACTTGCTTAGCTTTACGTTTCCTCTCAATTATATAGTTTCTTCAAGTTTGATTTGGGAAGAAGGAGCCAGCAGCTGATGCTAGTTTGCTACCTTGTCAGCACTGGTTTTCATATTATTTTTTAAAGTTAAAGTTGTTGATTGAGAATGATAAATCATATTGAGAGATTCTCCTCAATAGGGATTTCTGAGTCTAATTTGAGTCAAATTACAACCTATATCAGGAGAACTGCTGAGCCTTCTTAGGCAAAACTGGAGATTTGATTTGTCTATACCCTATGCCTTCAGCTTATCTATACCCTATGCCTTCAGCTTATCTGTGTGTGGCACTTTCTCCTTTTCCATGGGTGAGAAAACCATGCATTTAAGATTTTCAGGGGACTTACCTATTTCAGATACTTTGTTCTTTGTCCTCTTCTAACTACAATTCTGTTTTTCCACCATTTGTTCTTTTTGGTTTGAAAAACAAAGTTACTCTACCCAAAGAGAGTTCATTCCTTATAACTCTTAACCCAAAGAGAGTTCATTCCTTATAACTCTTATAAGAGTTATAGGATCTCGCCTTCTAGAAAATAAATCAAACTGAATACTCAGAAAAATGGGTAAAGTTATGAACAGGCAATTTCTTAAAGTAGATATACAGACAACCCCAAAACTAATCTGTGACCTCCAGAAGGGTGTGACCACATTTGTTGCGTCTGTGACTGAACGCCATCTCTCATCAAAGAGCTTCGCATATCATAATACTCAATAAATATCTGTCGAATGAATGAAATGAATAAAAAGAGAACTCCCCAAAACTGCTTTATGTCATTGTAAGTTTATACAATCTTCTTACATAGAAATTTAGGAAAATATAATAATATTTATAAAATATAAAATCATGAACTGAGCAATTCTACCTCTTGGAATTTATCTTAAGAAAATAATATGACAAGTATACATAGATTTGCGTAGAGATGATCACAGTTTAAAATATAAAAATATGGAAAACAACCAAAACATACATCAAAAGGAGAAAACTTAAACAAATTAGGAGGGATTGAACCTCTACAGGTTCACCCCCATACATGATGTTTCCTATGGGCTTTTACTAGGCTTACTTTATTAGAAAAAGAAAGGCCTTCCCTTTTAGATTTTGCCAAGAATTTTTATGTTCAATATGTGTTGAATCTTTAATATGCAATGCTTTTTCAATATCTAATGAGATGTTTTCTTTTCATTTGTTAATGTTGTAAATTATACTTATAATATTCTAATATTAGACTACTTTACCATTCCTGAGATAAAACCAGTTCAGTCATAATGTACTTTTTTTATATTGATAAATTTGGCTTGCTAATATTTTATTTATAACTTTTGTATTTATGTTCATAATTGAGATTGACACATATTTTTCATTTTTATTACTGCCATTGACTGATTTTGATTTCAGGAGTTTTATAATAGCTTCATGAAATGGGAAGCATTCACCTTTATCTTTTTTCTCAAAAGGTTTGTATAAAATTGAATACTCTAGTCCTTGAAATTTAGATAGAATTCACCTGTAAATCAATCTGGGCTTTATTATTATTATTATTATTATTATTATTATTCGGTGAATGAATTTTTAGCAACTGATTCAATTTCTAGAATGATTATACATCTATTTAGTGTTTTCCTCCTTTCAGATAGTTTTGTTCGGTATATGTTTCTGGGGACTTGAACCCAGTTTTCTGACTCCAGAGTCTGTGTTCTTAACTATAACACTGTATATTTAATTTCTTTCGAACCTGGTAGTTGCAGTTTAATCTTAATTTCCCATGTGACCACTGATGTTGAATATTTTGTGATATATTGACTGTTATTAAGGTTTCCTCTCATATGAAATACCTGTTAATATCTTTGTCTATTTTTAAATAAATAATCAGTTTACCTTTTTGTTATTAATTTGTAGGAATTCTTTATATAGCTTGTTATACTTATGCTTTGGTAGTTATATGTCAAATTGCAAATAATTCTCTCTCGTTTGTGACTAGACTTTTTACTATTTTTATGATGTCATTTGATGAACAAATTTCTTCATTTTAGTGCAGTCATATTGATCAATCTTTTCCTTTAGATATTTTTTGTGTTTTAGAAGTCTTTCTAAATCTGAGATCATGAAGACTATCTTCTGAAAGTTTTATGAGTTTTGCCTTTCATATTTACATATTTAATTTAATTTGGAATACAAAAATTAATCTACGTGATTAGAGTCAAGATTGTGGTTATTCATTTGGAGAAGAGCAGAAAGGTGTCTGAAAGAGGCATAAGAGAGGCTTCTGGTAGTTTTTCTCAACGCGGATGCCGTTTACACAGTTGAGTTCAGATAGTGAAAATTCAGTAAGCTGCACACCTATATGCATTTTCCTTTGTGTATATTACACTTCAGTAAACAATTTAAAAATTTAAACCTGACAGTCTCTCCCTCATGAATTTAGTCCATTACAGTTTTTTTTCCCAAATTCAAATGTATTTGAATTTATTTCTATTCTGTTTTTAAATTACCTTGCTTTTCCTATGCTTTTGGAGTTTTGTTGTTATTGTTCACATTTCCTGTCTTTTTTTTTTTTTTTATTATTGATCGACCTATTTTTTCTCCTTTATTTCTCCACCAGATTGGAAGTTATGTATTCTATTGTAACATACATACTTTACGTAGTGAATAACTGTTAAGGACACAAAATCCTTCGATCTTTTGTTCCTCATTTTAATAATTTATGTTTTTTTCTCATGTTTTTGTTTTCATCTTTAATTTCTTTAATCATTTTAAATATATATATATATATTTTATAATCTGTATCCAATTATTCATTATATTTCTGATGTCTCTCATAGTAGTCTCTTTCTTTTTTATCTTTAATTTGGGGCTGTGAGCTAATGAAGGTGATGCTTTAACAAGGGCAATATCGTTGTGGACTTGGCCTAGAGTGCGGCCTACCCAAGATACTTTGTCTTTGTTTTTGCCAGTTGTTCCAAGGATATTTCCAACCTAAGATCATGTTTTAAGTTTATTTTTAAGTTTGGATCTTTTGGATATCATAGGCAATATAAATTTAAACCATAAACTCTCATAATGTCAAGCCTGAGGTTTAAATTACATACATCATAATGTCAAGCCTGAGGTTTAAATTAAATACATTTTTCCCCAACTAAAACCCATCAATGTTTCTTGAGATATTGTAAATATAGCTGCTCACATTTACTAGACAAATCTAGACTGTAAATCAGACTTGAAAATAGTTTAAAATCATTTGTATTCTCTTAATTAAATTTCTATTTATTACTAAAATTGTTTGACTGCTTACCTTGTGCTAAGACTGTGGTAGCCACTGGGGACACAATAGGGAATAAAATACAGTTCTTATCTTCAAGGAGTTAATAGCGGAATGAGACACTTATAGTCTTGTTATACAGAAATGGCCAAAACCTAGTATGGGTACCACAACTTCTCCTTCCTGTGCCCAGGACAGATCTTTAATTAATCCCTGCTTTCTTTCTCACTGATTTTGGAAACAGCCATAAACTCTACCACCACATTGTCAATTTAACTGAGTCATTGTATATCATCCCTATTGTCTTTCTTGACCTAAGAGAAAGACCCGAAGCATCCTGTAATATCACCAAATATAACCAGCTTCCAAGATTAGAAAATTGGGCACCTTCGGGTGGCATGGAAACAACCAGATCTACCAAGGATTTTCTTGTGCTTCTTTAACACTGCCCCATGTAGTTATGGTACTGCCTTGCCATTTCATACTATTACTTAAAAACCTATAAAAACATAAGAAAGCATAAGTGGAAATATGCTTTAAATTCCAGTAAAATGTACCCTAAAACATTATCTGAAAAACAGAAAGAAGAGACTGTCTGCAAAGTTTCTCATTAGGTCTGCTGCCTGCTTCTCATTATGTACACCTCCTGATTCTCATTAAGCCTGTCCCAATTTCATTTGGTTCTCAGTTCATTGCTTATTTTCATATGGGGGCTACATAACAGAGTCTCTTCCAGTCCCAAAATGCCATGGAGAGAAAAAGAGAAAATGTCAATAATTAATTAGCTGTTATGAAAACACAGCTTCAGCATTTCCTGAATCATGTAAAAATTCCTAGTTCACAGATCTTAGGCATGACTAGCAAAAGGCTAGCATTTAACTTTCTGAATGTATTTTCATATTTTTCTACAAATGAATAAAATTTAAAAACTATATATAGTTGACTTTTGAACAACTCAGGTGTTAGGGGTGCCTGCAGAATGTGCAGTCGAAAGTCTGTGCATAACTTAAGCCATCCCTCTGTATACATGGATTCCCAATCTCAGATCAGAAATACTGTAATTAATTTGATCAAAACTCAAAGCTAACTCCAGTAATCACCCTACCTCACAACCTGTACCTCTTAGGAACTGTTATATGTACTTAGTGTTGAGTCATGAAAAGAAAGTGTTGAGTTAGAAAGACACAGCTTGAATCCTAGCTCTTAGTTTGCAAGCTGTGTGAACTTGAGTACTTGAAGTTTCAACATCATCCATGTAAAATTGGGAAATCTAATACCTATTGTGCAAGGTTGTTGTTAAACCTTCTGGCAAACATGAGGGGCTCAATGAATCGTAACTGATATGATATTATTATTATATTATATTATTATATTTTTCTGTAATCACCTCAATATCTAGCATACAGATTCTCAATTATTAATTGTTGAAAGAATACAAGTCACGATTAATTGTATATCTGTATATTAACTAAAGTAAAAAGGTAATGAGAAAGGAACAAAATACTAATGGTACACATTTATTTTTCATTGTGTCACATAAGCTATATAAAAATAAGACAGAGTTGAATACAAGTCAAACAATGAAATACATCCACTGGGAAAAGACTTCATCTTGAATATTAAGGACAGAGCTCTAGGAAGCAGTGATCATACGCTGAATAGATTCCTGTGTGAGTTAAATGCTTTCTCCTATTTTGCAGATGAGGCTCAGGGAAGTTAAGTGACATATTTAGGATCACACAGTAAGTAAGTGACTGTCAGTTTAATGAGGGATGCTTTCTCTAGAATGCTAAAGTAGTACATGAATCTCATCCTCCAGATCTTCCCACAACTTTCGCTTTGCTCTGTGAGCCTCCTGGGGAGCCATTCCTTCATTTATTCTAGGAATTAACATTCAAACATCATCACAACCTTAGAGCATATTTCTGGGCCTGTGAGTCCAGGGAAATATTTTATCTTTTAAAACATTCCTTTTCACTTAGATGGTGTCAATGAGTTGTGAAATCCAATTTAAATTGATACATAAATAAGAAAGAATGATATAATAAAAATCCACAGGTTGTAAGAGAAGAAAAGTTGATGGTATCTAAATACATCTATTTGGCCATAATGACGAAAGAAGACAAGTTAGAATTGATGGGAAAATGCTTAGGTTATAACTATCAAGTAAATAGTGCAAAATTGTACACACACAGTTTATTCTTGACTAAATAAAAATAGCTAAGAAAGACTGGAAGAAAAAATGCCAAATTATTAGCAATTATATGGTTGCTTTTAGGCAGCAGGATTTTCTTTTAGTTTCATTATTCTGTTTTATATTTATTGGTATACTACAAGAATAATATTATTTGCATACAATAGAAAAAACTAACAAAGTCAAAGCCATAATTAAAACATTTGACAGGTAGATCTTATGTCTGGGTCTTTTAAATTCACAGGGGAAATTACACAAAATACTCAGATCACAGATATCCCTGCCTTTTCCTATTTAGGCAAAGAGTGGGCAAAGCAGATGCCAGAAGTACCACAAGGAAAAGTCTCTTGGGTTTATTCCCTTGTTCCAAAGAACAGAACCAAATGCAGCTCTCCACAGAATTGTTTCAATTCACTTGTGTTATAGTTGTGAGCAATGTGAGGGCCACCCAGGAATGCTTAGGAGCAGGATGCTCTGTGGGCACACACACAGTAATAACAGAAATGAGGCAGTCATCACCCAGCAGCAGTTCCAGTTGTATTTAATGTAACTCCAAGCTAATACACTGCTTTCTGTATTTTAGCATCTACACCAGGTTTAACAAAACAGATCTGCCAATAATTTAAGAGAACAAAGGCCCCTCTCAGCTTCACCTCCCTTTCCCCAGCATTTCACCCCATCTCCTCACAGCAGCACTCACCTCCAGCAATCAAATTCCATTTCTAAGGAGACAGAGAACAATTTATTCAGCTTCAATTTGCTGAGAGGAAAACCTCCTATTCTCTAATATTAATACTTGAAGTAGATTCAAAACAATTTTCATTCCTTGCTAGGGTTGTGGGCTTCGAAAGATATTAATGTAGACAGTCTTTGAAATATTAGAAGTTGGCTGCCATTGTAAGGATCTTGAACTTAGCAAGACATCAAAGGAAGTCTCAGGGCAAAGTATATGTTATCTTATGTGTTGAAATATGTATCAAACTTCCTGTGGGGTGAGGGGCTTGGGCACCTCTGGGGAACTGTGGGCATGTGCATAGATAGCTGTTGCACTCATTTAAAGCAGATCTTCCCTGTAATAAAGGTCAGGGTTATTTGAGGAAATATTTTCTTATTTTAAAGCAGGTTTTTATATCTCTAGTTCTGAAACTCTCCATGTGGTTTTACGCAAATACACAAGCATATAGAGAATAGTGAGAAGATAGTTTGATAACATATTTCAGTGTCTGCATTTCTCTTTCATAGATTCAACATTTTCATATTTGTGTTTGCTTTTTACCATTTTTCACAGATAGTATGAAATGTGTTCCTGCTGTTCCTTTTTAGGCTTTACCATAAGATTAATAGACTCTGTCATTTTAACTAAACACATTAGCTGTACTGGAGTACAGTTGGCCCCAACACGTGGCTAAAATATTTAATTGATAGGCAACAAACTTTGACAGCTCATATTTTTTGGATAGAATTTTCTATAAGTTCAGGAGAGTAAATATCAGGGAACATTATCACAGAGCCAAAGTAACTGGATTATGTAGATTTTCTTTTCTCTCTCTTTTTTTTTTTTTCCCCATTTAATTGATAAGTTGTTTTGGTGTCACACAGTATGTGTTTAGCAGTATTACATCTGAATTTGTCAGATCTCATTTAATAAAGACAATCCTATAGACTTCTACGTCAGTCCATCTTCCACCCTATCTTTCTTATTTTTCTAGAACACAAATGTGCTCCTGCCATTGCTTACAAACCTTAGTTGGCTCCTTACTATCTATCAAATAAAAGTCAAACTGCTTAGCATGACATTCAAGACTCAGGACTAAGATCTAGTAACAGGCCTACCTCCTGATGCTTAAACCTCTTTCCCTCGGCACCTAGGCAGTGAGGACAGATCAAAGAAGCAGCAAGGGCTATAGACGAAACTGTTTTGTGGGGTGTGGTGGCCGATGCAGAGGTGAGAAACAGGCTTAGTAGGGGAGAGAGTGGCACGTCACGTCAAGAGCTGGGCAGATTGCACTTGGGACAAGGCTAGATGAATGTCACCAGGTTGTGGTTGGTTGTGGCATGGCCAAGGCTAAATGGGTATAAGAAGAGTAGGTACTTGAGGCATAGGAGTGAGAAGAGAAGGAAGAAGATTAAAGCCAGAGAGGAATGGAGAAAATCATTTCCATTCTTTTCCTTCCATAAATCACTTTCATGGTCAGGTTTTTCAGAAACCACAGACACTCAAGGAAGAAGTTAGTATTCCTCTTTTAAGCACTAACATTGGACTCAGCTTCCTTGTGTTCAGCTCTCCAATTCACCACCTCAGGCTCTGTGACCATGGTCAAGTTGCTTTGCTCTCCAATTCACCACCTCAGGCTCTGTGACCTTGGTCAAGTTGCTTCCTTTCATCTCCACTGGTAAAATAGAGATAGGAATAGTACCTACCTCAAAGAATTATTGGAAGAATTAAACAAATTAACTCAGGTGTTTGCACCTGGTGGGTCTTCTGTAAATCTTACCATTATATTACTATAATAAATTTGGACTCTTTCCTTCTCATATTTAGGAAATAAGAAAGCATAGAAAGCAGAATTTGATTGCAGTGACCAAGTAGTTCCAGTTTGCTAGGATCTTTTTCTGTTTTAGCACTTAAAGTGCCATATCCCAGGATCCCTCAGTGCTGGGCAAACTTGGATCATTGGTTGGTCACCCTAGTAACAAGTGTGAAAACTCTTAAAGGAGAACATCCAGATGTTTAGCAGCATAAAATGGGCTGAATCATATAAAATTGCCATTTCTGCAGGCCAAAACCATCAAACAGCAGCGATTTCATATGGTCTAACCTAGTTAGAAGTTCTAACATGGCTAGGAGGGGCTAAAGAGAAGAAAGAGCCTTCTATGTTTTAACTTCCTTCCAGATATTTTTTGTCCCTTTAGATCAAAAGAAAGAAAAGGCAGCAAATATTTCTTGAGCTCTTATTATGTGCCAGGCATTGGACTATCTGATAAACCAGGAGTTTGTTATCTTTACTTTGGTCCATTTTCATGACTCATAAGTCAGGAGAATCAACAACATAAAAAGATAAAAATGTGAAGTTAGCAAGAACATTAACTCTAAAGAGCATTAACTCTAAAGCCTAAAGGAGAACATGTGCATCTTAAAGATGAAAAGAGCCAAGGCCATGTAGGGAGTCGACAGAGCTTCTAAATGAGGTGCACTGACTCCTGGATACTCTAACTTGTTGAGGTTCAGGGACCCAGCGAAGCCTCTTGCAAGAATTAGGCATTTCTTTTCAGGGTGGGAAATGCCTTTCTGGAAGGAAGTTAACATGCAACGGCCTAAATCACAATATTGAGACAGTTAAGAAACACACACACAAAACAACAACAACAAAAACAGTAGGGAGAAATATTGCAAGTTCATTTTGGTTTTTGAAAAAGACCTAGAGGATTTCTTAATTCATCTGAAGCATTTTGGCCTCATTTCTACTAAAAAGTTAAGAAAATTTTTTGAGGTATAATTCTCTCCACAGGTTTGGAAAAAAACAAGGGCATAAAGTTTGGTTAAGGGAATGTTATTCTATGAAAAGATCTGAGAGTAAGGTTTGGAAGGATCCAATACTGTTTTGTTAGATAGTTTTATATACTGGATGAACCGAACACATTAGAGAAGAAATTCTTAATTCTTCAGAAAACTCGAAGTAAATTTTAACAAAGAGAAGCAAATAGAAGTCATAGCTTTTAATTCCAAATACTCTGGGACCTATGAATGGTTCCTGGCTTCTAGGCAGAGATTGGGAAGCCTCCGTATTTTATAATGTATTTTATATGTATATAAATTTATATAGTATTTATAAAGTATTGTAGAAAGTTGTTGATATGCATATTAAAAAGTGAATTCACAAATGAAAAACTACAAAGATTGAACATTATATCTAATGCTGTATTTCTAGTAAATTTAGCAAAAGAAAAGTCTGTCAGTGTCCTGCTTGTTTCAAATTTCCAATGATAAAGATTCCACTCCCTCATGACTCCAGAATGGAGGTGTATGAGAAAATGAGGATCATGCTTGTTTGGAGTCTAACCTGCGCAGTACTTGAACCTGCAAATGAAACCACAACCTCATATCAGATTTATAGTTTATTGCAGTCTGCATTTATGGAGTTTGTAACATGCACTGCGTGAAAAGAAGGGAATAAATATCTGATTTTGAGGGACTGAGAGATTTGTGGCTAATAAACAAGTGAATTATCATGATTAGTAAACATTCAAGTTATAGTATCTAGTCAAGGTGTTTCCTTACTGACCATATGGAAAAGTGCCCACTCATTTTCTCAAGTCCATCAGAAATCTTAAAAATACTATCCAAATAGTTGCACCATGTAGAAAAGAAACACAAGAATCGGACAGCTGTTTAATAGGCAGATCTGGCTTCTCAGTGCTCTATCAAGACATGCTTCCTCACTGAATGTTTTTTGTTCTAACCAGCCTCAGATTGGTAGCTACTCTATCTAAACTCATTGGAAAATTGCCATAATGTAATCCAGGATTTGCCTGTGTCAACCTATCTTCTTTTAGCTTTTATAATTTGATTCCATAGAATAAAATAATCTCATTATGGATCAGAAGATTGAACTACAAGATGTAATTATGAGTCCTAATGCTGGCATTCAGAAACAAAACAAAACAACCAAAATAAAAGGTAATATACCTATAGTGCCACAGACAACTCTGTCTAAATGACTGCGTGAAAACTATTTAATCCTTACAACAATCCTATTCATTCATCAACAGCTATTTGATGAGTGTTGTTATAAATTCTGGTGCTGTGAAAGAGAAACTATCATTATCTTCATTCACAGAAAAACTTGATTCACCCCATTAGGCCTTCTTCTTGGGCATCCTGGCCTCACTCAGCTCTTGAAATTTTGATTGCTCTCTTAGCAAAGAAAGCAAACCACAATCCTCGAACTTCCTCTTTTCTGGTCTCTGCTCTGAACTCTCTAGAGCCCACAGTGAATTCAGCTGAGTTTTACTTTTCTCCTCAAAAGTGTAGTAATGGCACGTTCTTATGTGCTTGGGGACAGGTATTCAGATGAAGAAATGAAGGAACCAAAACCAGTCCCACAGTCCATTCTCCTGCTAGAAGTGACACTAAACCAGGAAAAACATAATTTGTGGGAGCTTGTCTTAAAAATCTTTATAAAAGAGGTAATCTGTGCAAACTTTTCTTCACCAAGTTCCTTCTCATCTCTTTATACTGTCTGTAAAATACAACATTTGGTTTTAAATGAATAATATTGGTAGGGAAAACAAGACCAAATAATCTAGGTAATTGTTTCTCATGAATCTATTTTACATGAGTCTCACTTCAATTAAGTAGATCTACATCATGGCAGAGAAATTGCCCATGACATAGTAAATTTGAAAAAAAAAAAAAACTTTAAAAATAGTAAAAAGTGAAAGAATCTTCTGTATATGGATGGCTCTCAAAGTATAATTCAGTTACCCCGGGACTCTCTGAAACCCTTTGAGGGAGTCCATGAGGTTGACACGATTTTCAAAATATTACTAAGACATTTGTTTCCTTGTTCATTTTCATTCTCTCATGAATATGAAAGTTCCAGAGGCTACATAATGTATGATATTACAACAGATCGAATGCAAAAGCAGAAAAGAGAATTCAACTGCCTTCTATTAAACTAGACATCAAGATTTGCAAAAATGTAAACAAAAAATGTTATTTATGTTAACACGTGTTATATTAAAATAAATTAATAATTATTTCTAAAGTCTCATTTTAAATTTCTAATATGATAAACCTTAATACATATAGGCAGTGGTATGCTGGTAAATGTTTAATAACTGGCTTTCTAGGGGAGGAGGGGAGCCCTGATTTGTAGTTTTAGCCAATTTCCATGATATAAATACTCCCACTATGGCTGTTTACAAGCTACTACTGAATGTGGAGAAGAGGTACGCAGGTTTGGCTGTCCTGAGTTAGGCCAGTCCAGCTGGCTCTAGCATACCACAGCATATAATGCACATAAACAAAAGCTTGAAATTTAAATAGAAAAATAAAAATGCACTTTAAGGTTCAGAATTTGTCTCAGAGCACTCTGGGCCTCAGTTTCCAAATTGGTAAAATGTAACTTATAGGAGCTAGTTTGAATAACAGGAGTCCTTCCAGCTCCAGTACTCTGTGATTAAAAAGTATTTCCACTCATTCTGGCTTACTCCTCACTTATATAATCACTTTAGAAATGCCTTCGGTTTCTCACATGAAGCAGGATCTTTCCTGTTATGAGGCTCTGCTGCCAATGTGCTCCATTCTTCCCTATGCCTTTTGTTTGTTTGTGACTAGTTATTTATACCTCAGCTCAAGTGTTTCTTCCCAAGGACTTCTCCTTTGGCTCCCCAACTAGTAGGGCTCTTTGTTATATAACCCCAGAGAACCACGTTACTCTCCCTCAAAGCAGTTAATGCCATGTATGGGCTCCAATCAGAGCAGGGCTGGTGTAGGTTTTCCAGTGTGAGGCCCCAGGGCCTTTACAGAGGAGACCAATGAGATGCTTTCATATTCCCCACAAATATCAAGTGAGCACCTATAGGTGCCAGGCAATTCAGCAGAAAGCAAACAAGACCAAATCCCTGCTGTCATGGAGTGGACATTCATAGCTCATAGGCACCTTGGGGCCTCACTGCATGACACACTACAAGTGCATGAACAGGGCCAGGCAGAGAGCCTACGCCTCCCATGTCCAGTGCTTCTCCCTCTATCTGTCTTACTTCCCAGATATCAAGATTGTGTGAAGACTGATTTCGAGACACAAAGAATAATTCAGTACTTGTATTTTCTCACTTTGGGAGTCATTATGCCAGGTGTTAAAAAGTTAAAATTCTGCTGGATCTAACCCAGCAGAATATGCCTTGAAAATGACAAACATACTGAAATCTGGGATAACGCAGTAAGTGAGGCTAAACAGGTGGAAGTAGTCGGGTATATGTGCATACTATGTGCAAAGCATAGCAAAGTTGACTTCTGTGTGCAACTGATGCATAACTATGAAAAAACCCTACGTCTTTAAATGCCATGGATCTTCAAATCATTTGGAGGTAGAGGTATTTTAAAAATGCATCTGAGAGAGAGAAAAATAATTCAAACAAACCATTGTAGTGAATATGACTGTCAGGGAAAGGTCTCTTAGCTAAAGTAAAATGGCATTTGTTAATGAGGTGAACATTTATGAAGAGCTATTATGAATATTTTTCAAAAAATAATAATGTAGATCTCTCCTGTAATGCAATAAAAGTCTGAGTTTAGTCTACTGAACCTATTGTCAAAAATATAATGCATTTTCTAACATAAGCATCTATGAATAAATTGAGTCATATATTGCAAGTTGGAACAATTCACAAAGCTGTGGCAAAGGCTTTTCTTATTAAAGATTTCATATGGTAAGAAGTGAGTTTAATAATTACCTTGTCTCGCAAAAAAATAAAAAACAGTTCTGTTTTAGGGAAGAAAGCCTACATTTTACACATTGAAAATTAATTCAGTTACCAAATGATACTTTGAAACTCAAGACCAGCTCATAGTAACTAAAAGATGATAATGTTTCAAGAGCCAGGTAAACCTGGAAGTCAAAGGAACACAAAACTGATATATTGGTGCTTTTAGAATTTGAAAATAAGTTCTAAAATAGCTTTAAATGATGTGTAACTTCTGTACAACAGAGCCACAACTCAAATCATCTCTCTGGTCATCTAGGTCAAAGTTTAAAAGGTAAAGTGTGACTTTATGGAGTCTGACTGACTGTAAAATGGGATTTTTTTTTATTATTATTAATTTTTACAACAGGGCCAGCAGGAAATCTGATAATCCCATGGTAATGGCTCTCCCCCAGAGCCCACTGCACTGGGCACCTCTCCAGAGCCCTGGAACTGCTCCTCCCCAGGGTCTGACAGTGATGCATTCTGTATGCAAATGGTGGGAGTATTTTAGTGAGTAGGCCATTGGCTCATGTTAAGCTTCAAGACACTCAGAGACCCCAGACTCGTGTATTTACACCAAATATATTCAGTGTAGCTTGAAATTTTCTCTGAATTGCAACTCTTACTTAAGTTGTTGAGAAACTAATGATACACTTAATGTTTTACTAAAAAAAAAGGCTTTAAAAAACTGTCATTTTTTGTGTTCTGTGGCATAAACTGAAGCTTCTGATACAACATAAAATAAAGCATTATCTTTTCAAATAGATTTCCTACATAGAGGCCTTTTAAAAAAGTGATAGAAAAAGTAATTTTGATCTCATCAATCATTAGAATATTTGGATGAACAATAGAAGTAAAACCATCTCTTTTAAAAGTAGATCTGAAGCTTAACTCCTGTATGTTACATTTTAAATCATAATACTAAATCATAACCAAGGATAAATTTAGAAAAAAATAAATCACTTAAAAGCACTTAAAGAGCTGAGAAGGCATTTCTATATATATATATACACACACACATATATATATATATAAAATGATTTAAGCTTTATATATATATGTATATATACATATACACACATATATATTCATATATGTATATATACATATATATGTGTGTGTGTATATATATAGAGAGATATATATATAGATATATATAGATATATATATATCTCTATATATATATACAAGTTAAGCTAAAATTAAGCTATTAATGAACATACAGGTGAGAGCAAGTTTTAAAGGCAGCTTAAAACATTTTAGGGAATTGAAAGGAAATGTGGCAGAGAGACATTCCAAGATCTCTCCCTCGAAACAACAATAATTTGAACATCTGAAAATCAACAAAAAACATCCAAATTGCACACCAGCATATCTGAGCATGGGATCTGTGCATAAGAGCTAGCACAGGTCAGAACCCCAGGTGTCGGGTGGTAGACTGGGAGAAATAAAGAAGCTGTCTATTGCAGCCACCAGAGCTACCTACAGGAGGAGAGGGAGGTAAGAAGGGGAGGCAAGTTCCCTGAACAGCACTGCTTGGGAAAGTGGTGAGCTTGCTGTGGCCAGTGGCAGGGCCCTGTCATCAGGGCAGAAGGCAGAGAAGCAGGACAGCAGAGAAACAACAGTTGATTTTTATTGGCCGTGGTTGCAAAACTGAGGCTGAGCCTCATTCCTCATCCCCCCACATAGAGGCTCCCTCTCACCATACCCTCCGAGACCGAACACCATAGAGCCCCAGGGGAATCTGAGCAAATGCTACCAAAACTGTTGCTATAAGAAAATAAAAAGGCATTTTTAGGGCTTTATATAAAGCAGAGATTCAAGAGGCTTAGATGCCACCTACTGGAAACCAAAAGAAAAGCACTTTCTTTGCAGTAGGCTAAAGAGAGATCTTTTTATAATAAATCTTCTTTCTGGAATAGAAAGCAGAATATATTTCCATTAATGTCCAGGTAGAGAAATAGTCCATTAAACACCATGAGCAACTGAGGTGACAAGGCATCTCAGAAAGAAAGATAAAAATCTCCAAAAATAAGCTTACAGACATAGAAATATGAAACTTAAATGACAGAGAATTCAAAATGGTATTTCTGAAAAAACTCAGTGAGTTCTGAACTGAGTCATATCAACAATTTCAGAAAGTGAAAAAACAACTAGATGAGTAGAGTAAGGAGATTGAAACCCTCAAAAAGAACCAAATAGATATTCTAGAGGTAAAAACACTGCAAGAGTTGAAAAATGAAATAGCAAGCTTGAGAAATAGAGTTGACCAAATGGAGGATAGGATCAGTGATATCAAAGACAGGAATCTAGAAATAAATCAGAAGGAAGAAGAGAGAAACTGAAGAATGAAAAATGATGAAAGAGAAATTCAAGAACTAGCTGTTACCATCAAGAGAGGAAACATAAGAATAATGGGCATTCTCGAAGGAGAGGAAAAAGAGCAGAGACTAGAAAGCATTTTCAAACAAATAGTCTACCCCTGTAGACTACCTTTCCCAACTTGGTACAAGTCAAAAATTCAAAATAAATCCACACAAACGGGTAGATGGTGGTGTTTATCTGAAGAGGGTGATGTAAATCATTAATTATACCTGAAATGAGTACAGGCAATGTCATCAAACTAAATCATCAGCTTGCAGACCAAGATATGAGAATACCTGCATAAGAGCTTAGAAAGTTAAGCTATAGTTTACCTTGTGGTCCCAGGGAAGACCCTGGGGGCTGCTCAAAGAACTTTACATTAACCATCCAGAAATCCGCTGTCAGAATTCAGAACAGTGAAATTTGACAGGAGTCACCTTTGCAACTCTCTCTGCCCATCTGTTTCTAGTTGGCCAAGAGATCTTCTACCATGATCCTATGTTGCTAGACTCTATGCTGTCATCAGAGCAGCATCTTTATAAGGGAAAAGAAAGTTGGAGGATGACAAGTGCTGAGGTGTAAAGTCATTGTCCTGGGAACCAAAAATAACACTTTCTCCAAATCTGAGTCCCAACGACTCCACATTTTCACAGATCTCTGGGGAAGAGAAGAGTTGTGTAAATTCAGTTACCTACAACGACTGAGAAAAGGTTAGACATTCTTTCTCAAAAGAAGAATTCCTTTATTTTCAATCAAGTATCTTTATTCCTCTAGTTTGTCCTTGAAAATTTAATCTGAATGGAGCAAGGAACAGTACAAAATGGGAAAAGATATACTTTTTCAGGCATAGTTTTTAACAGCTTGGAACAAGTGGAAAAATAAGAAATAGTGTGTTACCTGTGTGTTCACTGTTAAAGTAGGTCCATTATAAGGGACATTCTCCTCTCGCTCAAGAACAGGTTGGCCACTCCTGACTCCTATCAAGTTCTTTCTCAGTGTAACCCAAAACAATTACATTAAGTGACTCTCCTAAAAGAAAACTCTTATTCTCATTTATTAGACTTGCCTATCAGGCACTTAATTCAGAGGTTCTACATTATACCTCCACTGATGAGATTCTTTGGATTTGTGAGCTCTGTCTCCAAAAGCAGTTCAATTTCTCTTCTGAAGGAATTGCACAAAGACAACATTTTATGAAATCCATTTGCTACATCTTTCAAGACCATCAAGGAAATAGCATCCTCAAATTTGGCAACACTCTTTAACAAACACACACTCCAGCTCACATATTCAGCCTTGATGTTTTTTGTGCTCCATCTATAAAATTTAATTAAAATGAGTAGAAAAATTACAGTAATTTCCATTTATCATCCCAAAGTGCCATTATGAGACTAGCTCTTCATACCTACACCTATCAAGACAGGTGATAAAAATGTAATGGGTTATTCAAGGGGGTTATGCCATTGTCATTCTTAGAAATTCTGAGGTAATAATGAGCAACCATCTGTCTTGAATGCCATCAAAGCAGGGATCAGGCCAGCTGATCTCTTAAATCCTAGTCAGATAAAGTTTTCCACTATGCATTGAATCAGACCAATACACAGAAGGACATAAATCACATATATTTATATGTTGATATTCAAGGACTAATGATGGCATTTTTTTTTTGTCTTGTGAAGGTGAAAAAACTGAGAGAAAAAAGAGAGTGAGACAAAGAGTGAGAGCAAGAGAGAGCAAGAGAGAATGAGAGAGTATTATCTTCCTGAGAAACCAAAGCCTACATAGTAAAAAAGAATACATGGCCATTATTTGGGGGAAAAATATAAGAAAGAAATTAAATTTTAAAACATGCTGAATGAGATAAGTATACTTTCTTGGGGTTTTGAAAAATTAGAAAGATAAAAATTAACAGAAAACGTTGGAATCTTGGCAAGACATTTAAAGTTGAATTAATATAGGCCACAAAGATGATGACTATTGGATATAGATATAGATGGTCCTGAAGGTGAATTTGATACAGAGCTTTTATTCTGGTGATGAAAAAGCAGAAGAAAATAATAATAATACCCAATTATTCTTAGCTCCATAGAACATTGATTAATCCTAAAGAAGAAGAAAAGCAAAGGGGAAAATGGAATAAAATACCTGTCACAAGATGAAGAGGTGAACAGAATAGAAGATGTGAAAGCAACAATACTTTGGTGGGAAAAGGAAAGACATTTTTGGTTCTACCTATTATGGCTCTTTCAGGTCAGTGTTAAAGCTGATAAAGGAAAAGAAGAGCAAGGGGAGGAGTGGTGGTTAGCAAGGGCAAGGTTACTTGGGTTCATTATCCACTGTTAAAGGAGACAAGAAAAAAGAAGAAAAGCCCAAGGAGAGGAAGAAGAAAGATAGTGGTAAAAAGAGAAAGGAATGAATTAGAGCAAACAATAGTAGAATGGATAAATAAATCCAAATGCTCTTTCTTAAAATTATCAGTATAATATGCAGTTCTATAAATTTAAAAGGGAAAATATATACATATAATTTTCTTAAGAATGGTCTATATTCAAATATATCAGAGAGACATTAAAAATAATAATGGATTATGATGTACAACTCTATTCTTTGTGTGAGCTTCTTAACTTTTGTAAGGCTTGCAAAATCTGACTAATAACAGTATTTACTGCATGGATTTTTTTGATGAATATTAATTGAGACAATTTATATAAAATATATTTATAGTGCATGGAACAATATAGTATTTAACAACTGATATTATTAAAATTTTTGCAAATATGGAGAGAATAGATGGTTTACTGGAAAAGTAAAGCTGACTGAAGTAGAAAATTTAAATATTCAACCATATAAGAAATTGAAACCATTACCAAAAATTACTTGCAAAAATGGCATTAAGCTCCATAGTAGTATGAAAATATGTTCATAATTCTTTGATACTCCTTCCTTCAAGAGGTGGAGCTTAATTCCTCTCCCATTAAGTGTAAACTTATCTTAGTGACTTGCTTCTAACAGAATCTGGCAGCAGTGGCAGTGTGTGACTTCTGAGACTAGTTAATAAAAGGCATTGCTGCTTTCTTCTTGCTCTCTCTCTGGTTTCACTTACTCTAGGGTAAAGTAAGCTTTCACAACATGAGGACACTCAAGTAGCCCTACAGAAGACACATCATGAAGAACTGAAGCCTTTTGTCTTTAGACACTGCTGCCTCAGCCAATAGCTTGCTTGCAACCAAATGAGAGACCCTGAGATAGAATGGCCCAGCTAAGCTGATGTTATTGGGCTTGGAGCCCTCAAAAGCTATATAAAATAATAAAAGTTTGTTGTTTTAAGCTGCTAAGCATTGGGGTACTTTGTTATACAGTAAGAGATAACTGATAAACTAAAGCTTGCTTTTAGGGATAAGTACTATGCATTTTTAACTTTGATCAGTGCTTTGAGCACTGATCTATGTCTAGGCTGGTCCCTGGGTTGGAGAACTGACTGTACCCATCCAAGTCATTGAACTTCCTTGGGCTTCAGTTTTCTCCAATAGAATTCTACATTTAAAAGTTTATCTTTATAGTCCCACCTCACTCTGAAATTCTTGGATATTATGGCTAAAATTTTTCAGCTGCAGTTACATACTGTGATAAACACAGATGTGTGGTTAAAAGAGTAGCTAAGATTTAATGGGGAATTTCCAGTACAATTACAACTTTATCAAAGAATAATTACATGAAACAGGGAAAAAGCATGGTTCACATCTTAGGATTGTTTCTTCCTGAGCCCCAGTACCTGCCAGATTGGAGGTAACTACTATTGAATTTGTCAAATGGTCATTTGTGGTCCTTATTATAATGCAAACTAACTGTGGAATAAGGCTTCTTAACTAGAGATTCACAGACAATAATTCTTTCAGGGAATTGAAAATACAGTATGGTCTTGCCATGATGTGGGCCTCCACTCTCATTAGCACATAAAAGAGAATACTTATAAACTGAACTACTAAATGTCCATTATACAATATAATGACTTTCAATGAAAAGAATCATCATCTTAGCAAAGGAGAAATTTAAACACTTTGCCATCATTTATAAATTCAGTCCTTCTAGGATGGTATTTTTAAAGGTAACTGAATGAAGGAAAAAAGAAAAGTGGTAGAAGTCTTGACAGGAGAAATGTAATTAAAGTTAAGAAATAAACACAATTCTATGCTTTATGAAGAGATCTTTGATCTTACTTCAAAAGCCAGGAGGCAGAGGCTTTGTTGCCCATGACACTCTCTCTCCACTGTATCTCAGAATAGGTAACTGAATGAAACATGCCTGCTTTTGTTAAAAGTGGCAGAAAAAAAATGCACAAAACCGTAATCAAAAACCGCTGTAATACAAGTTAATAAGGCAGAGGCACACTGAAGGAAACTCACACGAGTAATAGATAAAATTGTACTTGATCTTTCTTCAATATTTCCGGATTACCCCAGACATTTGCTTTATGAATCCAAGTCATTACATTTAAATTAATGCATCATTTCAGAATTAAATAAAAGCATTAATTAGCATATCTTGTTTCTCCTATTTTTTTTGAAATGTTAATGGTCATAATTCATTTATTCATTTATTTATTAATTCAACAAGAATTTAATGAACTCCTAAGTTCAAGGAAAAACCAAATGGTAAATTTCCATAAACCTTTCATATAAACTACAGTATCCTGAGAAGTTAGGCAGAAGAAAGATTTGTCCAGAGCCACAGAAGATTAAGATAAATTTAGACATTATGTATGTAAGCAATTTATCAAAAGCAAGTGTTGTGAGCAGTGAGATTGATGTCCTGATTGATGTCATTTTGTACAAGATGCTACCCTCATTTTCTTTGCAAGGCACAGATCTGATTTTCTTGGCACATCTGATTATTATCATCATCCCTATGCCGAAAGCCTTAAGCAATTATTAACCTTTTTAGGGTATAATTCTCCTAAATGTAGCACAGTGAGACACTGAAAGGTCCACCAGAATGGACCTCTCCACTTTAATTCTTAGCATTCTTCCACAACCTTCACTTTCCTGCTCGCTCCCAACCTATACCAGAGGTCCCAACAGACTTCTACTTACTTCCTCAAGGCAACTTGGGCCCCAGTCACAATGTGCTACCTCTTTGTTTTTGGGACTTGTCAAGCTCTTTCTTAGTTTTATGCTTTTGCATTACTCTTTCCTCTTTGTTTTCATTCCTTTAGGAAATCTGCATGATAATCTCCTCCTAATTTTCCTTACACTCAGCTCCAAAACATCCAGCTCACAAATCAGCTTTCCCTGAACGCATTGCCTCTAGAAAGCAATTCAGTCCTCTGGTCCTAAGTTAACATTTGCCACATGGGGGTGTTGTTTGTGCGTATGTGCATGTATATGTGTGCACGTGTGTGTGTGTCCCCTGCTTATGAGGAGCTTCTAAGGGTGAAAACTATGTCTTATTTGCCTTTGCCTTCCTGGTTTCTAGCACAGTCCCTGCCACACAACCATGTGGTGCTTAGTCCATGCTCAGTCCACACTTGAATTGAAAAGCCTGAAAGCCCTTCAGTCAGAACTTGAGACTGAGTGGTAGCAATGTAAACTCTGTAATCTACACCCAGGCAGTCATAGAAAAAGCCATTGTAACCATTAATGTAACAGCAGAAAAGTTTCCTGGGAAACAGCCTTCACTGAAACTTTTTATCCCAGTTTGAATCAGAGACTTTGATTTTTGATCGTTTCATCCTTGGATTTAATTTGACAACTTTTTGGAAAGGGCTTCCCTATGATTTGTCCTCAAGATCAATGGCAAATTCTGATTCCTCTTCTCATCTCCATGCATTGCAGTCTGTAAACAAGTGATCTCAGTCCAATCCTAGTCTGGGAGGAGTAACCAGGTGCATATCTTACACTCTATATCAAGTTACAGCATATTAGGTTTAGAAAATGATCTTTACAACCCAGTGATATAGTTCAATCATTCTTTTGACAAATGAGGAAACTGAAGCTCATAGGTGTTAGATTAATTATCCAAGTCCTCTCTATTAGTTGTAGAAAGGAGGGGCAACTCCAGCTTTCTGGACTCTCAGTCAAGTGTTCTTATCACCATATTATCTGGCCTGTCCCACATTCCAGGTTTTCTTACAAAGTCATATACACCACATCTAATTTGGCTCTCATTGTCTTAATTTTTATTGGAAATTTAAATTTGGATTTGCACTGCTGCTTTTCCATCCAATGGTGATAAACACTAAAAATATCATATGGTGGAATAGAAATAAAATAAGCATCTGGAAAGAATTTACTATAATGAAGATGTGATTGTTTGCCCATAAATGCTAGACAAGTAGTCTGGCTTTTAAAAAAATAAATGCATTAAAACATCTATCTATCCCAATCTGTATTTTAGTAAAAAATTAAAATGCACTGAAATTGGTAGATTTTCAAAAATGATAAAATTAAGTATAACAAATTATTATGTGAATTAGCTGAAAGTATAATAAAATACCCAAATATTCGTTCATTTATTCATTTATTCATTCATCTATCCATCTATCCATTCAAGATTTACTGAATAAATAATGCTAAGCCTCACAATTGCTACTATCCCATCTATAATTAAAGAATATTTAGTAAAAAGCAAAACAATTTGAACTACAAAGTCAAAATATCATATTCAAAAATTTGCCTCTCTCACTAACAAGACTTGGCAAACCATTTAACACTTTGTGTTCTCTTTTCTGTATTATTCCCATCAGCATAAATAAGTATTGTTATTTTTTCCACCTTAAAAATAAAAAGAATTTTCTTCTGGATTCACTTCTCCATCCAGCAATCATCTCATTTCTCTGCTTTCCATTCACAGCAACACTCCTTTGAAGGACTTGTCTAAACACGTAGTTTCCAATTTCTTTTTTTTTTACATTCTCTCTTAAATCCACAATAATCAGGCTTTTATCCTGACACTCCACCAATATGGTTTTTATTAGTGTCATGACATTCATGTTCTTCACCTTACTTACCCTTACTTACCCTTCAACAGTATTTGGCACAATCCATTGTGCTCTTTTTAAAAAAGAATTCAATAATTTTTTTATTTTTCAATTGCCATTGACATTCAATATTATTTTAGTTTCAGGTATATAACATAGTGATTAGACATTTCTACTTACAAAATGATCACCAGGATATGCCTAGTACCAATCTGACACCATGCATAGTTATTAAAATATAATTGACTATATTCCCTAAACTGTATTTTATGTCCCTGTGACTATTTTGTAACTGCCAATTTGTACTTCTTAATCCTTTCACTTTTTCCAGCCAGTTCCCCAACTCACCACCCCCATCTGAACATCATCAGTTTGTTTTCCTTGTCTATGAGTTTGTTTCTGTTTTGTTTGTTCATTTATTTTCCTTTTTAGATTCCACATAAATGAAATCATATGGTATTTGTCTTTTTCTGTCTGATGTATTTCACTCCATATAATATTCTCTAGGACTACCCATGCTGTCACAAGTGTCAAAATTTCACATTTTTCATGGCTGAGTTGTATTCCATTATATATATGCACCACACCTCTATCCATTTGTCTATTGATGAACACTTAGTTTTCCTCCATATTCTGGTTATTGTAAATAATGCTGCAGTGAACATAGGGATGTGTATGTCTTTTCAAGTTAGTGTTTTGGGTTTTCAGTTAAGTACCCAGTAGTGAAATTGCTAGGTTCTTCTTTGTTTCTTGTTATAGCCTTTGTTTTAAAGTCTGGTATAAGTATTGCTACCCTAGCTTTTTTGTTTGTTTTTATTTTTTTTTGAAATATGCTCTTCCATCCCTTGACTGGAAGTCTCTATTGTGCTCTTTCTTGAGGCACTCTCTCCATTTGACTTCCAGGACGTCGTACTTTCTTGGTTTTACTTCTCCCTACTTACTACTAACTTGTATTCTCCTTCACTGATTTCCAACTTCTTACCATTGGAGTGCCTCAAGGCTTGGTTTTTGGATTTTCCTCTATTGCTTCCTTAGACACCTCACCCAGTTTCATGTTTTCAATATCATCTCTATGCTGATGACTTCCAAAATTATACTTCTAGCCAACACTTCTCTTCTGAACTCCAGTATTTCATGTCTAACTGACTGCTCAACAGCTCAACTTTATGGATTAATACACATCCCAACTGTAACATGTCAACATTTATTTCCTGATTGTCCACAAAACCTTCTATCTTGTAGTCTTCCATTTTTCGAAAAATGGTACTTCCATTTTTCTAAAACTTAAATCATATCATGCCATGCCTGTATGTAAAATACTCTAGTGTTTTCCTGCTTCGTTAAGGCTCTCCATGACCCATCCTTTTTCACTGCTCTGATATTGTCTCTTCCCTAGTTCACTTTACCTCAGCCACATTGGTTACCGTACCCCAGGTCTCCATTATATTTGTCATTCCCAATTTCTGGACAGCTCTGCTCCAAATGTACACACAGCTCCCTCTTTCACTTCTTTCAACTATTACCTTCTTATTGAGGCCTATCTAAAATTTCCACCCTGCCTCTGCATATACATGCCATTAACTTCCTTCTCTGCTTTATTACCATAAACACGCTACCTATTTAGCTTATTTATTTTGATTACTATAAAGCTCCTCTACTAGATATTGTTTTTTGTTCACTCTTGTATCCCAGCCACTTGAACAGTGCCTGGCATAAAGTAGGCTCTCAAAAAATATTAGTTGAAAGAATGAAGGTAATAAGTGATAATAAGAAGAGCTACCTTTTAGGTAGAAATGTTAATGGAAAGTAAATAATATGTGTTAATGCATAATAAATATTAATTATTTAAATTAATATTATATTCCTATGTGTGTCTATTGGAAGTAATTTTTAGGTCAGAACTACAGGAAGGGAAGGAGAAATTCTTTGAACTGGAATTAAAAAATTTTTTTTAACTAGAATGGTATATGATTTAGTAAGTTAGCCTTAGCAAGGTAAAGACCCTGAAAACACCCTGGAGTTTGGCCCAGTTTACCAGGTCCCATGCCTGCCTAGGGAGTGATGATATGAGGGAGGAAGGGGTTGAGAGGCAGGCTGGGACTTGTGTGAGTGGGGTCATGGGGTCTGTATGCAGTCTTCTGGATGGTTCAGGGTGAGAACTTTAGGCCCACAGATGGCTGTGTACTGACGTTCATCTCAAGTATCTCTAGCAGATCTTAGTTTTTAGGGTAAGAGTCAGGGCTTAACAGTATTTATCTAGATGTGCTTGTACATACCCTAAAGCAAGAGAACCACTCCAAGTCTAAGGAAAGGGATTGCCACATATGTTCATATGCTCTTTAATAGAATGCTTTACTATCAAAATATAAATACTCATGGTGGATACAGAACCAGAGTGTTTCCATGACGCTGCTTTCAGCCTAACACATAGTGATGTTACACATTTTTTTATAGGTTGGAGTGAAAATAAATTCACCTACATCTAGGTCATTATTAATTTCAAAACATATTTTAAAGTGAAAATATAATTTTAAAAAGACACTCATTCTTGGAGCTATAAAGGATATGTAATTCTTAAAAGTCTTTGTATCCAGATACAGGTATTTGATTAGCTGGAATAGTCCACAAAAAAAAATTCCTCTGTAAATCATATCACTTTTGTATTTTATAACACAGAGTTGATTTTCATGAATTTTCCCTAAACTTCACTCACTGACATCCTTTACTCCCTGGGGACAGAGGCACAGAGGCTGTGTAACTGCTACTTTTCCCATTGTCAGTGAACATAATGTAGGGAGACACAGAGAAAGGCACTGTGTTTTATGCAGTGTCATCATCTAACACTTTCCAAACTTTTCCAGGTTTCAGAGAAAAAAATAGCTGCCTCATTTATTCTACAATACCTGCCTCGCTTATTTTTTACAATTAGTAATTGGTTCCCACATGGAGATTGAACTTTGCTTGTATATTGCTGCAAGTATGAACAAGGACCTCTGACCTGTGAAGTTAATTAAAAGGCTGGATCTCATTTCTTTCAAAGTGGTGACCTCAGAATCTGTATACTAGAGTGGAAATATGTTTGTATATATGTGCATGTATGGTTAAATATGTATCTATACCACATATGCATATATTATGAGAGAAAAAATAAATAGAAAAATGAAAGGTCCTGAAAGAAAAGAAGTGAGGAAAGGTATGAGAAAGGAAGGGAAAGGAATTAGCATTCATTAAGCTCCTCCTATGAACCAGGCATCCAGGAAAGAAGGCAATGGGGGGAACAAAGATGAAGAGATGAATTATCTGGATATTAAAGAATAAGCACACTTCCTTTCTTAAAGGAGAGTGCTATAAGAATAGATGCTGGCAGTCCATCAGGGAGCACTTGTCAAGTCATTCAGAGGAGAACAGAGGCTGTGGGGCACTGATTTTGGCTTTGTCTCCCTTAGGTGCTGTGCTGCTGTCTCACCATGAGGTGAGTTATCTTTGAAGTTCTGCTGAATAGTCTAGATAGCATGACTTAAAAGTGCATGTCCCTAAATGGAGTTCAGATCCCAGAATATAAATGCTCAGAAAACCAGATGAGGTCAGGAAGAGCCAGCCCAAGGCATTTCTCTTTAAACCCTAGATAATGCTAGTTTTCTCCATAATTAAAAGGATCTTAGAAAACTATAAATTGGAGATTTCTAGGTATTAGTATTAGTTTTCTTTGCCCATTTTTTTAAAACCAGGGATATTTAAAATTTCTGAAGTTGCATCTTTGTGATTACCATAATGAGCGGAGAGGTAGGTGACTTTGCAGAGTTCTGGGGTATGTTCTCAGCCTCTTGATCTTGGGTTTAAATATGACATTTTTTTGGCCAATAGGATATTTAGGAAATGTGATACAGTAGAGGCTTGAAATGGACTTACATGTTGGGGCTTGCTTTTCTGCCAAGAGAAGAGTGACAGACACATGGCACTACATACAATACTCCAAACAAGTATGCCAAATCTGCCCTAGAATCCAGCCCTAGCAAAACCACAGACACATGAATCAGCCCACCTGAGACAAGCGTAGCCACCCAGATCAACCCACCTCAAAATAGTTGAACCCTGCAGATGTGTGAAAAATAAATGTTTATTTCTGAATGCCACTTGGAGGGGTTGTGTGGTTGTTTGTTATACAGCAAAAGCTCACTGGTACAAATCTATTTGACTCATGCTCATCTTGTCTGCCAGAGTGATATTTATAAAATAGAAATTCGATTATCCTAAAATTACTCTGCCCAGGATATTTTAATGACTTCCTGTTATTAGGCTGATTGATGTCTCCCCCCGCAAATTCCTGTGTGGAAGTCCTAACCCCCAGTACCTCAGAATATGACCTTACTTGGAAATGGGGTCATTGAAAATGTAAAATGTAATTAGTTGAGTTAAGATGAAGTCATTCTGGTGTACGGTGAACCTCTAATCTGAAATGAATAGTGTCCTTACAAAAAATAGGAAATGTGGAGATAGACATGCTCATCAGGAGAACACTATGTAAACATGAAGGCAAAAATCAAGATGATGTGTCTACAAGCCAAAGAACACTGAATATTGCCAGAAAACCACCAGAAGCTAGAGGAACAGAACAGATTCTTCCTCGCAGCCCTCAGAAAGAACTAAATCTACCAGCACCTTTATCTCAGACCTCTAGCTCCAAAACTGTGGGATAATAAATGTTGTTTAAGCTACTCTCCATTAACTTTAGGATAAAGTCTAAATTCCTTTACAAGGCATAAAAGTTTGTTTTTTTTTCAAATTAAAGTATAGTTAGTATACAATACTATATTAGTTTCAGGTGTACAATATAGTGATTCAACATGTATATATCTTACAATGTGATTGCCACACTAAGTCTAGTAATCATCTCTCACTGTGCTAAATTATCACAATGTTATTAACTATACTCCCTTTTGACTTTTTCATCCATCCCCCACTCACCTTTCTTCTGGCAACCATCAGTTTGATCTCTGTTTCTATGAGTCTGCTTTTGCTTTATTTGTTTTGATTTTTAAAATTCCAAATATAAGTGAAATTATGCTGTATTTATCTTTCTCTGTCTGAATTATTTTACTAGCATAATACCTTCTAGATCCATCCATGTCATCACAAATGGAGATATTTTATTATTTTTTATTGCTGAGTAATATTCCACTGGAAGTCTTTTTATAAGCTGATCTCTTGTCATATCATATCATATGATTTCATTGCTCGTTGTATCCCAGTAGCTTCAGCCTTTCTCCATTCTCTAGCCACACAGAACTATTTACAATGCTTCAATTTACTGCTTCAGAGCTTTTGTCCATGCTATAACTATGTCCTCAAATGCCTCTCCTGCTACTTGCTAATCCATCCCTGCTTTCCATATAATTACATAATTAACTTCTATTTGTATTTCAAGCTCCAGATCAGGCATCATCTCTGGAAACTTTCTTCTTACTTTCTCAATCCTAACTAAGGGAGGATGCCTTATTGAATGCTCCCCAAACAACCTCTAGAGATAGTTCTACCACAGTTCATTATACATCTTTATCTTCATCAACAGACTTATTTGATAATGAACATTTGAAGACAGGGTTACATACTATCTGTTCTTTTATTCCTAGTACCTAGTACAATGCTTGGCATACAAAGGCTGTGCAGCAAATGTTTGTGGAAAAAATCTATGAATGTTCATATGCAAATATCCAAACAGATGTATTCTTGGCATATGGGAGATACTTTCTGCTTGTGTGACAACTGGCAATTGAGTTTACTTGGAAGTGAAAACACCCAATTAAAGACCAAACATTGCTTCTTTACTCTTCTTCATTTCCTTCTCTCTATATCACTACCCAATCTCACATGCTTTATAATGCTTTTAGAAGTAAGTGACTGTGGATTATTACTGGCTGTGGGCCTTTCATCTTCAAGATTGACAGTCTACATTCCACATTTCTCAGGAGGGCGAGGTTATTATAACTATATTTTTGCTTACCAAGAGAACTGATAATGGTTATCCTGGAGGAAAAAAAAATCTATAAATATCCAACCTATAATGAAACTTTAAGCTTATTTTCTTTCTTTACTAATGAAATTCTTTCTGAGTACACTGCCAGCATTGCTACATAACCATTACACTGAGAAAAGAGACAAAGCCTATAGTGAATTTTTTTTTACCTGTTTAGTCCTCATTTTGGAATCCAGTGACAGATTGTTGTAGGTATAATGTGCCTGTGTGACTCCACAGAAGAGAACAGCAACTATCCCTGAAATTCAAAAACATACCAGTCAAAACCAATTTTCTTTCCCATCTAAGTCAAAAGGTAGGGCTATCCCAGTTAGAAGGAGATGAATTTGATGATAGTAGAGTTAAAACAGCTAATAACTACTATGATAATGAAGCCAGGGTAAACCTTGCTATTTGCTTTAGACATGGGTCTGGCAGGAATAAATCTAAAGAAAAAATCTGAAAAAAAGTATTAAAAAGTAGATCCTTCCTGAGAATAAATGATCCCCTGGTCACAAGTGAGGAAAGCTGTACTTAGGAAAACATGAGCAAAAGACTGTATAGTAGAATCTGGACATCTCATAGCCAGTGCCAACTACTTCACTGTATTTTATACTAAATGCTGGCATATTTGCTCAGACATTTGCTTTCCATTGAGTACCTTGAGGAATCTGAAGAAGTTCCTGTCATACCATAATTTAGCATTAAAAACAATGAGTCACAAACATGAGAAATCTACAAGGGTTTATTGTCCTTGCCAATGCCCCTACTTGTCAAGTGACAAAGAGAGAGAGATAGGTCCTTGTGTGCCCCTATTACACCCACCTTTAAATCCCACATGAAGCTACACATACACTAGATGCTTCCTGGGGACAGAGGAGTAGCAGCCATGGGAAAAATTTTTCCCCAGGCTCTGTTATTCTGTGTGTTATTGACCCAGGGCTGGGGTGGGGAAGTTGTAGGGGGGTACATTCTATTTTGGATTAAATATTCTGTTAATTATGGGAAATTGGGCACAGAGGAGGGCTTTGAGAAAAATTTAAGATGTAAGTATTCCTCAACTCAGACCAAGGGGATTGAATTGAATTTTAAGCAGCAGAAACTTTTCAAATAAAAACACTCATAAATTAAATGCTAATGATTCTTAAGAGTACAGAGATATGTGAACTGAATACTGGCATTTCAAATGAATCTGCAATAAAGAATTTTAAAGAACCTAGCATATTTTTTTTATGTAAACCGTATGCTTCCGTCTCTCTCTCTCTCTCTCTCTCTCTCTCTCTCTCTCTCTATATATATATATATATATATATATATATATATATATATATATATATATTTGGTATATATATATTTGAGGGTTGGCTTTGGATAAAATAGTGCTAAGACATATTTACCTAATAGAAGTGCCTAGTCATTTACATTACTTATTTCCTTTAAATATTATGCTTCAAAAATTTAAGGAAAAGAATAAAAACAACCAGAAAATTTTGCCAAGAAATATATATTCAATAAGCATTTCTATAGATTTTTGGGTAACATTTCAGTTTCTTAGTTTCTTTGCAGAAATTCTAAGAAAAATGCTTATAGAATATTATATATTACTCTTTGCAGAATTTTTATTAAAAAAACTATTGATACTAGGGAAAACTTTTAGGGTACTGAGGCTTTCTAAGTACTTTGAAGTATTAGAAGGATTGCCATGCATGTAGTTTCAGTATCAAATATTTTTCTTTCTTTATTTAAAAATGTAAGTTATCATCTCTGTTGATTCTGTAGTTTGTTGGAGATTTTTCTAGATGAGGTTTAGGTGACCTTCACCTGTTGTGGAAATGTTTTGACCATATATTGATCTGGGGAAAAGCAGTGAATAAAAAAAGGTGAGAGCATGTGTGCATAGTGCATAAATGCATTCTGAGGACAAGAAGAAGAGCCAAATGTGTTACATAAGAGAGGGAGGGACTGTGGATCAAGATTGCACTAGTTTTATTTACTTCATGTTATTTATTGCATTGATCTATTATCTCACAATAGGCTTAGCACGATTAGATTAACCAGGTCTTCCAACTGCCTTCCCTTTCTCAGTAATAGCATTTCCATTTCTCTTACTGCTCAAGGCCAAAACTTTGAGATTACCCTTTACTTCTCTCTCTGTACATCAGTGATTTTGTTGGCTTGTCCTTTAAAACTTACCCTGAAACCAAAAACTTCTCAACACCTCCTACCCTAACATCCCTTTTCAAGCCACCATATTTTTTTTGTCGAAATTACAGCTATAGATTCATAATTTGCCTCCTCTCCCTTCCCTTTTTGGCCCCCCATGGTATATCTCTTCCACCCAGCAATAGTAGTTATTTTAAGAAAATTTAGATGATTTATCTGATGATATGCTCCAAATTTTGTAATGAAGCCCTATATTTGAAAGGCCCTGTAGGATCTGGTCCTCCCCTTTTCTCCCCTTCTACAGGTGTCTGACTTCATCTCCTTTGCTTGGGAACTTCTGGTTCCCAGTGTTCGGAAAGCACTTCTCTAGATATCCACAGGGCTCCCTCCTTCCCTTAAAATGTTACAGTATCAGACAGGCCTTTTCTATTCATTCTATAAAAGTGATGCCCCTCATCATTTCTACTTGCCTATCTCACTTTATTTTTTTCAAATTATTTACCGACATCTAATATTTTATTTTATTTTATTTTTTAAATTTTATTATTATTATTATTATTATTATTATTTCAAGTATATGATACATTGGTTAGACATTTATATAGTTTATAAAATGATCCCCCTAATTACTCTTTTCCTCCTCTAGCTCTCCACATAGCCATTACATTAATGCTAACTGCATTCCCTATGCTATGCTACCTATCCCTGTGACCATCTATCAACTAATAACCCTTCACTCCATTCTCCCAGCTCCCTAACCCTCCACCCCTTTGGCCATCCCCAGATTGTCCTCTATATTTGTGATTCAGTTTTTGATTAGTTTGCTCTTTTTGTTTCTTTTTTTTCCCTCATCTTTATTGAAATATAATAGACAATCAGTTGCTTGTATTTACATTGTACAATTCAATGAGGTTTTTTTTTTTTTCAATTATAGTTAGCATACAATAACATACCAGTTTCAGTTGTATAGCATAGTGATCAGAGATCCACATAACTTGCAAAGTGATCACCCCACTAAATCTAGTACTCCTCTTCCCCCTTACATATTTATTACATTATTAACTGTCTTCCCCATGCTACATGCTGCATGTCCATGTCTATTCTACAAGCATCCATTTGTACCTCTTAATCCCTTTGCCTTTTTTTGCCCCCAACCCCTCTCCCATCTAGTATCCATTCTAAATATTCTTTGTATCTATATGAGTTATTTTCACTTTTGTTGTTGTTGTTGATGATTTTGTTCTTTAGATACTACATGTACATGAAATCATGTGATATTTATCTTTCTCTATCTGACCCAATTCATTCAGCACAATACCTTCTAGGTTCATCAAGGCAATATCTTTTTTCAACCCATTCTTTTTAGTCTGTGTTGACACCTAATATTTTATATATTTATGTGATTATTTTCTGCCTTCCTGTGCTACAATGGAAAATTCATTGGGTGCAGAGGGATTCACTGGTTCTTAAATCTTAGAGCAATGTTTGGCACATGGTAGGCACTCAGCAAGTATTTGTTGAACAAATAAACGAACATTCTATTTCCATGTAACAAGTAAAAACTAAAGTAATTTACTCAAGGTCACCTTGAAAGTGGCAGAGCTGAGATTCAAATTTTATAAACTTCCCATGCTTTTCTGACTATATTAGACTATCTGTGAATGTGTTAAGGTAATCTTAAGCCATCTAAAAATATTATTTCTGATGTCCCAGGGAAATAGAGATTTAATGATGAAGATGACATATCTGAGTTGGCTGGGCATCTTGTTTGAAAATATTTTCTTTGGTAGCTCCATTAATTTTCATTTTCTTGCCTCCATTAGAACACTAACAGGTAGTTTTCTGTTAATATTTTTTAAGTTCTCTATGGATATGACACAAAAGCAACACTGAAGAGTGTGCTTATGTGTCCAGAGGCCTGATGTTGTAGTTAAAATAAAACAACTAAGTTGATCTGAGCCTTAATGCTAACATAATCATAATTTTATACTTTGGTAATTAATTATCTCAAACAAATTAAAATAATTAGTATGACTTTTATAAGACAAACATATTTTGAAAATGTCTCATCCAAATACATCTATCGTCTGTCAAATTCTCTGCCATATAAACAGATTCAAGGTTAACAGTTTTCAACCTTACAAAAGTGCATTTTGGTTGTCATATTTTTATATACCTATGCCTGCTAGTATGAGTTGTACCAACGTTTTTGGAGCCCTAGACAATGATTTTAAGGATTCTCAGGTATTCTTTGGGCCAGTCAGAAAACTAGTGTTTCAGCTCCAAACGCCCCTCTTGGGTTTGCTCTGTGATCCTGGGTCTGGGACTCTGCAGACTACATCTTTCTTTGCCAGAGGCTGCTGTGCTCTGCCAGTATGGAGCCCCAGAAGGAAGCTGGAATGCAGGAGGGGAGAAAAGACCTTGCTCTTCCCTGTTTTGCTGCTGTTATTGTCAGCTGCAGCTCAGAAATGATTCTTTATCATAGCTTTGGAAGGTTCCAGCTTCATTTTTTTTTCTCCTGCACTTCCAGAACAGCTTTATGGGACCCTCTCAGAGAAAGTGCAGCAGCCAGGCAGTGTCCAGAGGTCTGGGTCCCAGCTCAGTGGCTCTCTCTTAGGAGCTTCTAGATTCTCTTCCTATTGCTTTTCCAATCTCAGGAGTCACACACTTGCTTCCTGCAAATCCTACCACTTAGTTGCCTCAGAGTCCCCTATATAGTTTTTCAGCTCTCTATCACCTATATACCCAATTTCATGCATTAAATTCTGTCAACAGCCAGACAGTTCTTCTTTTTCTGACTGAATCTTGACCAGTACTCTCCTGAAAGTCCCTTCTTATTCTACACCTTGATAGTTTTCTAAAACAATTGACAGTTTTTCATGTGGAAATAAGATACAACCTGTATCCTCCTGTTATAAATGGAAAAATGAGAGATGCTAATGGCAGCTGAGATGCCATGTCAGGTTCCAGAGGACCAGACTCAGTCTTATTTCTATTCTACTTATGGCTGAAGATGGTATTTTTAAAAAGTGAGGGGGAGGAAAAAAAATGGCATAGATGATAGAGGCTCTGTTCATTCCTCTGGCAACCAAATCAAAATTGTGATGGAAACAAGGAGCAGCAGCAAGGAAAAGTCACCTGGGATCTAGATGAACAAGCCATATGATCAGGGAGAAGTCCAAGAAATCACCCTGCAACGGCAGAAGGTAGGACGGGGTGAGGACGCGGGGCTGCCCAGTCTCGAGTGGCTGAGTGAGATGGAGGCTGTGGCAGATGCCTCTTATAGGGGCTGCATCCATGAGTGGATTTTTGTGGTGACAGACCTGCTTGCTCTGAGCACCAGTGCTTATTAGGCAGGCAGGGGGGCACCAAGGACTTACAGGAAGACATTGTTAGAGTGAGGACCAAGGCGAGACACGCTCTGTACAGAAGTACTGGTGGAATTAATTGTTCCCTGTTGAGCCCTCCCCTCTTCCAATGTGCAGACACGGAGCTGCCATAGCCCTGACATCATCAAACTGGATAACATAGGTCGCTCAGCCCAGAGTATTCCCTGAAACCCCACCTCCCCCAACTTGCTGCCCCACCCAAGCCACATCCAGATATATCTTCAGCGAGTCAGGTGCTCCTTGCTGAGCGGTGCCTAGACTCACACTGGAGGCAGCTGGCCTCAGTGTCTGGTGTGACCTTTTGAGGCAACTATAAGCACAGCATCTGTAGATTGCTTGCTGAATCTTAACAGAGGAGTAGAGGCTTGGGTTAAGTTTGGCCTGTAGCTGAATCCCTCTCGGGACTGTACCACTGGACACTTACTTCACAAATCCACATTAATATGACTGGGAGACTTAGAAGCTTTCTTTAGACATAGAAACAGACACAGAAAGGCAGTCAAAATGGGAAAACAAAGAAGCAGAAACCACATGAGAGAAAAGAACAGAGATCCAGATATAATGGAGGCAAGTGATCTAACAGATGCAGAGTTCAAAACACTGGGTATAAAGATGCTCAATGAACTTTTGGGAAATATAGATAAATTCAGTGAGAACTTCAACAAAGAGATAGAAAAACATAAAAGTGGAAATGGAAATTATAAAAGGAAACCAGTCTGAAATGAAGAATACATTGTCTGAGATGAGAAATGTATTAAAAGAAATAAACGAAGTGAATAAAGAGGAGGATCAAATGCCCTATCTAGAAGATGGGAAAGCCAAGGACACACAAGCAGAATGGCAAGAGATAAGATGCCAAGACTATAAAAATAATTTAAGGAGCATATGGGACACTATTAAGGGTCCAAATATCCTTCTGAACAATGTAACTGAAGAAAATCAAGATGTTGAACAACTGTTTGAAGAAATAATGATGGAAAATTTCCCTAACCTGGTGAAAGAAACAGACATAAAACCTCAGGAAGCTCAGAGAATTCCAAAAATCAGGGATCCAAAGAAGCCCACACCAAGACACACCATAACTAAAATGCCAAAGGTTAAATACAAAGAAATAATATTAAGAGTAGCAAGAGAAAAACAGATAATTATTTATAAGTGAACACCGATAAGACTGGCAGCTGATTTCTCAAAAGAAACTATGTAGGACAGAAGGGCTTGGCACAAAATATTCAACAGGATGAAGACCCAGGATCTACAACCAAGGATACTTTATCTAGCAAAGCTATCATTTAGAGTTGAAGGACAGATAAAGAGCTTCCCAGACAAAAATAAACTAAAAGACTTTATCACCACCAAGCCAATATTACAGGAAATGTTGGAGGGACTTCTTTGAGAAGAAAAAACATGTATCAAAAACAGGAATAAAGAATGGTAACAACTACATTCCTATCAATAAATACCTTAAATGGAAAAGAATTAAGTGCTCCAACCAAAAAATAGAGTGACTGAAAGGATAAGAAAACACCACTCCTACATATGTTCCCTACAAAAGACTCACTTCAGATTAAAAGACTCACGCAGACTAAAAGGAAGGGGATGGAAAAAGATATTGCTTTGATGGATCTAGAAGGTATTTAAGTCAGACAGAGAAAGATAAACATTACATGATTTCACTTATAGGCAGAATCTCAGGAATAAAAAGAACAAACTAGTCAAAAACAGACTCACAAATATAGTCAACAATCTGGTGACAGAGGACAGGGGTGTTTGTGGGGGCTGGGAAAATGGGGTGAAGAGTTAAATAAGTGCAAATTAGTAGCCGATGGATGGTCATGGGGATGGGGAGCATGGCATAGGGAATGCAGTTAGCATTAATATGTTGGCTAGGTGGAGGGTCAGGGGAGGGAGGGAGCAATTATGGAGATCATTTTACAAACCATATAGATGTCTAAGCAATGTACTGTATGCTTGAAACTAATTAAAATAAATAAATTAAAAATAAAAGGTAAAAAGTGATGTGAGTTTGAGCCACTAGATTAAAACAAGTGGCTTAGGGATAGTAGTAAGTTAGGGCTAGAACTATTAAAAAGGCGTAATCCAGACTCTGACGTGTGTCTTCTGATTCCTAATCAGATGACCTTTCCAAAATGTAGTGCTATCCCACAATAGAGTGACTGCCTTAAAGTGTTAGAAATTCCCATCTGAAAAGTTTGGGTTGAATGATCATCTGCCAGAGCTGCTGTAGAAAGAATTCTTTTCCTAAAATAGAGGTTTGGATATCCTTCAATTCTATGGGTCTGTAATGTTCTATATGATACTTTATTAATTCACTAGCATTAACATGTCATTTTGTCTTTTTTTTTTTTTAATTCAGGACAAGGAAATCACAGTGGGTCCAAAAGAAACCTCTAGACATTTTCAGTGGAGCAGCCCAATTTTCTGCAAAAGTAAAGACAAGATAAACTTATAGACTTTCCAACATTCTTACAGTTTTAGACTTTTCTAAAGTAAAACTTTAAAAATATCATTACCACATCTTCTAATTATAAAAACTTAATATTTTCAAATAAACTATGAGGTTTTAAAATAAATTCAGGAAATCTCTTCTGTGTAAAATATGATGTTTCTAAATTTTTAGACCACACATTTTCAGGCCAAAGGACTCTGAAAATAGTGAATTCTGATGTCTATGTTCAAGTGACAGATGTAGGTCACCTCAGAAACATCCATTCCTTTCTTTTACTTCTGTTTCTCTCCTCTCTGTCTTGCTTTTCCTTGTCACTCTTGGCTATATTTAATTTAAAGGATATCTTACTGTCTTCCTCATACATCAATAGCTACTTGAACCCACCTGGAAGCACAACTGTGGTCCAAGAATCTACATTAGGTAAGAGATTTCAGAACTCTAATGTCTCTGAAATGTTAATGTACAACTGAATCACCAGGGAATCATGTTAAAATGCAGCATCTGCTTCAATAAGTTTGTAATGGATCCCAAGATTGTGCATTTTATATTACTGAGGACGTCCATGTTACTGGCCCTAGCATCAAACTTTGAGAAGCAAATCTCTGACCAACACTTTGGTATTAAGTATCAACTCGCCCTTGCGATGGCTTGGCCTTGACCTTGGATAGTCCTAAAAAAGACTTTTGTGTTACTCTTGCCCCTCTAGCATCCTGGAGCAAATAGAAGAGAGCTCCAGATGATCAACATATGTTTATTAGCATTTTCCTTGGCTTATAAATGTCTTTTGCCAACTATAAAAATGTTTTTAAACTATATTTTTGTGTTTTATTCTCCATATTTTATTTCCATGACTTTATGGAATTGACATGATTCTATAAAGTAATTTTAAGAGAATAATGATCTGTCAAGGACATTTGAGAAGTTTAAAATTTTGTTCTTTATTTTAAAATTATTTATTTTTAATCCCAGCAATACTAGAATGGGAAAGAAATTAATTACATGGAATAATATTGATTATATATTTTACTATAAAATAGTTCAATAAATTCTTTCCCTCTCTGAAAAAAAAAAAAAGCAAATGAATCACACCCTTTGATCACAATATTATAAAATTGGAAATTAACAAAAAAATATAGCTACATAAATGTATCCTTTAGGGATTTTTTAACTGTATTTTTCTAAATAAAATTTAATTTGAAGATCAAATCAAGTTTGAAATTTCACTTATATAAAAATAAATAACAATAAGTATAGTACATTCTTTATCAAAATGAATGGGATAAAACCAAAGGATTATTCAGAGGAAAGTTTATAGTCTTACATGTATTCTATCAGAAAAAAAAGAAAATAAATGGAATATTTACCTCAAATAAGTAGACAAGATACATAAAAATGAACCCAAAGAATTAAAAACTTAATAAAGAAAAAAATAGCCAAAGAGAACATAAAAAGTAGATTTGCTTAACAAAATTAAGAGTTGTAAATAGTGTGGTCCATGCCTCTCACACTCTGAGTCCCTCAGGTCTTCATTCTTCCTAGGCTACTATTCTTTGGCCATGGCTACAGGTAGAAAATGGGTGATGTTGGCCAATGGCTTTACCCACTTAACAGTCAATTTTCTCATTTGGGTAGTACCTATTTGTCTTACAGATATGTTCTGAGTATAAAGCAATATGATGGCTAGTAAATGCTTTATAAATTAAACACTAATGGATAAGTAAATATTAGGTTTCACTATAATTACTAGAAGAGGATGAAAGGAAGATGACATGCAAAGAAGGAATTACTTAGAGAAGCTTACTCCAGGGACAAACACATTTCCTATTTAACATGTTGCTGGAGGTAAAAATGCAAACATAGACATTCTATGAACTTAATCATTCATTATTTGTTTTCTTCTCTTCCACTTTACTCTTGCATTGAAGAAAATCTGGTAAAAGCATGTTCCTTCCTACTAGCAATCCAAACTTAGACAATTCTCAGTAATACTACAGTTAAGGTACCAAATTTTTGCAAGTTAACTTGGGTATCTACTATTCATCCATTCAAATGCTATTTACCTATTGAGGTCATTCAATGAGCAAAGCACAAGTTATGGCTATGAAGACACAAGGATGAATAAACCTAACTCTAGACCTCAAGCAGTTTTATGTCTCCTAACAGAGACAACACTTACTCAAAGCAGATAGAATGTAGTAGGTGATAGGAAAATAAGAATCCTGAGAGGAAGTGACTTCTTTTGAACTGGGGAAAGTGGGAGAGAGATGAGGAAAGTTTACCTAAAGGATGAAGAGGCATTTGGGTCTTGGAAGATGAGAAGAGTCTAAAGGTCCACAGTAGGGAATTCAATATGAGAGAAGGAAGAGAGGTAGGAGGCTGTGGAGCATGTATAAGAAACATGCAGTTTACCAGCACACTTTAGATTTTAATCCATTTTAGGGAATATATTCAAATAGAATTAATAATTACATTTTTAAAATACAAAACTTAATAGAAGAAGCAACTAATATACTCTATGCTCAAAATGGTCAAACTAATTATTATAAGTACAAAAGCATGTATCTTACATGTTATATTAGCCCTAATATTCATAAACATTAGAAATACAAAACATCTAGTATGCCTATCCTATGTGGGCCAACATTACTTCATTTTCTTTCCCAACAGAAGTAAAAATTGATCATTCATTTTCCATCTCTGTTGAAAAAACAAGCAGTCATTAAATGTAACTACAATGTTGAATGTCTAAGATCTTGAATTCAAGTTGTATTTATTTCAGGTCCTGTGTCAATGATGAAGGGAACCAAGTACATACACCTAGATCCACAGGGAGTGGAGCATGTTAAAAAAATATTCGAGCCTTAAAATAAATAAGGCACTCTAAAAGAAATCAAAAAGTGGCCTAGAGAAAGTTTAAAAAGTTTCTGACTCATCTATGTACACAAGATTGCCTTTCAGTGTCTGTGCAGTGAGATTTCAGTGGTAAGCAAGATCCCTGAAGGGCTAGCTGCAGGGACTCAGTTATGCAATTCTGAACAAGAACTAGAAACAACTTTGTAATACTAGCTAAAAGAGCTGTTTGACAAACCACAAAGAGGTACATAATTAAATTCAAATTAATTGTCAAGCAAAGACATTTAGGAAACAGCATAGGGTAGTCCATAATTCTTTGAGAAAAAATAATGTTTCTGCTAGCAAGTAAATTTGTTTCAAAGAGATCAGTTTTCAGAGGACAATTGACAACTTTTGGTTAACAGAGTACCACTTACACTGTTCTTAATTTTCACTTCTGGACCATCTCAGAGAAGTACTACTAAATATTGTGTATGTGTATGTGTATATGTATCTGTATGTGCATGTGTATGTATGTATAAACGTAGGTTTAATGTGTGGTTGTAAATTATATAAGAAAAAATGTACTACATGGGGAGACCTGGGTCACAGTTCAAACACTTAATTGGTTGGATGACTTGTGAAATTTAAATTGTCTCTCCATTGTTTTTTCTTGATGAATAAAATAAGATGGTCTGAATTAGTAATCTTCAAATTGGGATATACATGAAAACCCACTGAAGGGTGGAAGAAAATATAAGAACTTCATAATTTTTAATTAGAATTTTTGTGTACTTTAAAGTATATAAGCACCCTGGTGGGCCAAACAACACCAAAAATTTATGCTTGTGTGCAGATAGGTGTATGTAAAGCTATTTCATTTAATGTTTTGCCAATAGAGGTCAAGAAACTCTGGCAAATATTGCTCTAGATGGCTTCTCAGCTTAAGTGTCTTCCATGACCTTCCAATCTTAAATATTTGTGACCTGAATGGTTCTGTTTTTACATGTGCTTCAAGGTCTATGTATATGGAATTGAAGAATTAAATGGGGCCCCACAGCTTCACGTTGACTTTCTGTCAACCAGATTATCTGGTGTCTTCCTCCTGACCTAGATCTCCTCAAGGGCTAGTTCTATGACCTTCTTCTTTGCATTGTCTTCAGTGCCATAACAGTGCCCAGCAGACATTAGGCACTGAAATACAAGTTTGTCAAGAAATATATCGCTATTTCAAGAAATACTTACCGGCTTTGAAAAAAAAACACGGGAGAAATTAGATTTTGATCCTTCCATACAAATAGATATTTATCTGGTTAATTAGTGGCAGAGTCCATTTTCTTCTAATATTTAAATTTTCTTATTTAAGACTGTCACCTACAGCCTCTGTTATTGATAACATTATTCAGTAGTTCTGTCCCCATTAAAAGTTGATGAAGCCTTCAGATACAGAAGCTGAAAAATAAATGTCTGCCACACAGAACATAATTTTCTTTGACATTAAATACAGACTTGAGGGGTTTCTAAGATTGGAGAATACTGCATTTTTGGAAAGGAAATATTGACTATATCATCAGAACACAGAAAGAGAGCGAGCGAAAAAGCAAAATGTGTCTTGCTCTTAGATTATACTCTGAGAGGTTTTAAGGTTGATGGGTCATTATTCCATTTATTTTTGATCTAGTAAAAAGAGACATTTATGGAGAGATGTCAGAAACAGGGCGAAGTGAGAGACATCCCCAGAACTCTCCCCTTGAAACAACAGTAAGTTGAACATCTAAAATTCAACAAAAACAACCAAACTGCACACCAGCACATCTAACCATGAAATCTGGACATAAGAGCTACCATAGGTCAGAACCCCTGGTGTCGAGCAGTGGACTGGGAGAAACAAAGAAGCTTCCTGACACAGCTGGAGCTCCCTGTAGGAAGAGGGGAAGAGGAGAAGGTGTGGCAAGTTCCCTGAACAGCCTTGCCTGGGAGAGCTGTGAGCTCCATGTGCCTGGAGGCAAGGTGCAGTCATCAGTGCAGAAGGTAGAGAAATGAAGACTGCAGAAAAGCAGAGAAGACAGAGAAACAAAAGTAGCTTTTTACCAGCTGTGGTTGCAAAACTGAGGCTGAGCTGCAGCTCCCAACCCCCAACTCAAAGATCCCCTCCCCCCATAACCTCCGAGACAGAACGCCGCAGAGCCCCAGGGAAATCTGAGCAAACTCTACCAAAACTGTCGCTAACACCGACAGAAACTGACACTGAGGGTAGTGAGCATAATTAAACATCTTTAAGAAAAAAAAGACATTATTAAGGTTTTATATAAAGCAGAGATCCAAGAGGCTTAGATGCCACCTACTGGAAACTAAAAGAAAAATATCTTCTTTGCCACAGGCTAGGGACCATTATATAATAAATCTTGTTTCTGGAAAAAAAAGCAGAACACGCTTCCATTTATGCCCAGGTGGAGAAATAGTCCATTAAACACCAAGAACAATCATGGTGACAAGGTATCTCAGAAAGAGAAAAATTTCCAGAAAATAAGCTTATAGACATAGAAATATGAAACTTAAATGACAGAGAATTCAAGATAATACTTCTAAAAAAACTCAATGAGATCCGAAATTAATCGTATCAACAATTTCAGGAACAGCAAAAAAAAAAAAAAAACAACTAAATGAGCAGAATGAGTTCCTTAGCAAGGAGATTGAAACCTTCAAAAATAACCAAATAGAAATTCTAGAGATAAAGAACACACAGTAAGAGTTGAAAAATGAAATAGCAAGCTTGAGAAATAGAGTTGACCAAATGGAGGATAGGATCAGTGATATCAAAGACAGAAATCTAAACATAAATCAGAAAGAAGAAGAGAGAAACCAAAGAATAAAAAATAATGAAAGAGAAATGCAAGAACTAGCTGATACAAAGGAAAGGAAACCAGAATAATGGGAATTCTTAAAGGGGAGGAAAAGGAGCAGGGATTAGAAAGCATTTTCAGACAAAAAGTTGATGAGAATTTCTCAAATCTGAGGAATGAGCTGGAGCTTGGAATTCAAGAAGTCAACAGAACTCCCAATTATCTCAACCCAAAAATGCCTTCACCAAGACACATTGTATTAAAATGATCAAAAATCAAGGCCAAAGGTAGAATTCTCAGGGCAGCCAGGGAAAAGAAGACAGTAAACTATGAAGGAAAATCCATTAGATTATCATCGGACTTCTTGGTGCAAACCTTACAAGCCAGAAAGGAATGGAATCAAATATTTAAATTATTAAGTGAAAGGAACTACCGCCTAGAATATTGTATTCAGCCAAGCTCTCCTTTAGATGTGAAGGAGAAATAAAAACATTTCCAGACATACAAAAATTGAGGGAATTCTTCACTATGAAGCCTGCACTACAGGAAATACTGAAAAAGGTTAGCTAGCCTAAAACAAAAAGCAAAACAAAACAAAACGAAATAAATACATAATCAGGAGTAAAGTGACTATCAGGCAAATAGAAGCAAAAGAGTGCAACCTTTACTAAGAACAAGGCATTATAAGCTTAAATAATAAGAGAATAGAAAGATAGTAATGAACGTTCAACATATATAGGAATAAATTGAGATAACAATGACTTAAAAGGGAAAGATTCAAAGATTCAAATTCGCAAAGGGGAATGGAGGTAAGGCACATGCAGAAAAAATGGATGACTGTATATATTTATAACTATTCTTTTCATATATGTAATGGTAACCACAAACCAAAGATTCAAAACTGAAGTATATAACATAAAACAAAAAGAACCAGAGGCAAAACCCACAATACCCAAGCAAAATAAAGAAAACAGAAACCCAAGGACAAAGAAGCAATGGAAACACTGAGCTATCAGAAAGCAAAAGATAAAATGGCTATAAGACCTCATATTTCAATAATCACCCTAAATATAAATGGAGTGAACTCACCAATAAAAAGGCACAGAGTTTCAGAATGGATCAAAAAACAAAATCCAACTATCTGTTGCCTCCAGGAGACACATCTCAGTTCCAAAGACAAATATAGACTCAAAGTGAAAGGGGGGAAAATGATATTTCAAGCAAATGGCGTTCAGAGAAAAGTGGGAGTAGCGGTACTAATATCAGATAAAATAGACTTCGGAATAAAAAATGTAAAGAAAGATACTGAGGGACACTTCATAACTATAAAGGGAATCATGAACCAAGAAGACATAACACTTATTACTATCTATGCTCCCAATCGGGGACCCCCAAATATGTAAAGCAATTACTAACAGAACTAAAGAGAGAAACAGACCAAAACACTATCATAGTAGGAGATCTAAATACTTCACTGTCAGATATGGACAGATCATCCAAACAGAAAATTGATAAGGAAATAACATCCTTAAATGATACATTTGACCAACTGGACATAATTGACATATACAGAGCCTTTCATCCCAAAACGGCTGCTTATACTTTCTTCTCCAGTGCATATAGAACATTCTCAAGGACTGACCACATACTGGGGCACAGAAATAGCCTCAACAAATATAAGAAGGTTGAAATCATACTATCCATATTCTCTGATCATAATGCTTTGAAACTAGAGATCAACTGAAAAATGACAGTGGAATGAACCACAAATACATGGAGATTAAACAACATGCTCCTGAAGAATAACTAGGTCAGAGAAGAAATAAAAAAAGAGATTTAGAGATACATAGAAACAAATAATAATGATAGTACAACATATCAAAACTTTAGGGACATGGCCAAAGCAGTCATAAGAGGAAAATTCATATCAGTACAGGCCTACCTCCAAAAACAGGAATGAGACCAGATAAACAACCTAACGCTTCATCTTAAAAAACTAGGAAAGAAAGAACAAAGGAAGCCTAATGTCAGCAGAAGGAAAGAAGTAATCAAAATTAGAGCAGAAATAAATACAATTGAAAACAAAAAAAATAATAGAAAAAATAAACGCAACAAAGAGCTGCTTCTTTGAGAAGATTAATAAAATTGACAAGCCTCTGGCTAGACTCACTAAAGAAAAAAGAGAAAGGACACAAATAAACAAAATCAGGGATGAAAGAGAGAAAATTATGACAGACACTGCAGAAATCCAAAGGATCATACAAGAATACTATGAAAAAGTATATAACACCAAATTGAATAACCTAGAAGAAATGGACCAGAACTTAGAAAAATACAACTTTCCTAGACTGAAGCAAGAAGATCTGAAAAATCTAAAGACTGATCTGCAGTATATAAATTGAAACAATCATCAGAAACCTACCAAAAAGTAAAAGTCCAGGATGAGATGACTTCACCAGTGAATTCTACCAAACATTCAAAGAAGATTTAATACCTATTCTCTTCAAACTCTTCCAGAAAATTGAAGAGGAAGCAATACTTCCAAACTCATTTTATGAGACCAATATTATCCTGATACCAAAACCTGGTAAAGATAACACAATAAAAGAAAACTAGAAACCTATATCTCATGAACACAGATACAAAAATCCTAAATAAGATACTGGTGAACTGAATACAGCAACATTAAGAAGTTTATACACTGTGATCAAGTGAGCTTCATCCCAGGGGCACAGGGATGGTTCAACATATGCAAATCGATTAATGTGATACACCACATAAACAAATTAAAAAATAAGAATCATATGATCTTACCAATAGATGCAGAAAAGCCTTTGACAAGATACAGCACCCATTTATGATCAAAACACTTAACAAAATAGAAATAGAAGGAAAGTACCTTAACATAATAAAGGCCATATGACAAGCCCTCAGCAAACATTATACTTAATGGTGAAAAACTAAAAACCTTCCCTCAAAGAGCAGGAACAAGGCAAGGCTGTCCACTATCAACATTGCTATTCAATACAACATTGGAGGTTCTAGCATGTGCAATCAGACAAGAGAAAGATATAAAAAGCATCCAAATAGGAAATAAAGAAGTCAAACTATCACTATTTGAAGATGAAATGATTCTCTCTATAGAAAACCCTAAAAACTCCACAAGAACACTACTACAAACAATAAGCAAATACGGTTAAGTTTTTGGATATAAAATTAATGTTAAAAAATACATAGCATTTCTATACTCTAATAATGAAGTGTCTGAAAAAGAAGTGGAAAAAAATAATTTCTTTTGCAATCACAACAAAAAGAATAAAATACCTAGAAACAAATCTCATGAAACATGTGAAGAACATATATAATGAAACTATAAGATCCTGTTGAAAGAAATCAAAAAAGATACAAAGAAATGGAAGGATGTTCTTCAATTGGAAGGATCAACATAGTTAAAATGACCTTAGTACCTAAAGCATTATACAGATTTAATACAACCCCCATCAAAATCCTATCAGCTTTTTTTAAAGAAATGGAACCAAAAATCATCAGATTCATATGGAAGCACAAAGACCCTGAATTGACAAAGCAATCCTGAGAAAAAAACAATGAGGCTGAAGGCATCACTCTGTTCGACTTTAAATTATACGACAAAGAAACAGTAATCAAAACAGTATGGTATTGGCAGCAAAACAGACACATGGACCAATGGAACAGAATCGAGAATCCAGAAGTAAACCCATTTTATATGGGCAAATAATTTTTGACAAAAAATTCAAAAACATACAGTGGAGAAAGGAATGCCTCTTCAATAACTTGTGCTGGGAAAACCAGAAAGCCGCCTGCAAAAGAATGAAACTAGACTGTTGTCTATCACCACACACCAAAATTAACTCAACATGGATTAAGGACCTGAATATACGAACTGAAACAATAAAATGCATAGAAGAAAACACAGAAACTAAACCCACAGACCTTGGACTTAAAGAGGGTTTTGTGAATTTGACATCAAAAGCAAGGGAAGTAAAAGCAAATAAATGAATGGGACTACATCAAACTAAAAAGCTTCTGCTCAGCAAAAGAAATTATCAACAAGGTAAAGAGACAACCATCTGGATGAGAAATTATATTTGAAAGCAACACCTCTGATAAGGGCCTAATGTCCAAAATATACCAAGAATTCATACGACTCAATAACAATGAAAAAGCAAATGATCCAATCAAAAATGGGCAGAGAACCTGAACAGACACTTCTCCCTAGAGAACATACAAATGGCCAACAAATATATGAAAAGATGCTCAATGTCGCTAGCTATTAGGGAAATGCAAATCAAAACCACAATAAGATATCATCTCACACATGTTAGAATAGCTATAATCAACAGGAGAAGTAATAACAAATGTTGGAGAGGATGTGGAGAAATAGGAACTCTCATACACTGCTGGTGGGACTGCAAATTGGTACAGCCACTATGGAAAACAGTATGGAGGTTCCTAAAAAAACTAAGAATTGATCTACCATATGATCCAGCAATCCTTCTACTGGGTATTTACCCCAAAGACTTGAAAACTCATATCTGAAAATATATTTGCATGCCGATGTTTATAGCAGCATTATTCACAGGGCCAAGAAATGGAAGCAACCGAAGTGTCCTAGGATAGATGATCGGATAAAGAAGCTGTGCTACATATATACAATGGAATATTCCTCAGCCTTAAGAAGAGATGAAATACTGCCATTTACAACAACATAGATGGACCTCAAGATAATCATACTAAGTGAAATAAGCCAGACAGAAAAATTTGAAGATCACATGATATCACTTAAATGTGGGATATAAACCTAAAAGCAACAAATGAACAGGGCAAACAAATAGAGCCTCATGGACATGGATAATGGATTAATGGGTGGGGTGAAGAAGAAGGGGGAAAGTGGGGGAAAAGTTGAAAATAATTTCTTCGATTAAATAAATAAATTAATTAATTTAGAAAAGAAAAAGAACAGAGAGACATTTCTGACAGGTTTCCCACCATCACTATTGAACATGAAGCTGGAACTGAAAAGTCAAAGATTTCACAAAATGGAAAACTCCTTCAGGAAATAGGAAATATTCTAAGTTCACAAAAAGTACAATTACTGTCTAGTTCACCACATTTGGTAATCCCACAGTTGGCAGATAAATCATGAGTCTGTGGAATGTTAAGAATATCAACATAGAAAACAGCATGTATCTATATTCTTATCTCTGGTTTCTTCAGTGCAGAGTGTAGGCATGTATTTAAGAGCTACTTCATGTCTATGTTGAAAGGTTTATGAATTTCCATTTAAAATGGAAATCTCCTTTATAATGTAGTAGTATTTATGCTAGTAAACTTGAAGTGTGGAGAAGAAGAAAAATCTTTTTTTAACTTAGGTCCCTGGCATTCCAACTCAAATGTTGGTGTTCATCAGGCTTACCTCTTTACAGTTTTCATTTCCTTGGAGTCAGCTGACACATTTACAACAATGTCACCTAAATCTCTAATTCGTAACCTCACTTCATATACTCATGTCCAATTGTCTACTGTACCTTTCCATGTAAAGTTCCACATGTGTTAAAATCCAGAAGGTTTTTGAATGAATTCATTTTTTGTCTTCCATTCTACTACATGTATCCATCCATTATAGTCCTGATTTTGGTGAAATAAACCATTGGTTCAGTTGATCGAGGGACCTGAGAATTATCCTTGACTCCTCTTTCTGTTTCATTTCTATGTTGTATATTTGTGCCATCTATCTTCTGACAATTTTCTACATACTCATGAAGAACATGGGTTCCTGAGAAAGAAAGAACTTTCTCTTTTGGCACCGTGATAAGAGGTTAAATAATGACTGAAAGCATTTATAGTGAAGAAAGCAGAGGTAAATTTGTCCACTACTCAAGTTACTTGTGCAAGGTTATTTGAATATTGAAATGATGAGCTATTCAGTTCAAGAAAGTGCAGGTGTGAGTTAATGAGTTATTATGCAAGGAGATGTACTTCACACCTGAGTTTATTGAGATGGCATCATTGCATGTTTGCCCTTGTTTCAGTGTGTTAGTTAACTAATCCCCTTGAGAATTTTGGGTGCCTATTACTTACTACAGCTTAAATGCCTAATATTTTGAGCCACAAGGTTTTATTTTTGGCTTAGAAAATGCTCAGTGCCCCTCATTTGTTGGTGAATTATTAGTTAATTAAGTTAAATTTACATGGTCTTGTCAATATGAAAGCAAGAGCAGTTTTAAGTTAAGAGATGTTGGCTAATGACGTACTTAGAAGCTCAAACTGGCTAGATTTGCTTTGAGAAACCATTCAAACTAAGTCACCCCCTGGTGATTTGTTTTATTTACTGAGATCTAGAAATATAGTTGCCATCCAGTCATGCAATGCATCAGTGGCAAGCCAAATGGAGCACATTCATCTTTGCACTAAAAGCCTTTTTAAGAGTTCCAGACAATTTTTTGCCAAGCTGAGATATGATGGAGATATGAAATAATGAGCCAACTTACTCAAATCAAATAAAGTCTTAACATGTCCAATAATAGTCATTTCATTTGGAAGTCTTTCCTCCTTCTCTATTGTAAAAAAGACTTCCAAGTTCTCCTTTTCCTGACTACTCTACAAAAGCCTTTTAAGAATTGACCTGATGGATAAGAAGGACCTGAGCTTCTAAGTGTCACTTTTTTTTTTTTTTATCATGACAATGTAATTAGGACCTTGTCACATGAGAGCAACAGGAAAACATTCCTAGGTGATGGGATTAAGATGCATTAACTGTTTATGTTGTGCTTGACTTTTATGTATGCTCAGTGCTCCTCTCTCTCTCAGATACCTTAGTTAATTATTTAATAAATGGGCCATAGCATCACTTACTTTTCCCATTCACATTTAAAAATTTTTCCAGAGTCTCTTACTACCTAGAATCATACTACAAAGACCAATAGCAATAGTAATTTTTTTTTTCTTTTAGATATTTACATGTTTGTTTTCTTAGATGGAAATCATTCTAAGCTGACTACAGAGTGGCTATACAGTTTAACTTTTCGAATGGGAAAATAAAATATGCCAATGGCCTCTTTCCCCATTCTTTGCTTTCAGTGGACATGCAATATGCCCCAGGAATCTAAAAATGGAAGCTGCCTTTATTACAGAAGTGCATGGAAGTAGAGAAATTATTAGATGTGGTGCCAGTGTTGCCATTTGAAATCTTACTTTTTGAATATTTAATAACAGTCCCTGAAAGTTTGCTTCTGGCAAAAACCTGACCCCCAAAATCCTAGCTGGGAAACAGATTATAAAAATGATTTTTCAAACAACCTGTCTAGCTGTGCTTTTGGTTATCTTTATTAATTGAAAGCAGCTTCTATGATAGGATTCAATTCCATTAGAGATTATGCTATAAATAATAGTGCTGAATTATTTTTAATACTTAATTTAAAATTATGGGTCACTAGCCTAATGAAATAGGTGTCTGCACAAGAAAATTCTACCTGATGAGAAATTTGGTGTACATGTGTACAAGGCACCTCAGAGAGAAAATGCCTTAGAGTCATGTATTTACCCAAAAGCCACATTCTGTACATGTACGATGTCCTTTCATTACAAAATAATACAATTCTTCTACCTCAGTAGTAAAAAATATTGAGATACAAATTAGTAAGATGACTTATTTCTAATCCCTGACCAGTCAGCAGAAGAGCCAGAAACCAGAGACATGCCCTTCAGTCAGTGATTTTTAAGTAGGGCAGACACATTCATATACATTCTCTTCTTCCTGTGCTCTACTAGCTCGTGAGGACTCCCTTAAGTCCATTTGTAACTACACAGTCTCATCCTATAGAAAGTCTTCTCACTTGCATTTGACATTCTACTCAGTCTTCTCAAAGAAGAGTTTCCTCAAACTGTACTTGTATGTTTCCAGTAACAGAGAATCAGATTTCTGGGTAATAGAAATACCAACCTTAATTTGCATGTTTAAAAGCCACTTGTTTCCATAAAACTAAGTTCTTCTATGTGACTATTGAACATTTGCAGGTGCTATTTCCAAGAGACAGAGTTGAGGCAGCTGCAAATGTAGCCCCTGAAGTAAAAGATGATCAAAATAAATCAAATGATCATCATCAAATTAGAAACAAGTGAAAGTGAAAGTGGAAGATGTGGTTATGAGCAAGCCTCCCCACCGCCACACTGAAGTGCTCATAATGAATCTTATAAGAAGCTGAATTGAAAAGGCTAATGAACAGTGTGCAAACTGTCTTCAAAGGCTTGATTATTTTTGTTTGTCTATCAGTATGCACCTGACATAAGATGGTCCCAAGTATCTTAGCCTGAAGTCTGTGCCATCTGTGAGATTCTCCTTCTAAACTGTCACCAAGTTGTACAGTTTCTTTTGTTGAAATACCTCGTAGATTATTTCTTTCCTTGTACTATTTAGGTTTCTTTGTTTGCAAGCAATAAAAATTGATTCTGTCTATTGTAATCGGAAATAAATTTTTTGGAGGAAAGCATGATAGCTCTCAGAAGGGAGGCACAGAGACAGTTCTAAGAATCTGTAGCATGAAGAATTAGTCTCAACAGAGTTTTGTTCTTGGAAAGAACTGGTACAAATGGTTATGCATCCTTCTATCTCCCTCCTAAAGTCTCACATCCCAGGGAAAGGGTGTCTGACATAGCTTCAAATGTTCCTATTCTTGTTGGCAGGGGAGGATGGGATACCTTGATTAACGAGATGGTATCTGATGGTGGAGGGGTACCTCCTAAGTAACGCCAGGATGCTATTACCAGTGAAAGTGATAATTGATTCTGGGCAGGAAAAACCAACATAGGTCCATCATATTCTTCTAGACTAGGCTCTTATTTCCTCAGGTTTACATGTCCCTATTTTAACCTAATAGTTAGGGAAATGAAATTGAAGGTTAATGTAACTTATAATAACTACTTTAGTTGATATGAGTCTGCTTTGGAATACCCTGACTCTGCAAGAATATTATTAGGCATAGGGCATTCACTACCTTATAAAGAAGTCCGTTATTCAGATTTTTAAAGTTTTTTCTTTTATTGAGCTACAATCATTCATTCCATTGCTCAAGAGATATTGAGTGCCTACAATGCTTCAGCCACCCTGATGGTGCTTATATAGCACTCATGGACCTGATAGGCTAATATAAATTCTGCTCATCAATCCTAATTCTTCATACCAGCTCTAGTTCTACGTTTCAGAACTACAAAGAGTAATTCAAATAGTGTAGTGAAATCTAGATGCACATAAACAAACAATAACAAGTTAGAAACTATAATGAAAATTTTCCAATCTTGATAGTACCCCAAAATATAAAACAGTTTAAATAGTACTTAACAAGAAATTTGTAGGTCTAATGTGAATACAGCCATAAAGATTTACTCAGGGCCATAAAAGATAACTTAAATAAATGGAGAGATATATTTCTGGGTGGGAAGATTTAACACTGTTAAAACACCACTTATCCTCAAATTAATCTAAAATTTAATGAAATCACAATAATAATCCCAAAGTTATTGATTGCTTGAAACATCACAGAATTATTTTCAAGTCTTTCTGGAATAATAAATATGTAAGTATAGCAAAGAAACTCTTGAATATGGGAAAAGGGCATGAGGGAATTGATCCAGTAAATATTAAAATGAGCCAAGAAGATGAAATGATGAAAACAAGGAAGTCCAAAAGCTTAATGAAACAATAGAAATCTCAGAACATACATACACATGTATGTATATCTACACATGGGCATTATATTATAAATTCTTCATTTAAGTTTGAAGGATGTTGTGATGCCTGGATAACCACTGAGGAAGAAAATCAAATCCTTATAGTATCCTGCAGATTATATATAAAAAATTCCAGTTGAATTTCAATGCAAGAATAAAACCAGGCAACTATTATAAGAAAGGATCCATTATCGTTAATAAATATTTAGGCTTTCTAAGCATGAATTAATAAAATCTTGGGGTTTCTAAGAAAGAGATAGAATTAACCACATAAAACTTGAAAATGTCTATACCAACCTTTTTCCTTACCTAAAGAAATAAAACATATTTAAAAGGTAAATCCACAAACTAGAGAATATTTATAGTCTATATGAGAGTCAAAAGGTTAATTTTCTTAATAGATAAAGAGTTCCTAAAATTTAATGTGATAAAGATAAGCATCTTAGTAAGAAAAAAAGGACAAAATGCATAAACAGGTAGCTCACCATAGGAGAAATACAAATTTCCAATGACATGTAATTAAAGTGCTTTCCTCAGTAAAAATATAATAAATTTAAATCAGTATAAAGTGGAACTTGATTATTAAGTTAGCAGGGATGAATAATATTTATATTGGTGAAGATGTGAATGAATAAGCTCTCTCTCACATTATCAGTGAAAGTATAAAGGGATACAATTTTCTAGAGGATAATTTGGATGAATTTTTCTAATGCATTAAATCTTTAGCCTTCTTATTAACCCAGTGATTTTATCTTTTGGCAGTTATATAAACAGAAATCCAAAGATCACTTTATAGGGATTACCATTGCAATTATATTAATATTAAAAACTATAAACAATTAAAATCTTGATATAATAAATTATGACAAGTTGATATGACACAGTACTAGGTAGCCATTAAAAATAATAATGTAGAAGAGTATTTAATGTCATGAAAGCATTCACTACATGCTGTTGAGTGAAAAAAATAAGTTACTTAAAAATAAAGTATAATTACATGTATATATGCATGAGTATATTCAATCAAGTGTATGTATGTGCATATGATTAGATGAACTCAGACCACTATTACAATAGTTATTAATTGGCAGTAAGAATACAGCTAAGTCTAATTTTATTTCCTTCTGTGAATCCGCATTTTCTAAATTTCCTACAATGTATATGCATTACTTTGGTAGCAAGAAAAAAGTAAAAATTACGTTCTTAAAAACAGATATACTTTGTTTAAAGCAACAGAAATTCTTTTTTCAAATAAAATCTTATGTAAAAACTCAATTCATGGAACCAATTAAAGGGGTGAAGTTGGGGTAACAAGCGTAGAGCCCTGCTTAGTTGGTGGACATCCTTGAGTATCTACTTTGAAATGTCAGGGCTGGGGAAATTCTGTTGAGAAACCATTGCTTTTTAAATCCCACCCCTAAGACCTATATAATGTGTTGTTAGTGAACCCATATAAGACCTCATGATAGCTGGTTACCTCTATAGTTACTCATAAACTGTGGTTCACTATATTCATAGACATATATTCATTCATTAAGCACTTTTAAATAGTTTTTAAGATTTCAGCTTTGCATTATATTAGTTTACTTGTGGATTAGAACTAGAAGGATTTTTATCACTACATAAAATACCCTTAGAGAATTTAATTTGATACCATACCCTTAGATTTTATTGAAGACTGTGGCCATTTATTGATGAGAAATAGCCACATGAAGAATGGAACTCCATCTTCCCTGAAACTATTATTAAATACACTGTCCATTATGGCCTGGAAAGGCCTATGTATAAGGAAGCCTGTAACATATTCCCCTCAAATTTTAGTATCAGAAAAAAAGTCTGCCTATTTTTATAAATGAATATGACTTCCTTTTATAATGCTATATTATTCCAGTATAACTCATGTTTCCCTTTTGGCTTTGGCTGCCAGAAAGCTCAGAGCTATATTTATTGCCAAACCACAGCAATGAACAGCTACCTAATTTTGCAGAAAAACTCCATCCCCAACCACTTGAGTGTTTATTCTTAAGGTGTTTCGAATCTAATTTAGAAATAGGAAAAAATTAAATAATAAATAAACAAACAAACACATAAGTAATTTGGACTAAGCAGGCTTGGTCTTTGGCAGTAGAAAATACACTTAGAGTTTGGTTTGTTTTGAGCATTTACTGGGCACACTACTAAATCTGGAGTACTGCTCTGGGAAGAATGTGCCCCTGTCTGCAGCCATAGGCATTTGGATCTTTCTGCTAGGGAGGCCCACATATACATTCACCCATTCCATCATGCTGGCTCCTTAGAGGTGCTCTGCATGGCATCCATTATAGATAACAGGTTGAAAAGGGTTGTGGAATAGTAAGGTGCAGATAAACCAGCCATTTATAAATGGACTGTAACCTTTAAAGTAGTTAATAAAACAAGACCTTGCTGAAATAGACCGAGAAGTAGAAAGACAATTTTCACATACAAAAATGAATAATTTTTAGGCATTGTGTGTGTGTGTGTGTGTGTGTGTGTGTGTGTTATAGTGTTCAATAGTAGACTAAAAAATATCAGGTGAGTTAAGATACTTCTTTACCTTTTTTAAGGTCAAATATATATTCTTATTGTTAACATTACTTATATCATTTTACAATGTTAAGTGATTTTTTTAAAAAAGGGCATAGAATGTGGAGAAAAGGGAACCAAAATTATTTTGAGAGATAAATATAAATTGTTTACCTACATTATTTCATTTAAGCGACACTAGTGTTCATTTTTCTGGAATACATAAGCTCTTAAGCAACCTCCTTAATAATAAATAAGGCATTATCATAACAGACATTGTATTGGAATGATTTGGATACAAGGGCCCAGCAGGGTGGACTCTTGTAATACAGTCTTGTGTGGTAAGAACTGGTAGGGTGGCTTTCTGTATCACCAACTGACACCCTCAAAGCCTGGGGGTGAAAATTTGGTTCCCTTGGCTCTGCAATAAATTGGGTCAGTTGCCCAGAGCAACAGGCCATCATTACAAAAAAGATTTGCCAAGGAATTCGTGTTCACAGGACAGTCAAAACCAGCCTAGGAGCAAGTTCGCCAGGCAGGCTCCTGGAGCTCCAAATATCTTCCTCCTCTTGGGGGCTTGCCTCATATTTCACAGGTGGCGTTTCATTCAAGGTAGCGATGCTTAGTGCCCACCAGCCTAGGCTCTGGAATAAAATCTCCTAATTCTAAATCCCAGCTCTACCGCTTAAATATTGCATGAGTAAACTATGGTAGAGTTCCTAACTTTGAGGCTTTCTGTAAATTAATGAGAACTTTTATGAAAGGCTGTCAGCCAGCATCTGGCTGGTAGTACACCTTTAATATATGTCAACTTTTATCATTATTTAGCTTTAAAGCATCACCTATTAAAATGCAGATATCCCTAGGGAGGTTTATGTTGTTACCAGTTAACATTTCATGGGAGATTCTCACCACTTAAATGTCAGTTAAGATGTAGTGAGCAGCAAGGGATCCAGGATTGAAACCTGGGAGAAGCAGGAAACTAGGCCAAAGGAGAGAAATAGCTTTGACATTTTGCCCAGAGCGACGGTGATTCTTCTACTTGGAAAAGCACCCAATTGTTGTAGCTACCCAAGCGCAAACCCTCCATGTTGCAGAAGCACAATCTAATTGCCAAATCCAGATCACAGAATCCATGGCCCTGAGGACCTTTGGGACTGCCCCTTTCTCTATCAACTGTTCCACCTCAGAAGACTCTATATACAGACTTTCAATGGTAAGAGATATTAAACTGCAGAGCCACCACATTAGCTCTTTGTTTTCTGGCCCGCCAGAGAGTGTAATCAGATTTTAAATGCTGATGTGTGTGGAGGTGTGCACACCCTAGAAAGGCTGCTTATGTGAGTGTGTGCTGTTAACCCCAATGGAGAAAACCACCCTTTTCTACAAAGCAGTTGTGCGTCCCTTCACACTCTGAGTAGAGATTTCGATTTGTAGAGTCAGTCATCCATCATCTCTATCAAAGAGTCACTTGTAGATTTCAACACCAATTTCTGCTCCCGCACCCCCACCCCACCAGCAAGGAGAGAAGAGGAAACGATATTTTGGAGACTTTCAGTTAAGCTGTTGTATACAAAATGGATGAGTTATTATTTTTTTCTCCCCAGAGTACCCAGGAGAGGCTGATTCTGACACAAACCCATATAAGAGAGACTCCATGCCACTTCCTGCTGAGTCAGGGAGGGGTACATCCTGGGGCATACACACACATTCACACAGCCAATTTGCAGTGCAGAATGAAGCACTGACCTGTCAGGCTGGCGGCCTCGGCAGACAGAAAGGCACTCCAAGACAGGAGGAAAAACAAGCCTGTTTCCAGCATAGGGAACTCACGCAGTTTGGTAAATTTGGTCAAGTGATGAAGACACGTTAAGGGAAACAACAAGTTGCTTTTACAGCTAAATCTACTCCTTGGATGAGAAAATCAGATCTGGTTGTGACAGTTTTAGAGTAAGAGAACTGGGGAGCTGTAACTCTCATGGGAATACTTTGAAGGCCAGCATGAGTTCTCTGCTTCTCTGGGGGCAGAATGCCCTGGTGAAAATACAAACCTGTGTTCAGATTTAAAAAAAGGTGCTTTGCTAAGAGGATAAAATCAGCTTACTGTGGGTATAAAAACCTCTTGAATTTGTCCTTAGGTCTTGGGGTGTGCTCCTCAGGAGACTGTAGCAAATCTAGGGAAACAAAGCAATGGAGAGTGTGGGTGGATGAGATGCTGCAAGTGCGTCAGTACCAAAGGAGGCCACTGCTCCCTGGGGAGTGCTAGTCTGTGGACACCTTGAACACTCTTCTCTCTTGGGGATAGAAATAGGATCAAGATGAGCATTTATGTTCAGTGACAAGGAAGCTGCCTGTGCCTTCTTGGTGTAAGTTGGATGGAGGAAAACTTATTATTTCTAGGTCATGCAAGAAGCCTTTTGTCAGGCAATGGTTAATTTTGGCCAGGATGACACTTGGTCAATATCCTACAAATTGAAAATAGAGCACAGTCATAGTGATCCAAGTCATGCAGAGAATGGGTTAAGGAGAGATGATTAGGAGTATGTGTTCAATAGGAGAGAGTTATGTTGCAATTGTGCACACAGGCTAAAAAAACATTGACAATTAAGATGAAATGTTGCATTTTTATGCTTTTATTTAAAAAACCTTAAAGAATATTCCACACTGAGAAGTGTTTAGTAGCAGGGCAGGGAAGAAAAAACCTGACTCTTGGGGTGAACGATCCATTTCCAAGTCGTGGCTCTGCAAGACACTGGCTGTGTGATTTCTGGGCAATATGTTAACCTCTCTGGACCTCATTTCTATCCTATGTGAACTGTCGAGGAAAATAATACCTACTCACACAAGTGTGGAGAATGAAATGAGATGAAGTATATTAAAAGTGTTTTGTAACATATTAGAAAACACAAAATGCCAGGAAGAGGCAAAATAATGTCATATTTGACATAAAATAATGTCATAAAGTTGGAAGCCAACTTTACCTGGGTTCAAATTTACTATATCAGCTTGGACATGTCCCTTGGCCACTCTATGCCTTGATTTCTCTGTCTGAAAATGGGGATAATAATTCAACCTACCTCCTAAGTGTATAAAGCAGTTACTACATGTTAAGATCTCAGAAGAGTACCTGGTATGCAACAAGGTCTATGTAAGTTTCTATTAGTGTAATTTGAGCTAATTTGTTTTGTAAGACATCTTTCCTGGAAATAGATTAAGTAAGGATGTGGAAGCAGTTCTTTATCTGGAGGAAAACATGGGCTGCCCTTTGGCTTTTTGGCATCTCCTCTTATTACTTAGAGGACAGGCTTTGTTTCTAGTGAGATTTATTTCTCCGAATTCCCTCTACTAGTTTGTTGTAGAGAAGGCTTAGGCCAATTTGAATAACAGGATGTCAAGTGGGCATAGGGCAGTCTTTTATTTCAACTTCCTCCAGAAAGTAGTTCAGTTCTGGGTCAAGCCCCTAGCTTGTCCAGAGTCCAGGGGCCTAAACCTTGAGGCGGCTTTGCCTCATTATGGACGAGGTATAGAGATTATAACAGCAGAGGAAATAACTGTGCACCTGTCTCCTGTGCAGCCTGAGTTTGGAAGAGTCCTTCCCTTATAAACCCATTTGCTTATGTGTCCATACATTCCCTTCACATCAGGCAGAAAAGAGTTCCAATTTCAGCTCTTCCACCCAGTGCAGGCTCTGGATCCAAAAAGTCTGGGTTTATTTTCTGGCTCTGAAATGTCCTAGCTATGTGGCCTTAGACAAGCTGTTTAAGCTTTATGTGTCAGCTTTTTCAGCTATAAACTTGGGAAGAGAACAGTATCTCCCTTCCAGATCTCTCATAAAAGCTACCTGAGATAATCCATTCAAAATACTGAAAACAATGGCTAGCACATGATAGTGTTTTCAACAAATGTTAGATAATATTGTGTTTATTATTACTGATATGTGACCCAGAGTGAGCTACTTAACCTCTTTCAGTCCCAGTTAAAATGTAAAGTGAGCCTAATAATGGTTGACTCAAATGAGGAGATATATATATATGGCATGTGCCATGTGCTGACATTCACTAAATGTTGTCGTCTTTACTATTACTCTACACATGTGACCTTTGTCAAAATTCGGTTTAATAATTGAAAGGCAATAGGGAGTAATGATCAGAAATATGGTCTGTGTCTTGGTTTCATTCTCTTAATTTGAATCTTGGCTCCATTTACTATCTGCATGACCTTGGGCAATAGCTTACCCTTTCTAAGCTTCATTGTACAATAAAAAAGTGTCAGTGTGATATGATTATTGTGAGGGTCAAACAAGGTATCGTGTGTAAAACAAATATAGGGGTCCTGACATATCATAAGTACTGGGTAGATTATTAATCATAATTTTTGTTAGAAATCAGCACTATCTTTTTTGACTTACTTTATCTCCATCAATGGAGTTGACATTCTCCAGGATTTTCAGGACACAACTTTGGAGTGAACTTAAATTCTCTCCTCTTTTTTATCCTGTATAACCAACCAACCATTAAGTTCCAGAGATTATTCAAAACAGTGTTCTCTTTCTTGATGTTTCCCTCATGGTTTATTATCGTACTTTCTCTTGATTCTAATCCTCCTCCTCTGATTCATACTACAAACCAATTCCTCATTTATGTTTTAAAAACAGGACTTTGAGTGTATAACTAACCTGAGCAAAAACTCCTTTGAGTAACATTCCAAGATACTCCACAAGCTCCCTCCACCCCACTTGTGTCCCTTCATTTTCCATTGCTCTCACCAGCCTAAACCCTTTGGTCCTCTCAGGTACGTCTGCTATGTGCCATCTCTGTCCCATCCCCACTTCTTAATGAATGCTGGTCTTCTCTTGAATCACTTATCATGTAGCCTCTGCCTACATTCTACCTATCTTTCAGGCCAAGCCCAAGTCCAACTCTGCATGTAAATACTGCTTTTCAAATTATTTTTCAGAATTATAAGATTGGCCAAGAATCTATCGTACTATTCCAGACACCGTGTCCTCATCCTCATTTCAATTCTTGTAGTCCTAATAATTTGGCTATGGCTTTGGAACTCACTTTCAATGAAGCTATTATGTAAAGCTTCTTTCCAAGCTTGTCACTAGTTGAAGTCAGGGTCCATGTTTTATTCATATCGTGATGTCTTAAAAACCCTTAGTAGAATCTAGACTTTTAGCAGCTCCTCAGTGAATTGCTGGGCCAGTCTCAGAAAAAGACCCCAACACTTTCTTTTTCTTTGCATGGTGTCCAGGCCCCTCTTGCACCTTTCTCCTTTCACTTTTCCTCAAGATCTGTAGTGGCCTTCATTAAACTTTCACATTTGACATTGGCCTTCTGGCTTCCTCCTTAATTCTGACTTATTTTTGCACTATCCTGCTGCTCTAAGTGAGCATCCCAACAGACCTGCTGAATTTCTTGGCTCAAACCTCTAAGAACTCTGCCTATTTTTCCACCTCTCTGCTGAAAAAAAAGGGGGGGAATGGAATGACACAATTGCCCATCATTTCTGTCTTGCATGCAGGTTCCCTTATACAAAATAGTTATGGATGCTCGTTTAAACTCACAGTGATCTTTGGCAGGCCAACACTGTGAGCTAGTGATTGATACACGTTTGAAAAGGGGACAGAGAATACTTAGTTTATCACTTCCATTCAATCCTGTCTTGCTCTTAACCTTGAATCTTCAGTTCTTTCCCTTGACACTAATACAGCCAACCCCGATGTCCCCTGCCCACTTATTTTTAAGACAGTTGATATCCGAGGATCAGACAATATCATTAGTGTTAGAACTGACCTTGGACAAGAAAAGAGCATGGGTCACTCTGCCATTCATACCAATGACTTGAGGATGACTCAGATGGTCTCAGTGGCTCTGTGTCATGCTTGAACCAGACTATCTAGCCATTTCCAGGCCTTGAGGTTGTCCATTTTCAGAAACATTTCAAAGACATTGACAGCTCTTAAAAGTTCCCAGCTTTCCACACACAGAAAAAGGATATTAATGCTGTGACAACAGCATATGCAGATCCCATTGCAAATGAGCCAGCGAAGATCCCCAGGAAATTCCCCACAGACTGGAAGAATGCTGCAGCATCAAATGCATTTGGATTCTCCTTGGGACTGTAAATGGATATAGAACTGAAAAGATAAGAGAGTGAAGGTTAGTTAGTGACTCTCATCTTATAGCCCAAATAGTAGAAGTCAGAATTTAGCACCCACTTTTGGGAAGGTCACCTTCTTTTATATGGTTAGGTTCCAGTTTGAAAAATTCCGGGGAAACAGATGAGGACAGGGAGAGGTGGAGAAAGCAAAAAGCTTTTGCCTTCCTTATAGCCCCATCTCATAATACCTATATATTGCTGCCAGTCAGTAAACATTTTTATATTGGAAGGGTCATAAAGAATATTGTTCCTGAGCAAACTAGGCATTAAAACATGGTAGGTGTGTAAGGAATTTGCTGAGGAGATAGATAACTGTGAATTATTTAGTGGCTATATGTCTTCAGTGCTGTTATATATTCACAAATGTTCCTGATAAACAGTGCACTTTTATGGCCTGTGCTCAAATGGGTGATACAAATCACAGCGTGCACAAAATATTCTGCTGTGATCTTGTCATAAAACACAAAGCATTCCTCCTCTCCAGTGTAACCCTTCAGAAACAGAGCTCAGACAAGAGCATCACAGGATTAACCCCTGGGGAGAGACAAAACCCTCATTTTCCCACTGAAACAAATGGCAGCAGCTGCCTGAGGTCATCTTTCATACGCCATTCTAGTGGCTGCCAGCAGATTTATTTCCATAGAGAAAAATCAATCCACCAATAGGCAGTCTGTTCACTAAAATATTTTCGAGGATGTCATATTTGCTTTATTTTTTTTTAACCGAGACCTCATATCCCAGAGCGTTAATGTGAAGAAGTATGTCCTATTTTAGGAAATATGAACTCCATATTGTAGCATTAAAATTAACAGATGTGCTACAACCAGTAGTTTGGGGAGTTTGAAGAAGTAGCATTTCAGATTTTTTTTTTGTGGAATTAATTTTAATAAAAATTCTTTAAAACTAATCATAAAAAAAAAATCAAGTTTCTCAGTGGGTTCTGAAAGAGACCTTGTAACAGTGTAGAGAGCAAAAAGTACACTAGACTCGATGATTTGAGATTAAATTGTATTTTACACAGATGTAGCTGACTCTTTAATGTCTTGGATGATTATAGCATGCAAACTCTCTGACCTTTTCTTTGTCTGGAGACTAATTAAGAGAGAATGTGAGAATGGATTCCAATTCTACAGGAAGATGTATAGCATAAAAATGGTAGTTTTAAATGTTCCTAGTTTATCCCTAGATGTTTTTAAACCTGCAAAGTAGGCCAAACACTTCTGCTTTGATCATGTAATTGGATAAGGAAGATAAATGTGGATCTTGAATGGAGTCCTGAAATTTATGCGAGAAAAGGATTGTCTTTGAAGTGTTTTTCTTTTTGTAAAGTGTTGTGTTTTGCAGAAAAAAAAGGAAAAAGAAAATTTATATTTGGGTACTTTGTATCTGACAGTCGCAGGAAAGGGTATGAAACCTTCTGGCCATTATGAAACTTGGTGCCCAAGGCTGCAAAGCTAGATGTGTAAGTTGACATACACCAGCATATTTTTTTATTCCAATGAAGAAACAACAGTGATAAGAAAATGTTGCATTTGCATTCCACCTTTCAAATAAAAGTTTATGCATAGTAACCCAGTTTATTGAATAATTCTGTTAATGCCTGAGCACATTCCCAGCAGATCTGACCCATAGAATAGGTAGGTCTTCACCCTCATCTCAACCTCCCCAGAAGCATTTTTTCTGTCCCTGTGCTTCTGGAGCTCGGAGCACCCCCATCACATCATTTGGCCATATCCTGTATCATTACTTACATAATGTTTTTCTTTAAATCAACTCATTTTTATTCAAATACAAGAAGTTTTATTAAAGAGTATTTAGGAAATCATAGGTTTAATATGCTAATTACATATTTCTCTTTAATAAATATACGATTATATAATTATTAAATTTGAAAAAAAAAAAGTTCACCTGTGTGCCACCTAAAATCATTTGAGTTTCTCCACTGGTTCACAGTCTGCATTTTGGGAGATGTTCTCTTCCTGAACTCTGAACCCCATCCAAGAGGGTACAGCCAACTTATATACTTTCTTTGTGATGTCTGACTTAACTGAAAGGGGAAATTTAATTCTCGACCTGTAGAGACTTGTCCATTGAATTTTTAACCCTAAAGCTCCTTAGGAGGTATGTACCAGGTGACTGCTATGTGCCAGGTGCTGCAGGGCATTGGGGATGGGCAGCAAAGGGTGTGGAGAAGTGAAGCAAAATTTGAGTCAGAATTTTATTGAACATATGCAAGGTCTATCTAGGCAGAGAAGTTTCATAGATGACAACTAGCTCTGGTTGTGGTGCCGAGTGTGATTTTGTGAGAGATACACAACTTTTAATGGTGCAAATGAGGAAAAGGTCACTATTTTAGATTAGAGGAGATGACATTTGAGCAAGGAAGCAAGTCAACAGACAGTGATGGTATTCCAGGCAGTGTAATGAGTGTAAGCAAAGTTGAGGACACCTCGAAGCAGAACTATGTAGTTATAGCTGGAACCTGGGGAGTATATATGCAGTCACCTGTGTTGGAGAAAGGTGGGTAGGTGTTATCACTCAAAGCTTTAAATTCCACATTAAGAATGTACAAAAGCTCTATTTAGTTTCATTATGCCTTATTATAACTTTATTTGATTCTATAGCATCTCTGTCAGGTAAACAAGGCAGGCATTATTATCCTTCCTTTTCCTTCTTTTCTTTTCTTTTTTTATGGAATAAAAAAAATTAAAGATCAGAGAAATTAAGATAATACAGTTATTTAAGTTCAAAATGTAGTTTATTATTTTGATCTTTAAAAAATGGTCTTGTAGGGAGGAAAACATGAACCCACATCAGGATAGTTGAGTGAATGTCACATTGGCTATAAGGGCAATAGGAGTTCAGGTGGCAGAACCTTTAATTTCATGCCTGGATAGAATGTGGACAGCACATTTCCTGTGTACAGGGAGAGAGCAAAGTACGTTGTACAGGGCAACATCCCTGTCAACCATTCGACTAGCAGGTGAAACTCAGAGCTACTTGTGGAAACCTACTTTCACATCTGGCTTCTGCTCCCAGAACTTAAGCTTTGCTGGGCCTTGCCTGGGTCCTGTTCCTCCTCATATGCTCAGGACACAGCCTGGTGTCTGGCCTGTGGCAGCCTATATAAAAGGTGATGGAATGAAGGTAAGGCAACTAGAAAGTAGAAAAGAGAGAGGAAAAACGTACAGAAAAGAAAGAGGCTTCCTTGTAAAAGCTAGTTATTTCTTGAAATGAATCATCACCTATTAGATTTTTTTTTTAAGTATTGACTATATGTAGTCATATTGTTAGTACTTTTAGGGTCTAAGCCTTAAGGTGACACTTGTGAATCTTAAACTTGAGCCTCAAAGGTCTGATCCTTACTGGCTATATAGCCTTGGGCAAATTACTTCATCACACACAGACTCAGGTTCAAAGTTTGTCAAATAGAGGTAATAATAGTATTTATCCCCCAGAAATGTGTAAGGATATGAGATATATTTAAAACCTATACAATTATCTTGTGAATTGTAGGGCCACTCACTGAATGCTGATTATGTGCTCGAAAAATAAACACTCAGTGAATGCTGACTATCATCGTCATCACCATCATCATCATCATCATCATCATCATTGTGCTAAGAACTTCCAAAAAGCAGAATGTTGTGCCTGAACCAGGCCTTAGTTCCAACCATAGGCAGATGGGGGATGGTTCCCCTCCTGACATACTGCACTCCAGGTTACTACAGAGGAACTAGTCACTTTTGCATGGGAACAGAAGGGTCTCCAGGGAGAAAATGGCCCTATAAGTGAGACTAAAAAGTTGTCGTGTTTCACATGGAGTTCTTGGCTCCATGGATCAAAGAGGGAAGGCAGGCCCTCAGCAGCCTAGGCAGGGATCTGCCCCAGGACAAGAACAAGTCAGGAGTCTGAGCTTAAGGTGCATCTCCCCAAGTTAAAGGGGCCAATCTGCAGGCAAAACCCTTTGCTTTCTGGTGAGGGGTGATGCAAAGAAAGCAGGAACCTTATGGCCCAAGGAGGTTGCATTTCTCCTGACTCCCCATATCTTAGAAGGTGGTTCTCTTGGATCTAATACCTGGCAAAGGAGGCATCTCCCTGGGCTCTGATTTTCAGCTGCAGCACTAAGCCTCCACTTTGTGGAGCAACGGCTGCAGAGGGTTGTCCAAAACAACAAAGATTTTGGATAATATGTGTAGAGTTTTCCACCTTCAACCCAAGAGAGGAAGCAGTATCATGTTTCAGCAGTTTCAGCCCTTTAGGCTTAAAAAGAGAACACCTCCTACCCTGCACTGAGGGAGATGCTTGAACTATTAGTGGGTACAAATACTAGAGAGGAGGGAAAGAGGAAGCAAACTTTCTGCTACTTTGTGTGGTACTTGTTCTTTGGGACTCCACTCTGAAGAGGCACTATTTATAATTCAAGCTGGTTAAGAAGGAACTACAATCTCAAGTTTCTGGGAAAGAATATTTTAGTTGGATAGCACCAATATCCTTAAAAATGACATGACCAGAAATAGTGCTGTTTAAATATTCATCTCATAAATTGGAAACAAGTCCAGTTATTGATTCATTCTGTTCAGAAACAGATTATTCAGCAAAAACTAGTTTGATAATTGTATACTGTTTCCCTTCTCAGAAATAAATGTGTGCAGCATCTTTTATTCAAAAAATTTGAAATAGAAGAAATATTACAAATTCCTTTGATGACAGCAACACAAATAAGGATCCCGATACTCACTGTATCATTTAAGCTACACAGATAGAATCACAACTCCAGTGTTTCTCAACAACCCATCTTTTTATCTTCATGATATTCCTTCAGCGAACATGCCTGGCAGCTTAGAGAGCATTAGGAGCATAAAATCTGAATCTGAATCTGAATCTGAGATCTGAGTGCAAATCTCAGCTATGCCACATACTGGCTGTGTGACCTTGAGCAAATTACTTAAACCATATGCACCTCAGTTTCCTATAAAATAAGGATGATAATAATAGTATCTATTATATAAGGTTGCCATGAGAATTCAATAAATTAATGTTTATAAAGCACCTAAAATGGAACCTGGCAAACAGTAAGAACTAGATAAGCATTTCTTAAGTATATCATCCTTCTTCAAATAACCCATTCTTCCTCTTCCTCCTCTTTCTTTTGAACTGAGAGCTTGGTTTAGATCTAAAAGAAGTATTTCAGACTGGATGTCCAAACAGCACTTCAACCAAAACAGACCTAAAATATCATCACCTGATCTTTCACACTCTGACTCATTGGTCTCTGGTCTAGGATCTCTGGGTATAAGGAATCATTTTATCTTACAAATTGTTTTGTATAAAATGATGTGTGGCACATATGCTCAATAAATGCTATTGAAGAAGAAAAAGAAGGAGAAGGAGAAGAAAAAGAGGAGGAAGAAGAAAAAAAGGTATGGCAATTATGCTGAGAATGAAAATGAGATAATATATGGAAAGTATTGTATTCTCTAAACGGTACCATCGTAACCGCTGCCAATCCCCTCCTTCCTATTCTGGACCCCACAGAGTCATCATTCTTCTGAGTCTTACAATTTTTCTCAAGATCAGCTAGTTTTCAACACCATCCACTCCTGTTATTCTTCACTGCTACTAGTAAAATATTTCCCACAATTGTTCACAGAAACTACCCAATAACTTCAAGATCCTTGGAGTTGTTGTTTCATAAGGACACTCTCCTTTAACTGGCCCTCCTGACCCCCACCGTCCACCATCTTGGGTGCTGGATTGGGACAACCTGATTCTCTATCCCCAGTCCAGTGTCACTTCTTTTGTTAACAGGACATCAGTGTCACTAAGAAAATTATTAAGCACATATGCAAACACATTAAATTCATATGCAAATATGAATTTAATCATTAAGAAAAAAATGAGAAAATGATTGCTATAGCCAAAGAGGACTACAAAATACAAAAGGATTGTTCATTTTCTCTGACAGATCTTTAATCCCTAAAAAATCTTTTCTAACTGCTAGCACCAGTTTATTAAAGAATTTTTGATTAGTTGGGATATATTTTTCCAATTGCTGCTTCCAACTGTACTATATCGAATCCTTCTTTGTGCTGGGTATGTAGTTCCATTACTGATGTCTCGGCCAAATGGCATTATTCAGTTCCTTTCAGTTATTACAACTTAATGCTGTCCAGCTTAGAATCTAAATCTTCAAGGCAGGATTCTTCTTCTCTATGCAGAATATTCTAGAGAAGCAGGCCAGATGACTCGGAAGGGAGGAAAGGCAGGGGAGATGTCCCTCTACCTCCTTTTTGGGTGTCAGCAACCCCAGGTGTTGGAGGCCTGGAGGAGGGATGGGGAGCCAAGCTCTTGGCCTTATGAGGCCAACTGTTTGTCCATGGTGGTCAGGGGTCCCTGGACTCACTCTTGCTCCTGCTTGATTTCTCTCTTGGGGGCTTCTGTTGACATCGTGGCACTTCCAATTTTGCTGAGAATCCCTTCACAGGGGTGACTCAATCTTACATCTGCCCTGTCAGCTATACACATTCACAGCATTTTTCTATGGCTTGGGTCAGGGGTCACTTGGGCAGGTCAGTAGCTCTCACATCTCTTTCGACCTACAATCTCTTTTATTCGGGGTACCCCTTAGCACCTTCCATGGGTCATAGAGCACTGCAAAGGGCGGGCTCACCTTGCCCCCTCCCCAAACACACCAAACCAAGGAGCCTTCAGGTCCTGCTGACACAGCAGGCTCCTGCTGACTCTTTTCAGACATCAATAGGTCAGTCTCTGTGTTTTTGTGTACTCTCCCCGGGAGCCACTTCCCAGAACTCCCTTCCCTTGCTTTGTTTGAGAGGGCCTCAGTTTCTCTGTAGTTTCGTCCACTGAGGAACAAGCTCACAAGTTCTCTTCTTTCAGGCAGCCCCAGTCCATTTGTATGATTCCAGTGGGGTCCATTCCACTTGACTTAGGAGAGAGGAAGCACCCTTATGGGGAGAGGTAACCACTCCATACCTCAAATACTGCACTCTCTCCAAGGATGACACCCTTTCTTTCCACCTCTCTCAAATACTGATTTGAGGAAAGGGAGATGGGGTAGAGATGGAAGGAAATGAGGCTAACTCTGCTGCCCATTAAACCAGTGGGAGGTGCATGGTCCTAACTGCTGGGGAGCCCTGCTGCTCTTTTTAGTACAGAGCCATTCAGGAACTTTTGTTTTCTGCTCTGCTCCCTAAACCTATTTTGGAAAATAGAAAAAGGCTCACAGGATGACACATCTTGTGACCTTTATGCCTGGGTGCTTCCAATTTCTTTTCTCCCCATCAAATGTTGTTTTTGTTATTCTCCTCCTAAGGACACATTTTAAATTTAAAAAAAATTAAAGAGAAACATAATATAGAGGGCTGATAAAAATTTGTAGAAGCTGCTCTGTTTGATTGGCCCCAGGTATCACAGGAAGAAACAAAGTAGAAGAGAAACTAATTGCAGTGCGATTTTCTGTTTAAAAATTGTTATTCCTAAAAAAAGTAGATCCTTATCTATTATTTATTTTATAATAACTGTACCAACTTGTGCTTTCTCAAAAGTTGCTTAATTATGAATTAGAAATTGATTTTTATGGGGCCAAAACCTGTGTGTACACATTGGAATTCATTCTGGCATCTGCCTGCCCATTATTCTGGCTTATGTTCTGCCAAAGGCCAATGAAGTTCTGTCAAGAGAACCTGCTGTAAAACATAATGACTTCAGGAGTTGGGGGCATTCCAGACATCCTGGGAGATTAGAAGAGCTACCTCTTAATAATAAGAGGTTCTGGCCAGAAGTTCACTGAGCTTGAGTTAGAATCAGAGGGTTTCACCTTCCCAAGGGCCAACAAACCTGCAGGGAGGAGAGCTGTGATTGGGCAAGCACATTAATTAACTCTTTGAGCTTCCAGAGGACCATTTAGTTAGGGACTGCTCCATAAGAATCCAAATTCACACCAAAGGGTGATCTTCCAAATCTTTGACAAATATCATTTTATCATTCTGATGTCTGCACAAAAAGATGAGAAGGATTCTGTGGGAAGTCTGAGTTAGTGTATGATGATTGTCTCCAGAATAATATAACCTCGGACTGAATTAACCGATTCATTCCATTAAGAAATATTGACTAAGCACCTGCTATGTGCAGACATTGTCCTAGGCACTAAAGATGTAGCAGGTAATGCAACAAAGCTCATGGTCCTTACGTTCCAGTGGAGAAGATATCTAAGCAAATAATATATTATTTAATGAGAGAGACTTGAAAAGAAAAACAAAGCAGCATAGGGGGATGGCATAGAGGGTGATGGAGTGCTTCTTTAGGAAAGCCTTCTCTGAAAAAAAGAGTATTAAGTAGAGTCCTGAATGAAAGGAAGTGGGGAGAGCTTTCTATTCTCTGAAGCCAAGCTCCCTCTGTGGGTCTGGGCAGCCACAAGGAGGCAGTGTGTCTGGAGGGAAACGAGGGGAGAGTAGTGGGAGATAGGGCTGGAGATGGTGCTTGGGCCAGGTCTTGTGGAAGCTTTCAGGCCATTTTTAGTTCTTAGGATTGTCTTCTACAGGCAAACAGGCAGCCCCTGGAGGGTTTTTGGTAAGAGTGGGCTGTGGTGCAGAATATCCCGGGTGTAGGCTATATCAATGACAGTCAGAGGAAGCTGTACAGAAGACAGAATTTTCCCATCATATATCTCAACACCTGAAACAGGCCAGACTTCTCTTCAGTCTGGATGCCACTGCTTAAATGAGATCTGACAGACCATGGCAGACCACAGAAAGAAGAATGAATAGGGTGGTGAGGGGGAAGATGGAAGGAAACAGGAGAGCTCAGAGGATAGATGAATTTAGCAGAAACAGCTGAAGTGAGCATTTAAAAGGTGGTAATGCAGAGGAAAGGCTGGCCTCATTCTGTGTGTTTCCATAAGGCAAGATAAATTCCCAAAATAAAACATCATAGGGAAAAAAATTTCAGCTTTATATTCTATTTCAAACTTTCCGAATTCTTAGATCTGGTGGAAAAGGAAATGGGCTCTATAAAAGGGTAGTGAGTTTTCTGTTGCTAGAGTTACTTAAACATAGAATAAAAGAGTTGCTTGCCATGGTGCTATGGAGAGAATTCATGCACTAGACAGTTGGATAATGTGGCCTCAAGGAACCTCTTGCCCTGAGTCACTAACTCACTATGTATTTTCTAACTTCCTCCAAGACTACCAGGAGAAGGATATAGGGTACTTACCTTTCTGTGCTAGCCCAAATCCTGTATATGGTTGAGCACTCAGTGTGTAAGGAGTAGTACTTCAATGGGGATGCAATGAAGGCACCCAAGATTTAGGTTGGAGCTGGGTTGATAATGACATCAAGAATAGTTATAAATTTCAGTATGGAATAAACCTTTGACAGATTTCTAAGTGGCTCTGGTCCATTAAGTTCCAACTTTAAGGTGACAAAGAGAGCTCTGAGTTTAAAATTGGTTAAAGGGGAAAAAGAGTTAAAGGAGGTTTGTTATAAATTATATATGCATTTTTTTTAAAAGAGTTTTTAAATTACTTTGCAATTTAGCCTGAAAAGTCTTGTCAGAATTGAATTAGTCTGTGGGTTTTGAGAAATTTTCTCTTACACCTAATATTGAGAGGAAAGTGAATTCGAGATAGTCCTAAAGATAAAAATAACTTACAAATACTCTTATTATTTTTCTTTCTTTTCTGAAACAGAAGCAGAAATTTCAATCCCATTATTGTAAGGCATTTAAAAGAGAGAATAATTTTCATGATCTGATGGGAATTTCTACCCTTTTTTCAACTTTTTGGTTTCTTTAATCCTCACTAATGAAATCCAAAGAGTACTGTGATATGTGAAACTTTTAGTCATAATAGAAAAGTAGGTTAATAGCCACTGAAAATGGAAATCTAGTTAAAATTAAAATATAATCATTAACAGATACAAACAAGACCAAATATTAATCCTCAAGGTTGAAATGGAGAAGGAGGTCAGGTGCTCCAACATTTATTAAACACTCAAAATACTTACTATTCTCTGTATTTATTACTATGAGGCATTCACTATGTGTCAAGCACTATATTAAGCATTTTTATAAACATCTCATTTAACCCTCAGTGTAACCCCTTAAAGTCAGTGCTGTTATGATTTCTAATTTATAAATGAGGAACTATGCCTTAGAGAGATTAAGTAACTTTATATATTTCACCTCATTCAATCCTTCCAACAATCTAATGAAGAAAGTATTTGCAGTTTAGAAATAAACAGACTCAGAGAGTTTAATCATTTATCCAAGGTGACTCACTAGTAAATGGAGAGGCAGGTATTCAAGTTAGGTCTCATCTATTGAAAGCATGGGAAGTGGGAACACCTGGGTGTATCATCTGAGCGTGCTCACAGATTAATCCACCCTATAAATGATTCACCTTCATAGGACTGAGGCAAAGACCATTTTTGAAAGTTTAAGATTTCAAGACTTCTAATCCTAATTTGTAAAAATAAAAATTGCCTTAGTTAATGTATCCATTTCAATATGAAGAGTTTCGCTAGCAACCTAAGTGCTACTTATGGGGCAGGATTTCTTCATGAAGGCCTCTTCTCCATATTGAATGAAACGGCATCCCATGTCTCTTGGCATTCATACCAACACTAATTCAGGTGTGTCATGCTATTTGTTCACACTGTGTTCCCACACGGTTACTATTGTCTCTTTAGAGTAATTACTAATCTGTATGTCTCAGCATCTTCATCTGCCAGATAGTAATAATAAAAATTGTGCTTCCTTCACAGAGTGGGGATTAACTATAGTAATGTATTATTATAGTGCTTTTACCTGGAACATAGAAAGTACTTCAGAAATGTTAGCTGCTAGTGTTGTTACTGTTATTTGTTTTAATATTATTATTGGAATAACTACTATATCTTTCACCATTTGCTCAAAATAAATCAATAATAATTGAGATCTACTTCTAAGAATATGGAGGCATTTAGGAATTCCAATTAATGTGTCAGAACATTCTTAGAGTCTTCTGGGATGAAATGAGCAATATGTTTCTAGTTAGATCAAATACTGAATTCATCTTTTTCTTAATGAGGCCTATAGAACAGATGTCTACTGGGATTGTATTAAACAAGGAGATGTATGTAAATTGTTAACAATAGCTAAGCATGAAAGGTCCACAGTTGTCTTGAAAATCCAACAGAGCTGAACTTCTAGCAGCATTGCTGGAGAAGGGGACACCAAGGTTGACATACCACAAAAATCCTGTTGCTATACCTGAAGCAAAAAATGTATTTTTGAACAGAGGGTGTTTATGAAGTTGTGTGGAATTGCTTATTAACAACAATCAAGGAAAAATCATGAAACCAAGGAAATTATCTTTCATGGTGATCACCAATTCACAGTTTGCCACATACTATGTAGAGAAAGAAGAATCTGTAAACAGGTGCTTCCTTGCACTGGGGCCTGAAGTGTTTCACAAATGCTGTGCTGAAGACAGATATGATAGGTGAATGAAATTCTAGTTTCCTTTGGGTGGGTCAAAGAACTTTTCATTGATAATGGGCTGCCTTCCTAATTTGGGTGCCTTTCATTCCCACATTAGACAAATACCACTCCTATTATAAACAGCTGCCTGTGACAGTGTCACCTGGTGACAAGCAGACTTCCAGAAAATATTTGCACCAATCAACTTGTTTCCCCAGTCCTTCCCTTCATTTTTCCATTTATTAGCAATTAAGTGAGCATCTGGGCCCCAATACACAACTTAATTTAATTAAGAATCTGTATCCATCTCTTTAGAGTTGCAGATAATTTCACTTAAGTTTGAGGTTATCTTTGGGGGCAAAGCACATAGTTATCTTCTTAAACTAGTGTATTTTACCAAGGAAGTTGCCTCACCCCAGCATATTTCAATTTTGTGTTTGAAGCATGGAAACTGCAGACCAATAAATGTTACCAAAGAGGGTTTTGCTTCCACATAATGTTTTAAATTTACATTATATGTGTCTGGCAATTGCTATAAAGTGGATATTGCAAAATGCTAAAGTTCCACAGGAGATTATTTTCTCATTCTACAACTTTAGGACACAACCTCATCTGGTATAAGGATGGGGACTTTAAAACGTACTTGAATCTCAAACTAATGTAACTTGTAAGAATTGAGAGATTCCTAACACAAACAATTAATAGGCCTCTCCCACCACATGCAATAAAGTTGATTAATAGGACTTGGAGTCAGAAGGCAAGTATGAGGATTAATATTTTGTTTACCAATGCCATTGTTGACCTGTGGGGGAGTACAAGCTATGAGATGGTGCCAGGAGCAAGGGCCCTGGGCCCTGAAGAAGTCTTAAAAGACCAAGAGGATGGTTTTTTGCAAATCTAGTCAAACAATAGCTCAGAGGCTGGGGTATATGCAGGCTAGCAGACTTAGCTGGGCGTTTGGATAGAGGAAGGTCAGTGGAAGTCTTCAAGTTAGAGCCAAGAAACCAAGCCACAATGAATCCATAAACAACCAGCAAGAGGTCCAGGAAATCAATGATTTGGGAGTCCAGGGGTGGATGTAAACCCAACATTTGTAAATGCACACATGCATTTTTCTGGAAGGAGATGCCTTAAATTGAATCACCTTCTCCGTATGGCCCATGATCTCAAAAGAGGTTAAAAACCACTGAAATTGGGGTACACAAATACTGATGGTAGAAAAGGAGGACGTAGTTAAAAGCTGAGACAAACAGTTATCTGCAGAAAGTGATACAAAAGAGAGAATGAGATAATTAGTGCAAAGTATAGACAACAGGAGCACCTTTGTAATGGAGAGAATCCTGTGCCTAAGCCATGACCTTTTACACACTTCCTGTTTAGTCAGGGACCATATAGAGCTGCACTGGGCTAGCAGGCAGTGTACAGAAGAACTTAGTGAATTATCACAAGTCAGAAAGCCTGGTAATTCCTGACATCTAAGTATATCTAGATAGAAAAATGAGGTTTTGTGAGTTGTATTTGTACAGAAGTAACCGACAGGAAATATAACAGGTAACACCATGAAGCATAAATTAACTTGTGGCCTGGATCAATCCTACCCTCTATTGATAGTTTAGCTTACGTCAACTTTATTGATTCAATACATCCAAAGTCACGTGCCAGGACTCACTGTGACCACCACCACTACTTAGGGCCCTGCTCTCTTTTGGTCAACCAGATGTGTGAGACACAGCAGCTTCCAGGCTTGGTTCAGTGGGTTCCATGTGCCCATGGCAAGATGGTCAAAAGATTCACTTTCTTTATTTTTATGTCATGAGAAAAATGGGAGAAACAGGCTGATGCTTCCCTAAAAACCTGAGAGAGGAATATTCCTTGAGGGCTAAATTATGAAATAATTAACATGTTTGTAATAAAAAGCATTTTGGATGCAGCTGTCTCTTTCTGAGATGGGTTAAAACTAGAAAATTGTTCATATGGCTTATAAAGGAGGAAGCAGGTAGTCAGGGGTAGGTTAAAAAGAGGAGCTGTTACAAGGTGCCCAGAGATGGGGCTTCTCTTATTTAGAGGGCAAGAGGTAGGCCATGAGGGCTTATTTTGGATAATTCCCTCTATTCCTTTTAGGTCGGGGTTTCTCTCTCTCTCTCTCTCTCCCTCTCTTATTTTTCTTTCATTCTTTTTTGTGTTACCATTCTATCCATTTAATGGGTATGCTACAAGTTAGTGTTGAACTTTTCTTCTTAAGTGAGACTGAGGTTATATAGAAATTGCAGTCTTTGAGAGAAAAGACAGAATTTAATAATTATACCTCACTGTCTTCAGTGTATTCATTAGATTTTTATTCAAACCTATTACCACTGTCTTGTCTTAGTTTTTAAAAAATGTCTCAGGGCCCTTGTTAGAAAGCATCCAAATGGAAACAGAGATGATCCAGTGATAGGAAGGAAGGCTGTCATTTAGATGAAAACAATAAAGAACTGTGGCTTCTTTCAGATCCATTAGGAGTGTAGGAGTGTGTGTGTGTGTGTGTGTGTGTGTGTGTGTGTGTGAAAGAGAGAGAGAGAAAGAGAGAGTGAGGCTCTGAAAAGTCTTATGCAATAGCAAAATTCCTTTTTTTGTGTGTGAAAAGTCTGCTTTATCATTTAATACTAATAAAACATCAGGAGGATGTTAGTGCTTAATGAGAGATTATAGCACCATGAGTGCATGTGAACTGCAATGGTAAAGGCCTAGGTATCTTCATTACAGGAAAAGTATGATAATCACAAACGTAATTCCAGAATTTGGGGACTATAATGAAATAGAAAGTCTAAGAGAACCAGACAAGTGCCTCTGCCCATCTTCTGACTTGTAATTGCCTGACAATCTTTAGCTCTGGCACCAATCAGTCTATGTACCAGTGGAGAAGAAGAGCATTGATTCTGTTAAATTATTTACATTGAAAGTGGTCAGTTCTTAAAATTCCGAATTTAAAAAAAGAACTTAGTAATTTACCAAAATGATGAGAGAAAAAATAATTGTCTTTTCAAGCCATAGTACAATAAACTATTAAGATATTTAAAAGATAATTTGTTGGTAAATTGAGTGATCAATCTGTGCAATGTCAGCTTAATTTGAGTCTTAAATACTCAATTTGGAAAGAACACATAGTCTATTTCTGCAAAATGTTCAGTGTTAAAAATCTCTTAGACTTGATGCCTTCTACATTGCAATGTTTTGTTAATAGCTACCATTCATTCATGGCTTCTTGAAAACCAGATGTGTGATATGCATTTTGGACACATTTGTAATCTTTACAATGAACCCATAAGAAAAATAATATAATTTATATAATACAAAGAGAAATTAAAGGTTAAGCCACATGGCCAAAGTCATGAGGCTAGCAAGTGGTAGGACAGGCATCAAAAACTGGTTCTAATCCTATGTTGCCCTCTTCCTCCCTGCTTCCACCTGGTGACTGTATGTCTGTGCCTCAACATGTGGTAGTCCCAGCAGTAAGTTCTTCCATTAGATAGTCTCTACCTGTGAGATCTTTAAATTATCTAGTTTAACTTGTATCTTAATATTTCTTTAATTATTTCTTTGTGTGTTTATTTAATAGCAAACCAGAAAAAAAAGTGGCCTTTAGTTTCAAGACCTGTTAGCTCTCCTCCAGACTTTCCTCTAGGCTTAACAGAATGTTTGTTTGAAAGGTAGAATGTTTTGCTTGTTATCTGGCAGAAAGTAGCATATTTGTCCTTGGTTGTTACTAAATTTTACAGTTAATTAAAACAGAATGATATGTATTATTGAAAGGAGACTCTTCGAGGGGCAGAATGATGGAAACCTACACCATTAAAGAGGACTTGAGGACATTCAGACAAGATATCACTAAGAAATGGGACCCTTGATGAGTTTCTCCTTGAATTCATGATTAGTGCTTCAAAATACATAGGGTTTGGGGCAGTGGTTTCTTATGACCTAAGCATACCAACAAAGATTTTAAGTGGAGCTGGTGCATCTGAACCTCCTTGTGGGTCCTCCCAACAGAACCATATTCCCTTTGGCGTCAGAGGTGTTTCAGCAAAATTGAATACATTTATTAAACAAGAAATTAATATGCTAAGGTGCATTTTATGTCAGATGATGATTTCTTCTCCACCAAGAACTCTTATCAAACATCTGCCTGAGGCTACCATAACCAGGAAAACGTTCTGACTTCTTATAAAGATAATGATTAGCTCCTTTCTTTATTGCTGCATTCTTTTCAATGTTTCCCTTTCTGAATCAGGATTTTACTCAATGAGTCTTTCACTGTTGTCAAGTTTAGTGAAAATAAATATGCTAGAGTTATTTGCCTCTTGAGTCTCTCAACTAAGATGTGATGCAATATCATCTATAAATTAGGGTGGTGTGGGTAAAGACTAGAAATGAGAGAGAGGTTGGGGGAGGAAGAGAGAGAGAGAGATGCAGGGGTGGAGGGGGAAGAGTGATGAACTAAACAGAACATACAAGTCTGGCAAAACTCTTATTGACTGAATAACAAACCTTGATTTCTAGGGAAATGATATATGGGATAATGTGGGTAATCAAAGAGAAATAAAGATTTCTCTGAAAAGACTCCAAGTGGTGTTCTAATCCCAAATTCTGGCTTATTTCTGTGTAATAGTTACTTGGTTGGCTTGAATAGGGAACAAATTTGGCAGCAGAAAAAAGAGAGATGGGACATAGTACTTGCTGCACAATAGTTTCTAACATGCTACCTTATTCTTTAATAAAAATAATAAGTCCCTAGCAACTGGGCTTAAAAGGGGAAAGGTTTTAGTTTTTCAGTCATTTCCTGGTGTAGGGTGAAATGGAGCCTTTTTGCAGTATGTTTCCTGTAGCCCAGGGCAAAAAACTTTCTCCAAAGGCTTCTCTGTTTCTTCTGAGTGATGGGAGGAAAATAAACCAAGGCACAACACAGTTTAAAAAATTTTGAATGAAATATAATTTTGGTGGTGAAATATACATTCTAAAGCTTTAGGGCCCACAACTGGGAAAAAAAAAAAAAAAGAAGAGGCAACTTTTCCTTAAGGGATTTAAACTTTGTGAGAGATAAAGCAGATAATTTAAATCTTAATCTCTTCTCAACACACACACACACATGGTCATAGGTAAGTAGTCACACCCCCCAACACCTAAGTCATCTCATTAGGTTACAGAGTTCTTTGGAAGTGAGTAAAGGATTTTAGTTTTGATGGATGTTTGTGCTATGCTCAGGGATTATTTATCTATAGTTTTAGAGACTACAGTTTTTTAAGGTTTATTATTTCCATAAATTGCCCAATATTGATGTTACTTTTCTGTTCCCTTATGTTAGATACTTCTTGTTGAATTATCTGGCTGCTTCCATCAAGGCCATGGTCTATGGGATCATTAAATTGATATGACATTATGCTTAGGGAATATGAAAAAGTTATTCAAAATGCAGCATACAGACCCTTCCCCACATGTATAAAATCTTGAATAGATGTCATAGCAAATCTTTCTTTGCTAGCCTTCTTCTTCACTCTCCTTCTTCATGCTTAGCAAAAAGAAAGTGCCAGAACATTTAGCATAAGCCCATGAAAGATGTTATTAATCAAAACTGAGTTAAAAGGAAACTGAAGCTTATTCTTAAACTATTTCATATTATTGACTGAGATGAGAGCAAATTGGTTCCTACACAGGTTCCTCAAAGCTCTAAGGAAAGTATGGTGCCAAAAGGAGCAAAAAACTGGCTTCGATTAATTTTAATAATCGCTGTCATTGCTATTAAGCAATTCTATTTAGAATGGCATATTAGGTACCGTGGGGTTAAAAAACAATGAGCACTGCCCTCCCTGGAATCCCAGTGTTGAGAGCTAGTAACAAACAATGGTTATTAACTCAGGGACCACAGATAACAGGCTCCATTCCTGCTTACCAATTCCCTGAGCTCTCTAGTTCCCTGGTAAATTTCTTTTGAAAACATTCTCATACCTTTTACTTTTTTAAAAATGGAAATGTTAGTGGGAAAAATTCATTCCATTGTAAGGGACACATTCTGAAAGCATAGCTTTCCTCACAGATATCAGCATCACTTCAACTGCTCTGTAATAAGTGGCTGCAACTGTTGCCATGGTGATTTTCATTTAAAAAAAGAAAACTGTATCCACACAAAGACAGGCAATGCAGCTGTTTCCATGAGGCATCATAATACAAGCCCAGATGAAATGATGCTCCTGCTGTTTGCTAGAATCAGGAGGACATATCTGTTAAGTCCAAGCGGAACTAAAGATGGGACTGTGACTATGCTCTGATAGGGTTTCCTTGGAGGGTAACTCAGAGCTGGTGAGAATTCAATTGCTACCCAGTTTTCCCAGGCAGATATTTAGCATTAGGTCATTGCTGTTTATGCTATTTATATAACGTCTCCCAATATCACCTTTTGAAAAAGACACTGTCATCCCCCAAATCTCCACATGCTGCCCCAAAACATTCCAAGAGAAAACAGAGCTTGCTTAGTATTTGTTTATCTGAGGTTTCACGGCTTCCTACCTACACATTATTAAAATGCAACTAGAATGTCAACACAATGTGTTTTAAATCATTTCCCACTTTTCATTTAGGGAGTGTGTTGCCTGCTGTTGCCCTTGTCCTTCAACAGTGAAGGAGTTTGGTTTTCTCTGTATGGGGTCTCATAGGTTCCAATAAAGACAAAAAGGTACCAGTGGAGCTGCCACTTCTTGAACAACGGCATTATCTTTCTCAAGGAGCAGGAATCTTTTGTTGATGTTTTTGTTTTGATTTTTGTTTTTAGGACCTTGATTTGCTTGGCAAACCAGATACTGAAAATTATGTGAGTACAACACACAGTTTTGAAATGTTGGTGGCCTCAATCCCTTGTTCTAAACAAAATTCAAGCTAGTTACCCTTTCATTAATCTGGATGGATAGTTCTTGCTGTCACACAGGTGCAGGGGGGCTGTGGCAACAGAATAAATAGAAAAAAGAAAGCCTACCATGTGCCTTATGTGGAAAGGACTTGAAAAAAATTATATTCTGTCTTTTCCCTCTCCCCATCTCACATTACTATTTAACTCAAAAAACATAATATGATTCTAGATTTCTCTCTATATTTTTAAACAATCAGTTACAGCTGTTTTGTTGTTGCTAAGAGCATTGAAGTATAAATGGTATAAATTGCCAAATGCCCAGGAATCTAATAGTAAAAGGACTTTACTTGGAAAACATAAGTGGTTCTTTTATTCTGTGAGGAGGTCCTTTGTTCACAAAGAAATATGGCCGTGCTTACCATCTGAGTAATCAACAATCTTTGTGGCGGTGGTTACTAAACATAATGTTGAGATGTGACCTACAAGTAATCCACAGGAAGCAGCAGGGCTTTTTGAGCTAAACAATTGCCTGCTTTTGGTCCTCACTTGCCACTGACACTCTGTGAGCCAGCAAAATGTCACTTCTTCCTTTGTGCTATAGCAATGCAAATGGCGGTGGGCTGATCACAGACAAGCCTATGAAGAATAAGAAATCCAAGTTCCTTTAAAGTGCCATTAAGTGTTTAAATGTCATACATAATCAAGTATATCATGAAATGGAAATCATTACAAAAAAGAAACAAACATCTCATGGGTCCCTCGAGACCCATAAGAAATCAAAGTGTCTCCAGATATTTCATCTGTCTTATTATCTCTCAAAATAAGAAATCAATGGCTCCTTACATTTTTTTTTTAAACTCAAAACCAGAGGAAATATGGTGAATGTAGTCATTTGTACAAGGTCATGCAGTTTATCAATAATTGTCCCACCTATTATTTTCTGGTCTCTGACCTACCAGCTGAGTGTTGCTTGCAGATATTAAAACTGACAGAAGTTTTAATATTAGTAAGTCAAACTTAAGGCTAATAATACCATTTTTTAAAATATTAATGATGTACAGAGATTGCTGACATTCTTGTTCCTCCAATGGATTTGAGATCACCCTCCCAAAACTCAACTCACAATAAATCAGAAAAACCGACCGGTAAAAAAATGCCCGTGTTGATCAGCAACCATGGCTAAGTAAAGAATTAGGGAATTTTTTCATAGTCGTCAAGAGGAGCTAAGATAATGAAATATAGGAGATACAGACTGTTGAATAGACCATAAGTCTGAAATATTTTCCTCACAAATGCTTCCAGCAACTCCAAATCCTCTTTTTCACTGTGCCCAAGGCTGAGAGGAGACCCACTGGACTACCTCTCTCATGCCTATCAGAGCTGGCTGAAGATCAGAAAACAATGTGGGGAGGAAGCTCTGTGTGATTTATTTTAACTGAGCATAAGAAAGTGGTGAGTGGGGATGTAAATGAAAATGCTGCAAGTGTATTTGCTTAAGCATACGTTTGATTTCCTTTAGACATGGGAAGCTGGAAAAGATACAGTCTCAATAATGACTGTAGGGGAGTTATTTTTCAAAATGTCTTCTCTTTGATGAAATTCCAATGTGACAGTTCCTACTGGCATTCATGTTAATTCATTTAATGAATTTTACTCTGTACCTACTAAGTGCCTAGCACTGTTGTAGGTACTGGGGATATGCAGGTAAATATAAGGGGGGGGGGTGGTGGTAAGCCAAGAGGCAGACAAATAATTATATAAACCAACAATCAGTCTTTTGAGATGAGGGAATGATCTGTGATCCTTCCCACGCAAATGTTTAAAATAATTCAGAATTTAGAATTATAAAGTGACTTCAGAGACAATATCTTATCTGAGTTTCATCATACTCCAATGGAATAACTTTTGTGGTGAGTTCTATTTTGTAGATTTGGATACTGAAATTCAGCAAAGTTAAGTAGCTTGACCAACTTTGTTTCAACAGTAAATGAGGGAGCTAGGATTTAAAATTAGGATGTCTTTCTTCAATACTCCCTGCTCTTAAACTGTGTCATACCACCTCCATTGATTGTTTTTAAACTTCAAGTACCTATGGTGCAGTTTCCAAATCCAGTATTAAACAGTTCTCCAAATCCATGGATTTAACCCTCCCATCCCTACTGCTAATTTATGGCACTGTAGATTTCGCATTTAACCATAGCTTTCAGATTTTACTGTGGAGATATAGGAAGGCTGGCATCAGACCCTCTGGGTTTGAGAGTGAGTTCTGCCATCCTCGAAGGCAGCAATTTACTGAGCAAGTCACTCTACCTCTCTGAGTACAGTAATTTACAATATTAATGGGATTAGTGGCAATGCATAGCACATATAACAAGATGGTTACGTATGCAACACTGGGGAGCTACTACTTTTGTTTGCCTCTGTTGGCTCATCTGTAAAAAAAGTAATGACAAAAGCATTAGTTTACCTTATTAAGGTTGTCATAAGAATCACATTGTGTAACAGATGTGGAAAGACTTTGTGATTGGTGGTGAAGTGTAATTATCACTAAAGGATCCCAATGAAACAGATGTCTGATGGAAGACATGTAGCTAAACTAGGCTTCTTATCATTTACAAAGAGGACCCAAGTGTTCTGCTGAAATTTTGAGTCAATGCCATGATGCGATCAGAACTCCAGCTAACAGACCAGGTGCTCTATTTCCTAGGTTCTCTTACCCAGAGGCCTGAGAAGCACTACTTTAGGGGGCTATTTACTAGCCCATTATCAAGCTGTCAGGTAGAATCACCCAGAAAGAAAGCCCAGTTCTATGTATTTTGATAAATGCCTTCAGCAGATGGAATGTGTCCAGGTGTTCACACAAGGCAACTGCTCCCTCTTTAGACTCTTCTGGGAGACATAACCTTACTGGAGCCGAGACCTTCACTCTCCCCTGCACTGCTCCTAGGCCCTGCCTCACTGCCCCTTGCCCATCACCACTCCAGCACCTGCACCTGCACCTGCAGTACTCCCATCACCATCCCTCCCTGCTCTCACACTACCCTGGCTAAGATGAGACCCTACTGTTCTTGGAGAAATTCTACTGTTGCATTTCCAGCCTATATACAACAGTCTTCCTATATACTCTTTCCTATTTGTTTTAAATTCTTAGTCAGTGCTTTTCTTCAACTTTTAAAAATGTATTACTTCTACGGGTTTTATTTGTCCTGAACACTGTCATATAAAAAATTAACTTTGATACTGTATTATTTAATGCTTCAAAGTAGCCAAAAGTCTGGGAAAGAGAGGAGTCCTGTTGGACCATTTGCTCTGACAAATTGCTAGCTTACTCGCTATGGGACCAGCAGCAGCTACTGGCCTCCTTCCTGTGTATGCTCCTGACCCAAGATGGAGTCTTTGGCTCAGACCCAAGGACTCTAAGGAAACACCTCTCAAGATATCAACAGTAGATCTTAGCTAATGTTCACCTCTTAAATTCTTCAGGTGTATCAGGTTGGTTGCTTTCAACATTTACTAGCTGCCTATAAAGGATTTAGTTATATTTTAGCAATTCTTTGACCTGCCAGAAATTCTTATTACGTAAGTACATTACTTTAATTCTATTTACTAATAGTTTTTGTGCTTATTTTAATTAACATTTCATTCACTTTTAATGTTTTAATAATCTCTTTTAAAAGGCTACAAGAAATATAGGAATGGGTAGGGGGAGTCATTATGTATGTAATTTAAAATGATAGAGCTTCATATGCTTTTCCTGGCTAAATATGATGTTTGATGCTTAGTTTTGTAATACTGGGTAAGTTACTTAATCCATCAGTACCGTAGGGATAGTAATAGTACCTGGATTTTTCCAAAGAAGTCCCTTTAACATTATAAAACAGTTCCCTTCTTTTAGTTTTGGCTCTGTCCCCGTGAACCATTCAAGATGCAGTTCTACTAAAACTCAGGCATTTGAAATGACATTTCCAAGACTTGTGGCTGAGAATACCTGGGACCAAATGTGGGCCTAAAGGTTTTAAAGCCAGGAGTTTCTCTTCCATGTGCAAAAATCTATGTGCAGCTCTTTTAACTACTTGAACACATTCAGATTTCTTTAGAAAAAACTGTTGATCACTGCAGAGATGGGAAAGAAATACACACATCAAGTCTGCATGTTCTAACACCATACTCAGTACATTTGTCTGGGTTTGTAAGTATATACATATTTCATTGATCAACAACATCAGTATTGATTTTTAATTATGTAAGTCAGCTCTGAATGGTCTTCATGCAGAAAGCTCACATTGGAGATCCAAGCAGGACCATCTAAATTATGTGAGAACCAAACATTCTTCAGTTTGTTGTAGTAGCCAGACTTTGAGATGGCCCCCAATGATCTCTGACACTTGGTGGCCACCCCTTGTGTAGTGTCCTCTAACACCATATCAGGGTTGATCTGTCTGACTAACAGAATATGGCAGAAATGATAATGTCTCTTCTGAAATTGGATTTGAAAAGCACTGTGGCTTCCATTGTGGTTGCTTTCTCATTCTCTCATATGTGCTGTATCACAGTCTTTCTCTTGAGTTGCTATCTCTAGGAGAAGCCATGTCATACTCAGCCCTATGGAGGAGTCTGTGTGTCAGCCTAAATAGACCCTCAGAAACTGTGATATAAATGTTTCCCATACTAAGCAGCAAAGTTTGGGGGCAATTCATGTTACACAGCAATGGATAACTAATAGCTACTTAAGTTCTAACTTTGTTTCACACCAGATCATTAGAAAACAACTTTAAAGAACGATTATGGTTCTGGCTTTATTCAGTTAGGCATTATTGCTTTACTTCCAGCTTTTATAAAGGGTGCATTTTAGAACATCAATTTGCAGAATACTTGTACGTCTTTCATAAGACTATAATGAAGAATATTGTCTACTGTGTCACCTATGCCCTATTTCTCCTAGAGTTCCATAAAAAAAACAACACTGGCGATTTGTGCGTTTTCTTTAACTGACTTGGAGAATGATTTAAATTGATGTACTTCTCTTTTCACTTTGTTGCCAAGTGAACAAAATTTAGTACTAAATTAAGGATCTAATTTGTGCCAGATACCCATTTTCTTATTTCTTTTAAGAGATGCTTTATCATCTTTTACTTTTATTTGGCCATTTTGAAAACAAATATTCCTTAGCTCTATAAACTAACTCAAGTCCTTTGTGGAAGTAATTAGGTTTAATTTAAGACATCATGAGTTTGTGAGAACCTGTTAGGTACCCAATAGAGTGTCAGGCTCTAGAAATACAGAGATGAATAAGATAAGAAGTAGGGCTTGCTCTTAACAAGCTCAAAATCTAGTAATAAACAGGTATGTGGAGAATTATTCAGGTGACAGCCATGCTCTCACAGAGTAAATAAAGAAGGTAAGAGTGTTAGTGAGAGCAAATGACTTCTGACTTCAGACAGCAACTAGAACTGGACCTCATGAGGAAGGATAGGCTGACATTAGGTTTCAGGGAAAATAAGTCACCTAGGATATAGTGAGAAGTTTTAGTGTGGCTAAAGTGAGGAGTGGACTGGAGATGAAAGTGTATGGGGTACAAATCAAAAACAATTAATGTGCTTCTGCATATCTAAAACCAGTTTATGTGGAAGAGAATGCAACACAATAAAGGCTATTTTTCCACATTAGTACTGACCAGATTAATAAATAACTAACCTACCAGGGATGAATAAAGCTACTTAATAACTGTTTACAGCACTCCCACTCAGCTGTGATACTGCTGAATTCTTGCAAAACTAGAAAGAAGGAATAGTTTAGAATTGGAAACATGTCCGATTCTTATGAATTACCACAGGTTCTGTCAAGTTTCCAGCAAGGGCCCACTGATTGAAACAAGAGTTCTCGAGGCTCTGCTTCCAAAGAAACAACTAAACCTCACAAAGACAAAGAACCAATGAAAATCAAAAACAAAAGTCTCTTTTCTACTTGTCTAAATCACACTGGAGCTCATTTTTTAAATATTTGCTACAATTAGTGACATGTTATCTTTACAGGAACTCAGATTACAACTCCAAATAAGTATACTTCCATTGGAGTATATCAGAAGAACAGAATCAGTGATCTGACTTTAGCTAGTTAAACATTCATCAACTTAATCAGATTAAATAGCCTTTATCTGTTTATTAGATCTGACTGGTGATTTATTTGATGACACGCCACAAAATTTTAATTCTTTAGACCAGAAGTTGCAAACCAAGGTGCTTGCAAGGCCAAACCTATAATGTAAAGGTTCAAGCTGTCTGTGGAACCAAGGGGAATAGTGAAGAAACAAGAGCCAGCTGTTTTTGGTTCTGGCACAGGGACATAAGAGGAATTGCATTTTTCTGGTTACTTTTGTTTGTTTGTTTTTAAGAGACACTAAAAATCTTTACCATTATGTGAAACTGACCAATTTTTAAATGTTGGAAACTAATATAATAGATTTAAACATTGTGCGGACTAAACAAAAACCACTCCAGATGGGATCTTGCTGATGGACCACATGGTTATAATTGATTTCAACTTTAGACAATCATGGTAGCAGATATTATCTTTGGTGCATATTAAAGGAATTGTACAGAAACCAATTTTAAGACCTCCATTTGTTTTTAATAACCTTATAACATCCTTGAGTGCTGACAGGAGTACAGAGTAGTGTTAAGCAAAGTAAATGTGTTCAGAAAGTCATTAATAGGTGGTTCTAGCATCTAGCAGAACTAAACGAATGCAGATTTCCCTTCTGTATCAGTGTATATAAGTTTACATGTAAATTTTAACAACTTTTTAAATGCATAGCTGAGCTCAAGCTAAAGAAATGGAAATCCCCAGAAGTAAGAAACAAAAGGAAAACTCAAAGCAAAAATGGTACGTTCCCCTTGATTCTATTAAAAATAAAACAACAAAAACAAAACCAAACACCTCACAAAAGATGAGTTTATGTGCTTTCTTTAACTGACCTGAACAATATAAGCCAGTATTTCTCCTTTAATTTTACCTTTGTTTTACACACACACACACACACACACACACACACACGATATAAAAAGAATAACCACTCTGAGGGAAAAGAAGAAAATTAAAACTACAAAAATGAAGATCTAGTACTATAAGAAATAGAAACAATAGCACAATCTGTAAGACCCTTCAAAGCTACATTTAAAATGGCTAATGATACTTTAAAAAGAAATGTCAAACACAATTAAAGAACATAGCCAATTTGAAAAAGAAACAACCCAAAATCTAGAAAGTAAACCATAGACGATAAAATTAAAAACTCAGTTGGAATATCTCAAAACAGAATTAGAGAACAGGATCTGAGAAAAATCACCCAGGACATAGATAAATAGAGAAAAAATATGAAAGAATGTTAAGAGACATGCAGAACAAATTGAAAAGATTCAATAGAGATCTAACAGCAGTCTCAGAAGAATACAGAAAGATGAAGGAGAGATAGTACTAAAAATTTTTGTGGAATTGAAGGATCATATCAAGCTCTGAGTGGAATAAAGTAAAATTAATAGACATTTAGACTTGCTGTAGTGAAACTGCACAATTACAATATATAAAGAGAAAACCAAAGAAAAAGACTGATTAGCTTAAAAAATGAATAATAATCACAGAACATATTTTTAATCAATAGCAACAAAGTCCCAAATAATATTCTGATATGCCCAAAGTTCTGAGGGAAAATATTTGTCAGCTTTCAATTTTATGGCCAGAGAAACCATCTTTCAAAACTGAGGACAAAATAAATAAAAATTTAAGCCAAAGACTAATAATTTACTGCTAAATTAATACTACTGAGATAATTTACTAACTGCATATCTTTAGTAAAAGAATCACTAAAGGAAGAGCTTCAGAAAGAAGAATACTAGGCACAGAAGAAAAGTAGATTCATAAAACGATGTTAAGCAAAGAAACTATTAAACATGCAGATAAACCAAAATAAGCACTAATGGCAAATAATAATAATAATTATTATCGAATGATTAAAAATGAAGTGGAACTAAAATACCATACAATTAATAACATGAATGATAGAGGAGTGAAAAGAGATAAAGCATTTTAAATCTTAGTGTTATGCAGATGATTGATGCTAGAAATATTTGTCATACTTTGTTAATTAAGTATGCTATGTGAAATAATGACTAAAATAATAAAAGGAACTACAGTGAATAACTCCACCATAATAGGCCAACAAGAACAAAAATAATCTGAATGAAAGCAGGAGAGGAGGAAACAAGAAGCATAGAAAAAGCATTTACATTGAAAGCACAAAATAAGGCAAGGGTGTGTGTGAGTATGTATGGGATCAGAGAGAAAAATGATGTTATCTATCATCCTATTCCACTATTTTAATATATATTATATGTAATATGTGTTATATTACATATTTGTATTTATATATTACACATTTTTGCAATCTACATGTATTGCATATATAAAATTCTCACATGAGTACAAGAGATATATACAAAGGTGTTCATGTGGCATTTTTGTAATAGTGAAAATATGACAACTTAAAGGTTCATCAATAAGAAAATGTACAAATCAATTGTGATATATTTATATAAAAGAATATTACTCAGCAATTAACATGAATCGTGTCTGGGATTATCAATGTGGAAACATTGTAAAAAACAAAATGGAAAATAAAAAAAATCAAATTATAAAAAATAACAGCAGATATCATGACTGGCTACCAATAATGTATTAATAGCCCCCTTTTTTCCCAATTACTTTCTCTCCCAAAGAAGCTGAAAAGCTAAAATACACAATACCTTGCCCTCTCTTGCAGCAAGGGTGCATCAGTTCTAGCAAATAAGATGTGGTAAAATTCTCTGGGTGTCTTCCCTTCCCAAATAAAAAGACAAACTAAATTAGGAAAAAGCTTTTGGTTTTGCCTTCCCTCTTTTCCCTCCTTGAAATGTGAAATCCTGAGGTTTAATAGCCAATTTGCAACCAGCAGGTGAAAATTCACACACTGCTGGTAGAGCAGGAAGAGAGATAGTATCACTATCATCTCTGATGACATACCTGAGCAACTGAATCACCATTGGACCACCTTTCCCTAGACTTCTTGTTATGTGAGACAAATAACAATTATTTAATACCCTGCAGAGGATTTTTGTTACTTGTAGCTGAATGCAATCTAATTGAAACAAATAAGTATAGTACTTTTAAGTGAAAAATTTTAAAACACAGAAATGTGTTATGTATTGTTTACAGGTACATATGGACGTAGGGCATATTTAAAAAATGGTCAGGAAAGACACACACTGACTTCAGCATAGTGGATAAGGAAAAGAAAAGAATAGGAAGGAATAGGACCATAGGAGTAGCTGTATTTTTATTTCTTTAAAAAAGAATCTGAAGTAATAGGAATCTTTTTAAAAAAATCTGGGTAAGGGTAAATTTTCCAATATATTTGTATATAGCTGAATCATTAAAAAGAAATTTTCTCTAGCATAAAAAAATGTAAAAATATGTAAATTCTCTAGTTTTCTATGATGAAACATGGTTTGTTGTGATCTTTATGGATAGTGTTCCGTAGCTACCTTATCAAGTCTATTTCCCCACTCCTGTGAGTTAAAGCAAGGGTGAAAAAAGTCCATGGCCAGAATGTTCTATGCATAGATCTGCTGCAACTGTACTAATGACCTAAAAGAACAGATACCTGGGAAACGTCTATGTTGCAACAAGGTAAGTAAAAAATACTTCTGGAGAGTGTTTAAGAACTTTAGATGACTGCATCTAAAGAAACAAGCAAGAAAACATAATTGGCACTAGGAGTTGGTGAGGGCAAAGATATGGGAGGATGACAAGCCTGAAGACATCCCAGCTCATCGGCCAATTTGCTATAGGGTAAGCCAGCTTAGAATCAATATTTTTTCAATTACATTTAAAAATTATTTCACAATCTAGTATTTGGACAGCAAGCTAGCAATGCTTAGTTATTAATTTTTCAACAAAATTTTAGCTGTACAAAGTATGTATTCTCATGGAAAAAAATGAAAAAAATCAAAGAATGCAGAAGGTATAGAGTGAAAAGTGAAAAACTCTTTTCCACCCTCTCCAATCCCCAATTCCCACTCCCAGTGGTACTATTAATATTTCTTATGCTTCCAGAGCTTTTATGCATAGCTTAGCAAATATATACCTTCTCTTTTTAAAGAACAAACATGAGATAATACCATACATATTATTCACTAAATTGCTTTTTAACTTATGTCATATATTGGCTATCTTCCCAAAACAGCTCACATAGAATTATCTCATTTTTTTGAAGAGTTGCAAATGATGTATGAAATTATCACATTTATTAAATCAGTTCCACATTGGTGAACATTCAGGTTGTTTTTAATTTTTTTTTTGTTTTTATAAACAACATTGCAGTGAACATACTGTTATAATCCATCTTTCCTCTACAGAAATGAAAAGTCACTTTTATCATATTCAAAATTTCCACATGTGTATGATGGGACTTCTTCTGACTCTGATCTTCCATAAGGTTTCCAGCCTTGTCCTGGAAGATAGCTGGAGTTTCATAATATCTTTTAATATCTGATAGGGCTCGTTCCTCAATGTTACTAAAGACTTTCAGAATTTTCCTTGCTATTCTTGAGTGTTTATTTTTCTGGATAAACTTTAACATCATCTTGTTAAGTGTAAAATACCAATCTGTTTCTCTGAGCGGCCTGCCACTATCTCACACCTCATATTGGGAGGATTGACTCTATGGAGAAATTGAACCAAGGATGACCTGGACTGGAGACAAAAAGCAGAGGAGACAAAGAGTGGGATGCAGAACTGAATAGAGGTGGGTTAAGTAAATGTTCATATAATGAACTGTGAGGAAACCCAGACCCTTTTCCATACAGGGTTATAAGATTATAAGCCTATCTTCACCATGCAATACCTCAAAATAATTAATCTCTATACTCCCTTTGCAGAAACATATTAAAGTATGTGCTCTTTGAAAATATAGGAGCTAGATGAAATAGGGAGTGGACGTGAAATTATGAGAATAGATAAGCTGTTGAGGGGAATATGTGCCAAGAGAGAAATAGAGGTGAGGACAGAGACTTACGGCTCATTAATTATTAGGATCAAGAAAAAGAGATGCAGTAAGACAAAACACAAGGTAGTATAGGAAAGGATAGATGGGTAGCCAGGTTAATACAGTGTTGGGAATGGATGGAAGTGAGGAGAGTCCTCAAAGATAGTCAGTTAAACAGCTTTTAATGCTTCAGAGAAGAAGAAAGTGAGTTTTTGGAAAGGGCAGTTTGAAGAGAATAAAGGAACAGAGAAGCAGGTGTATGGTTGAGTCAATAGGATGGCAACCAGTTTTTGAGAAAGTAGAACAGTATAACTCATTTACTATTTTTACTGATATAAAAAAAGAAGAAAAATATATTAATATTAAAAGTAGAGATTAGGGACAAGAAAAGGTATTGTTTAAGAAAGGGAAAAGAAGGGCATATTTGAAAGGGAAAATAAAGGAGATGATACAGAAGAGATACAATGTAATAGAGGAAGAGATGAGTTTAGAAATAAAGTTTTAAAAGGGACACAAAGAGATGAGAATCCAAGTGAAAGCATTCTCTCTAATAAAGAAGAAAGATAATTTATGAGACTAGTGAAAAGATTAAGAATAAAGGTAAGAAAAATGATATGTTAAGGTCTGGTTGATTGTGTTATAGTTTATTTATAAGCAATGACTTGAGTATTCCTAAAAATCAGTACCAGGAGGAGAAACTCAGAGAGAAGGTAGAAGAATTGGAAGTTTAAGAAGTAAGAAATATATCCAAATTATGTTAAATAGGTAGAGCACGAGGGGTTCAGAGATGACCACTCTGAGTGCCCATGAGAGCGAGTACTTTCAGCAAACATCTTTACTGGGACCCACTAAAGGGACTTGATGCTAGAAGAACAATTAGTTGACAAGAAATTTGTTGAATAAGATAATTTAATTGAAATAAAGAATTGCTGAAAATAATTATCAAGAATATGATTTTTTTTTCACGAATAGGTGACTTAGGTACTCATTTAGTTTGTTTTATAATGTTTTGTTTTTAGATATTTTTATCAGTTTCCAGAATATTTTCTTTTCTTTTTCCTTATGTTATCATTTTTTAATTTTACTAATTATTACTCTCCCTGTTTGTTATAGTAAAAACTTACCAAAACATACATATAGTAAAATAAAACTAATATACGACAATAGAAGATTGGTTAGATGTTCTCAAACATTAGGTATGGTATGATCCAATTTCTGAATTAGCTCTATATGTTTATATTATCTATATGTATGTGTGATCAAAGAAATGGTACATTTATAATGGTGTTTGTCTCTAAGTAGGTTGATCATGTGGTGGTTCTAATGTAGTTTTCTTTGCTTCTCTACAATTTGTGATTTTCTTTCCAAAAATACATAAATTGCTTTTATTTAAAGATGGAAAGCAATAAAAATAAAACACCAAAATTTTTCAGATTTAGGTTTTTTTGATATTTTTTTTATTAATTTATGAAGTCTGAGTTAATTCTTAGTCAAGTACATCTACTCAGATATTAAGCCTGTTCTGTGTTCTCTTTATACACTACCTCATGCCCTTTATAAAAAAAAGTTATAAAATCATGATATAGTGAAGGGAAACGTTCATTTTTAACCAATTTTACCCTCAACCCATTGAAAACCTTTCCAAACAAATATGGTACACACAAGCCTCAACTGTTCAGCATTTAAATTCTTTTTCAAATTAATACATGTTTTTGAAAATTTACTTCCCCTTATATTGGGGCGGGGGGAAGGGTGTTGGGATGGAGAGAAAACAGTAAAAAGAACAAAAAGAAATGCTCAAAAATGAAAACAAAGCATTATAAAACTAATCTGTAGCACTTCAAAAATCAAACTAATACATTAAAAAAGATGAAAATTTTATTTATAGAAAAAATTAATGGTGGATCAATTTATTTGTAGCTAATTGGTTTTCAACACTGTTTTAAATTGGATCCTGTTCTGCAAGGTGACTGGGAAGTACTCTAGGGCCTGGAAGCATGAGTGAAATATACAAAGGGAATTGACTCAAAATAGGTCTTGGATGGAAAATCAAGAGGCCAAGGACAGTGATAATACAATGAAACAACTGGAGGTTAAAGCAGAGGGTACCTTTACGTCATAACTTGGGTCAATTATCAATGCTAGAAGCATCTAAAAGACAGATAGTGAGTGCCAGACTTTGCTCAAGACAGCATTCCAGCCTGCCTCATGTGCGGTGAGTCACTGCAGAGTTGCATTGATTCTATCTCCATGAACAGAGTGATTGCCATTGGCAGCATCAAGCTTGAAAAGAAGTAGATATCATTATATATAGCAGCGCAGCAGTTAAACTTTGCATTTTCAGCCTGTTTGCTTCAAAGTCTCAAACTCTGAATCCATGTCAATTTGCATGAGTGCAGCCCATTTAAGTGGAATATTGTCTGCAAGGTAGAACTGAATCCTATATATACAATCATATTGTCTTCACAGTCTCTCTCACTCATGAGATAATCTTATGTGAATAAGCAAGGAGCTGACCTGGCTTGCAGTCACATTGACCTTCAGGGCGGTACGCTTGTGCTCTAATAGATTTGCAAAAGGAACATGGGAGTTAGGTTACTGGACCACCAACATAGATGCCCAATTGAAAGCAGAAGTAAATAATTGCTTCTTTGGGGGTGACTTCAAGTTTCTCAACAGAACTGTATATTTATCAAACCTCTATTTTATAATATCCCTTTGTTTACAATAAAACAGACCAAAATACCTGCAACTAGTCTGAGCCTATTTGAAATGACATGCATGGGAATTCCCAGCTGATTTGCACGAAGTCACATTTACATACATACATCTCTGAGGCAAACTCTGTGACACCTCCCACTGAAATGTTCCAGTCTGACCTATAGAGGGGACTACTGTAATCTCAATTTGAATATTACACATAAACAAAAGAATTACCTCATTATCAAGTTAAGGAACTGCCTTAGAAACCTAAAGCACTTTGAGAAAACTAAATCAGAGCAATATGTATTTTTTCCCCTAATGTAGAAAAAGAAGAAAGAAAGAAAGAAAGAAAGAAAGAAAGAAAGAAAGAAAGAAAGAAAGAAAGAAAGAAAGAAAAAGAAAGAAAGAAAGAAAGAAAGAAAGAAAGAAAGAAAGAAAGAAAGAAAGAAAGAAAGAAAGAAAGAAAGAAAGAAAGAAAGAAAGAAAGAATAAAAAACACAGTCAGGGGCTGAAATACATGACATACAATTTAGAAACAGCTGTGCTGATTGCACTAGTCTCCCAATAATATACTGTTAGTATTCTCTTCTCAGTTTGATTCCTGGACTCCAAGAAGTACTGAAAGATACAAAACATTTTCTTATGGGGAGCTGCTTTCTCTGTGATCAATTATCTTTCTTCTCTACGTTGTGCTGTGGTTAGGGTCATATGATTAATGCCTAACTCAGGGGATCTGAGCTACGCTTGTTATGTTTCATTGTCCTTTCTTTTCAAAAAATATTTTGGAATTGAAAAGCATAGAAAAGAATTCCAAATATCAATAGCAATTATAGATAATGACTTACAGAAAAGAAAATTAAGTATATGGTCATGAAGAATTTGTGAAACATTCTATAATTTTAATGTTTAAAGCCTTGGCAACCAGAGTCTTCAGGATATGTCAAAACTTCTTGAATTTAGCAATCAGATATTATAACCACAAAATATTCCACAAATATTAAATGCTACTAAGTAGTATAAAGTTGTAGTAAGCCTAGTATTTCTGATGATTTTATATATTTTTATATTAAAAATATCATCTGGAATTTGTTTTCATGTAAGTTTTGATGGTAGAGTTATAATGTTCTTTTTCTTTTGTCTTTTTATGTGGCCAGCTAAAATGGCCCAACTTCATCTTCTTTCTCATTTTTCACTAAACTGTAATGCTACTTTAAACATATTACACATGTGTATGTATATCTATAGACACTCATTTTTTTATTTCCAGGGGTTCTATTTTGTTCATTTGACCTATCTACTGCTGTACTAATACTACATTATAATAATTATAATAATTGTATCATTTCATTATTCTTTCTTTTTTTAAGATTGCTTTAGACATTATTTTAGATCATTTTTCTTCAGTATGAAATTTAAATAATTTTATCTGATTTAAAAATAGTTATTATTTTTGTGAATTGCATTATATTTTAAAATTAATTTGGGGAGAATAAGCATTTTTAATATTATGTTTTTCTATGCAAGAAAACTTTCCATAGGTTCTGAGCATTACCTCTGCTTGTGTTTTTGGTTGCCCCCCTGCTCCAGGCAGCAATCACTTGAATGAGTCTAGTTCCTTCCTTTGTTTCCTTTGGGAGTCTTCGGTGAGACATGTGATGAGTACATCATGTTTCAGGGTTAAGACTAGTATTACATGGCTCAATTTCATGTTCCTGTTTCTGTTTAGCTCCCTAAACAAGTCCCTTTACTCATTTGTATTATGCCTCTATCAATTTCTGATCCCTTTCCCCTCTTGGTAAGTTGTGTATTTAGTTCTTTGATCAGTATCTCTGGCTCTTAATCATTTGTGCCTCTCTTTTCTAATGAACCACAAAGAGTATTCAGAGATACCTCCAGAAAATCAACTGTGCAGGGCTTTCTTCAGATTCCACACACTTTAATTCATAGACTTCCAGCAGACAATAGAGAACATCTTACTGATTACCTAATAAAATGAGAAGTTGCTCTCTGAATGTGCTATAATTAGATCATGTCTTTGTTTACGTGGCATTCAGTAGGGACCCAGGAAATTTTTTTTTCTTTTTATTAGTATGAGAAAGATATAAATCATAGTTAAGACATTGGAAGCTTTCCCCTCCCATGATGAGAGGTAGAAGTATCTATTCAGATTCCACATTTATGGGATCCTTTTGTGTCAGGGGGGTACTTGATGTTCTCTCTGATACTGACTATATGGTAATCTCAGCTTTTCAAAAGACAGCTGTGAGCTCAGACATTTGAAATAATAATAAAAAATAGTTGTTTAAAGCTTAAGTTCATATATTAGAATTACCACAAGAGATAACTCAGAGCCAATAATAATAGTAAAATAAATGTAGCAGAAGTCATTGTTGAGTTTTCATTATACATTAGGTGCTATAAATAATTTATCATCATTGACTTCTATAACAACTGTGTGGGATATGTATAATTATCCCCAATTTACAGATGAGGAAAACAGGTGCTCAGAGAGACTAGGTACCTTCCCCAAGACTGCACATTGTGAGTAATAAAAGGAGGAATTAGATCTTCCTTTGACTAAAATTTGTGTTCTTTTCAGTACATTATTCTACTTTCATTCATTGAGTAAAGAGGCAAATAGTTCTGTATGTCTCCCAATAATCTCTGAGGTTGTTACTGGATTATGGCATTAAATAGGGTTAATCTATATTTATTCTGCTTTAAAATGTTGAGAAAATTCCCAGAAAATTTTAGGAACAGAAGGGACATTTATGGTTCATATATCAAGCTGACTTTACAAATATAAACAATCAAGGTCCAGAAGGTGTCAGAGTTGCCCCAGACAGACAAGTGCTGGTCACAGACAGAGCTGAGCAGTTTTACTAACTGCTGGCCCAGGAGGCTGATAACTCTTCCTGGTTGCTTCTCCCAAGGACACTTAGTGACATCTCCTAAAGAGTCTCTCCTAAAGATGGTTAAAAAAAGAAATCTCATTGTTTGACATGGTTAAATTAGATGTCTAACTTTTACTTATCAGTCACTCCTTTTTGCTCAATAAATTAGGTATTTAAATGCCTGCCTGAAAGATGATCATGGTCTAGTCAGAGAGACAGAAAAATAAAACAACAGAGAAAGAGTTCTGTGTGGTAGAAAGGATGCTCAAGGTAAAATGGGAGCCCAGAGGACACTAACACAGTTGGATGGTGTTAGAATCTGATGTGGTTTCTGAGAGAGGTAATCTTGAGTTCTGCCTTGATAGATACCTAGGAACCAGAAAGGCAGATGAAGGAAAACGTGGCAGTTCAGGCAAAGGAACAAAATCTACCGTCACATGGAGTCTGTAGAGAACTACCACATACCTTACTTTGATTAGGCAGGAGTCAGCAAACTACAGCCAGCCTATGTGCCTAATATAGCCTGCTACCTATTTTTAGAAATCAAAGTTTATTGAAACACAGCCACTTTCATGTATTTATATAGTATTTTGGCTGCTTTTGTGCTACAATGACAGAGTAAGTAGTTGCCACAGAGATCATGTGACTTGTAAAACCTAAAATATTTATCATCTGACAGTTTGTAGAAAAAAGTGTGCAGCACCCTGAATTAGAGTAGATAGAGGTGGGAGAAGATTACATATTTGATGGTCCATGGGCTTCATCTAATTGTCATGTTTTATTTGGCCTGTATATTGTCCTTTTCTTTGTTAAAAAGAAAATGTAAAATATTTTCAACATTTAAAAATTAAGAGATTTCATATAAAAATACAGATTTCTAGCTTCTTTTGAAAAATCAGAAGTTCCATCAATTTTGGACCTACTTTTCTGCAGGGCAAGAATTATAGCTGAGCAGCAGCACCTCACTTCAAATGGGCATGAGCTCTTCATTTTCCCATTGTCCTTCCACTCCCAGCCTTACCTTACTCACCAGTCTATTGCAGCCCTTGAGAATCTAAGTTTACAAATTCCATAGGAGCTAAAGATAAAGGCAGTGGTGATTCAATAAAGAGCTAGAAATGTCTTACTGAGGAGTTTGGACTTGGTTCTGAGGTGCCAGAGAGGCACTGAATGGTTTGAAATAGTCCACTGACCTGATGAAATTGACTTTTTAAAGAACAAGATAGATAGCAATGTGAAGAATGGACTAATGGAGACAGACTGGAGGCAGAGAGACCACTTAAGAGTCTTTTGAAGAAATTTAGGAAAGGACTGAGGAAAGCCTTTTCTATGTAGGAAAGAAAGTAAAGAGGAAATGAATGTTAGGAATATTTGCATGGCAGTAGAGAGCCCAGCTGGGATTGAGATACAAGTAGGAGATATTAAATTGACAAAAGCTAATCATTACTGCTCCGAGTGGAATGATGTGGGGAAGAAAATTAACACCTACTATTTTTTGAAACCCCATTTGGTGATTATCAACAGAGTCCTAAAGTCAATAGGCAAAGAGTCTGCTTTGTGTGGTTGATTTATCAACCTTGCATCAAGATAGTTTATGAATCAGGAGCTTTAGGAATGATGGATATTGAAGTAGGTCATAGAAGCTCTTTAGAAGAGACTATAAAAAAGTATCTGGGGTCAGTGGCTGTATCCTTCCATAATAGGTAGGAGTAGAACATCAGAGTGTGTGAAGGAAAAAATGGCTTTGTCGGGAACATTAGGATACAATGTGCATCCCAGGTTTAGGAAGTCTGATAGATATTAAAAGATATAAAGACCTCATGAGGCTCAAAGATAGTACAGAATCCATATGCCTCTTCTCACTCTTTCCTAATTCTGTCTTTGAAACCAAGGTGGTTGGTTCCTGATGGTGAGTGAGGAAGCTGTTTCAGGACCAACCTGACACTATAACTGGAGACTTACCATTCTTCTCTGGCTCCCTAGGTGCACAACAGCTGAATCATTGCTTGCCCAGAAGAACTCTCATGAATCTTACAATAAGAATCTACTCCCATCTAATAGTAAGGAGTATCACCTTAAAAATTGAAATGCTACTTTCAGCTATGAATGGAGGGATAAGATAATTTCAAAACAGTTATTTATTTGAAGGGAAAAGAAAAATAGATTTGGGCCTAGTGTTCTGCAAATGGAGAATAAAAGAGGGTTTAGGCCATTTCTCTGAGGAGAGGAGAAATGGCAGTTTCCATGGAGCATCATATCAAAAGGAGTCAAACCACAACATCCTGCATTTTGAAAAATTGTAGTAGCTTCCCCAATCAAGTCCTTCACAACAGTGAAAAGAGTCTTACAGGAGAGAAAGGATTTTTTTCTTAACATCCACACACCTCTATTTAACTCATTCGGAAGAGTTGCTGAGGCAATTTTCTAAGCCCTATATTTTATTAATAATATAGAGAGATGTTAAAGAATGTCCACAAGGAGTAACTGGAAGAGAAGAGGAAAAGCAAGAAGGTTAAAAAGGAAACCTAGAAAAAATGTTATCACTGTAAAGATTACAGTTTCTAAAGCAAAATTCCATTGCTCAATGTCTGAGAGAACTTGTGATAAATGCTCTAAGCAAAGTAATTTTGTTTGTGTATTAGTAAAAATGAAAAAGAAAACACGTTTCAAACAGTAACCAATATTTAGACAGGAAGCTTACTGGAAGCAAACCAGTACCATTGCGCTTGTCTGATAAAAATGGGATTTTCAAATTTGCAAAAATTTTCATTTTACACATAATGCATACACATTTTCCATGCACAACATTCAAATGTTAAAATATTATAGAACCTTTTTTTTAGTGTAATGCATGTATATAATGTTTTGCATTGCCTCAGATAAAAATTAATCTCGTGGTGTCATGCTGTGTCAATCCTGATGAAAGGCACATAAATCCTCATTTTACCAGGACAATAGCTTTGAATAAAAGGATAAACTAGTCCTCCTTAATCTCCACCACCCTCGAGCTGCTTCCAGAGAGCCACCCACATAACCAGTAGTTTGAGGAACTGAGGTGAAGCATTTCTAAGAATGGCCTTTCCTTTCTCAGTATATTGACTACCTCTGGCCCCACCAACAGAAGAGGCTAAATAATAAATACTGTTTTCATGGTGTTCTACACTTTACAGAGAGCCCATCAAATTAAGTTTTCATAAAAGTTGCACCTATATTTTATTGATGACAAAAATGTAGGTCAAGGAGGTTGAATAACTTGTCCAAGGTCATTAGGAAGTGACAGAGGAGGGGCTTCAACTCCAGCTTTCTTTGGGTCACTCACACCCTTCCCACTGAACCCCTTTGTCACAACTATGAATTCGCCATGGAACAGCATCAAGGCTGAAGAAACCCCTCTTCTCTTCAGTGGCCCCTGTGTCTGGGAGTCATGACATGGTCCTTTGGTTCATTTGCAAGGAGGGTCGTTCTCTTGTAGGACCTCTTTCTTTTGACATTTATTCCATTTATCTCACTTCAAATTATACTAACTATCTGAGCAGTGGATTCATTACTAAGTTCTGCCACTTTCCAGCTAAAGAGTCTTGGGCAAGGAGCTTAACCTCTTTGAGCCTCAGTTTTCTCATCTATTAAGTGAGATAACAAATATCTATCACATAACCTTGTTGAGAAGATTGAATGTGATGGTGTATATAAATCACTTATTAGTATAACACACAGTAAACACTCAATAAATATTAAAATAGAAAAAAATAGCAGGAAGCTAGTAATATACAATCTCAGGTGGAGATAAACATTTACTTCTCCAATTAAACTGAATTTCCAGGAGGAAAGGGTATCTGTGTAATGTAAGCAATGTATTTAACTTAATGTAGTCAATATTCTACCTTGGGGATCCCCCTAAATATATACACGCTTTTAGAAAAATGCTACTTTCTCACTGTTCATGACCTCTTAGAAAGCACATGCTCTTGTTTAGAATGTGAGCAACTAGGGGCAGAAGCTATTTCTCTAAGGGACAGATAAATGGAGAATGAAATGATGAAAGAATAAAAGGATAGAATGAGTACAATAATAATTCACTCTTTGTTAGTAAGGTGGAATATGGAGTCCTATTTGAGTCATAAATTATTTCTACTAGACCAATCATTTGCTGAACTATACTTTTGTGGGATCAGAGTTACACTACATGAGATAGAAGACATTTAATCAATACTCTCACTTTACAGATGATGTAAATCTGGCCCACTGAACATGTTCAAATATGTTTTTGAAACATCATAGTCAAACTAGTTTATTTTCTTTAAGATTAATAGATTCAAAATTTCTTCTTGTACAAATAAATAAAAGTAAAAGACATAACTCAGTTAAGTTTTTTTTTTTTTTTTTTTTGGTCCAAAAGATTAAAACAGACACAAAACTATCAGCAGAGGAGCTTCACTATCAATGTTTTACTAATTAAAATCTATTTTGGGTAAATTCATGGCCATATTTATGTTTTCTTCTGAGTCATCCTCATGAAAAGAGGTTACCTTTGTTATGACATCATCAAAGGAAAAAGATAATATTCTGTAAATGTAACTGACTGCAATCAGGCACAGGGATGCACTAAAAAATAAATTGTCCACTCTGCTCATCAGTTAATGGCCAGCCATTTATTAAACTTGGTGGCTCATCTGATCTCCAAACTACTCACTCAGCTAATACATATTGAGCACCTACTAGTGCAAGGAACTGTGCTGAGTGACGACGATATATTGGTGAGGAAAACAGACATATTCCTGGACCTAATGGAGTTTACAAAATATGAGGGGATAATAGAAAATAACTGAATAAACAAGTAAATATAATGTAAAGCAATGTAAAGTAAATATATAACTGCAAATCATGGTAAGTGCTATGATTAGAATATAGTATTTACAGTTGCCAGTATTAAACTTACATATACTAAAAAAGATTACTCATTATTGAATGAAATTCAAGTTTAACTGTGCAGCCTACATTTTTATTGGCTAAATCCGGCAATCTTACCAGTATACAAAGTGTGTGTGTGTGTGTGTGTGTGTGTGTGTGTGTGTGTGTGTGTGTGTTTTGGAGAATAGAGGAGAGGCACACTAAATAAGATATTCAGGCAAAGTTCACTCCAGACACTCTATTTATACTGAGATTGGACAGATGAAAAGGAGCTAGACAAGAAAGAAAAAGGAGAGCATGGTAAGATGTTGTAGGTGCGGATGGAAGTAAAGAATTCCAGACAAAAAGAATAGCATGTTCAAAGGCACTTAGACATTCATTGATTTAACAAGTATTCATCGAGTATCTAGGAACTGGGATACAATGGTGAACAGGACAGAAGCACTCTCTACCCTCAAAACCTGTAAGTCTGAAGAATCAATTGAGATTGACAGGACACAGAAGCAGAGAAATCGTATTTTGCAAGGGGATGAAAGATAATACAACTGTACCATTTTTATTCCCTTAGCTACAAATATGAGACTCAATGAAAAAATAAAAATGTGTATTTTTGTTATATTCAGCAATCATTTCTCAACTTGGCCAGAGGAAAAAAAAGAAAAAATAAATAAAAAAGAAATTGATGACAATCTTTTGTTGTCTTTTTCAATAATTGTCTTTGGGTTACTTATTAATAACATGCCACAAAATCAACAGAAAGTAAAATGAAGTCTCTTGAGAGACTTCAGACTAGTTTAAATAACTCTCTAAACCAATCAATTCAAATAGAGAAAAATGCAAAATGCATAAAAACAACAAAAAATGACAACTTGCTTGATCCATTGTGTCTCAGAAATAACAGAGATGTTCTGGATGATAAGAAAGGAGCAAGATAACAAAGGATCAATTCTAGAAATGTAGCCACCTTCTGAGAAGTTCCAGGGTAACCACAGAGCCTTTTACTCCAGTGAGTTGCCTTTTTGCTCTAAATAGCAGTTTATTTGGGGGAAATAAGTGATTTTTGTAGATAAGAACAAAGTTATTACTCTTATCACAGAAGCTAAGGTAAATTCTTTCTGCTTTGACAATTATCTGTGAGATTTTTTTTCAGATAATATCCACTTTATTAATGATAATGTAGTTCATAAGGAAAAATAATTAGAGATTAGTTTTCAGGCTATGGGTTGAGTTCATTATGTGAAAATTTAAGGGGAAAAATGAAATTCTGATTTACAGCTCATTTTTTAATTTGCTCATTTAAACAAATTTAAAAAAGGAATTCATATTTCAATATATTTTCTGAATATTATAATTTGCTAATGTATATTTCTTTAGAAATGCTCTATCTAGGGTTATCCATCATTTAATAGCTTAAAAATATGATAGTATGATTATTACATGATAATTAATAATTCATAGAGTAGTTATGTCAAACTAACTTTAAATACATGTGATAATCTATTTTTCTGGCCCATTGCTGTCTCCTATAATCTTAATATTTTATTGAGGATATGTGTTATACCTCTCAGATTCACATCAACTGTAACTTTTACAAGACTGCAGTTTGTCCTTAAAATCTCAGTCATTTATAAAAATATTAAACAAAGTAAATTCCGAAGTAGAGCTCTCTCCAAGCTCCTAGAAATATTGGCTTTTATTGTTACTTCAATCAATATCGAATTACTGAATTGTGCTTATATCTAAGTTCTCCATGTTAGTCCACAAATTTCTGATGAGAGGCCAAGTGCCTTGCATAAATCCAAACAAAATTTAGTAGGGATTAAAAATAATCTCTGCATTTGAAGCAAAAATTCTAATGCACATTTGAAAGCACAGAACCAAATTTATTCGCAGGATCGAGACTAGGATGAGTGGAATACAGCTACATCTTACATACAGCAGAAGTCAGGATTTACGGAGGAGAAAACACTTTATTCCTTTTGATAGTTTAATTTTCTCTAATACATAAATGGCTTCATATGAAGGAGAATATTTTTTTAATATTGAGGGCAGCAAGTTAAAATTTCCACAGAAGTCAGGTAGGCATGTGAGTGAGGGAGGACAGCCTTACTCTTATACTTTTCCTCCTTTGACGGAGACTTAAGCACAAGAAATAATGCCTTTCCTCTTAACTCTTTCATAAAAATCCACTGTGTGAACTCAATAACCCTTGACAAATGGTCCCTGGGCTCATTTTAGGGGCAATATGGGAACTGTCACTAACTGGAGGTGTGAGCCTCCGTGAAAGGAGTGAGACAGCCATTTTTTAGTACCAGCTATTTGTGGTCAGAAAAAGATATATGTGCTACCTAATATTAGTACTTCTAGCTTTTTCAAAAGAAACCATAAATTTAGGTTTTCATTTTAATTCTCTTGATTTTTAAATTTGGGCAACAAACCAGGCTGCTAATTACTATCTGATTTCCAGAGGTTAGAACAGGACAAATGACTTGACGATATAGTGAATCAGGTAGAAGATGAGTGGAAGCAAGAACTCACTGCTCCTCAAAGTTGCCCTGCATTCCATCCATATCTCCAGGTTGGGGTGGCATGACCTCTTGCTTATCATGTAGGAAGGCAGTCCTATCCATGACTAGACTGACCTTTAACACCCTGTCTCAGTCTCAGAGTCTATGTTTTCAAATAAAACTTTCCCTGGGGGTTCAGAGAGGACTCTATGGCTGGAAGGCTCTTGACAGTGTTTGCTGAAGAGGTAGGATGTGATCACAGCTTTGAGAAATGATTACCACTTGGAGACAGAAGGCTTGAGAGGAAATTTTTGGCTGATAAAACAGCAGGCACAGAAAAGTAAGGGTGAAAATGACAGTGGTCTGGGATGTGGGTGGCAATGAGAAGATTCTAAAGGAAGCAGACAGTTTATGACAATTACACCTGTGGTCACAAACTGGCCACCTTAAGTTATGTTTGGCAATCACACTATTTAAAATTAAAATTGAATCTGAAGTACTTTTAGAGGGCAGATACTCTTTACTTAGCCACCATCTCCTATTGTCTTCTATCCTAGACCATCACAGGTTGACATTACCTACCTGGCCCCCAAAGTGCTCAGGTCTTCCACTCTACTATAAATTTTGATTTTATATAAATATATTTTCCTGAGTTAAGTTCATAATGCATAAATCTAACACCTCTTAATCATTATTATATGGTCAGGAATTTGGAACTTCAATTTAAAAATAATATAAATGGGAAATTTGTGTTTGATTTGAAGCTAGAGAGGTTTAATTTATATTTTTGGAAGTTCACACATTGGGTAATATATCTCATATTTAGCTTATTTTATAAGCTGTCCCCATGGTTTGGGAGCCTGATGGAACTCTTCCACAAACATAGACACAACTCTGAGCAGAGATTTTAAGGCTCCGTCAGATCTGGTTGGGCCTATTTTATTTCAAAACAATTGATCAAGACTCCCAGCTAATCAGTCAAACAACTGGTTGGTTGGTCAAAGACTTTAGAGTGCAATTTTCAATCAGTTGTTCTGGCATCAGAGACATATACATTCCTAGGGTTTTATTTTTATATGTATTCCTATAGGTTTTGCTGTCACACAAACACCTGTACTTGTATAAATCTTTTACAAGTACCCTCTCATTGGATCCTCACTACATACCTACTCATTCATTCATTAGAGAGACTTATTAACAATAGAGGGTCAACTATTGTTCCAGTTGAAGGTGCTCAGAATCTCGCTGTAAATACTTTAAACTTCTATTAGGTAAGCTGGGGAGATACTTTTATTTCCATTAAAAATGTATTTATTACTTAAATTACTTTTATTACAAAATAAAATAAAAATACACTCAATGGTAAAGATTAAGGCAATGCAAAATAATATAGAGTAAAATGTGAAAGCCATTCCCTTACATTTATATAAACTTGTATACAAATGTCATATATATATATATATTTTTTGCCTATTGGTATTATACATTATGTATTTTTTAGAAACATTGTTTTATAACTTAAAATGTCTTGGAAATTTTTTTGTTCTATCTATTTTTTAAAGGCTCTGAAGTTCTCTTTAGTTTATAAATAGTACAATATATTTAATCTTCTTTATCAATAGACATTTTGGCTGTTTACATTTTGTTGTCATTATACTAATGCAATGTATGAGTATCTTTTTTTATATAAGCAAATATTTCTTTCTTTCTTTCTTTTTTTTTTTTTTTTAGGTGAGGCAATCCCTGGTTGACCTCACAGATTGTAAGGACCTTGTCATCTTATAATCTCTTCTATTTTTTTAAATTTTTTACACCTATATCATCTGGTCTTCCTAAGTGGTCTTCCATCCAAGTACTAACTAGACCCGACCCTGCTTTATATAAGCAAATATTTCTTAAGGTAGATTACTAGAAGTAGTTTTGCTGCATGCATTTAAAATTTTGGGTGACACTAAAAAATGTATTTAAGAGTGCCTGATCCTCTTTGTTCTTGTTAACACTGAACTGAACTTGAATAAATTCAAATCTTGTCAATTGGATGAGTGAAAAATGTCTCATTTTAATTCGTATTTTTCTCTTTGTAAGTAAACATTTATGCTTAACTATATGTACAGTTATATGTGTGTATATTTATTTGTAAATTATTTGTCAGATTTTTAATTTAATTTCTATTGTATTATTTTTTCACATTGATTTGCAAGTATTGTTTGTGTATTTAAAATATTAAGACTGTCAAAGGTGTTGAACACATTTTCTTCTTATGTCATTTGTCCTCTAACTATGCTTTTTACCTTTTAAAATTTGTTTAAAGTTAAATTAAATCATTTTTTACTTTTTTTTTGTCTTATTTAGGAAGAGTATTAACATTCCAAAATTATTGAAATGGCCTCTAATAATTTCACAGTTTTTCTTAATATTTAGCTTTGAAATCCCTCTAGGGTTTCTTTTTAGGAATAATGTGAACTAGGAATTTAACTTTTTCTCTGGAAGTAATAGCCTATTGCCCCATACTATTTATTAAAACACTCAATCTGTTGCCTTTATATTGGAAGGACAATTTGGTTTGGGTTTCACATTCTTTCACACAGAAATGAAAATGTGCTGCTTTTCCATCTTCTAAAATTGAATGTCACTGTGATCAAGTCCAAGGCCAACCTGATTATTTCTGCTGTTACAAGTGACTTGGATTTTCTGTATAGAGGCCTCCATAATTCTTTCTTTATACTTGAAATTCAGTAACTTTGTCAGACTATAGTAAATAATACTGCAATGAACATAAGAGTATATATGTCTTTTCAAATTAATGTTTTTTATTTCATCAGATAAATACCCAGAAGTGGAATTAGTAGGTCATAAAGTAGTTCTATTTTTAATTTTTTGAGAAATCTCTAAACTGTTTCCGTAGTGGCCACACCAATTTGCATTCCCACCAACAGTGTATGAGAGTTTCCTTTTCTCTGCATCCTTGCCAACATTTGTTGTTCTTTGATTTATTGATGACAGCCATTATGACAGGTATGAGGTGATATCTCATTGCATTTCTCTGATGATTAGTGACCTTGAGTATCTTTTCATATATGTCTATTGCTCATCTTTGGAAAAATCTCTATTCAGGATTTTTTTAATTGTATCGCTTGTTTTGTTGTTGAGTTATATGAGTTCTTTATATATTTTAGATATTAACCCATTCAGTAGGTTGTCTTTTTGTTTTGTTGATGGTTAGTTGTGCAAAACCTTTTTAGTTTGATGTAGTCCCATTTATTTATTTTTCCTTTTGTTTCCTTTGCCCGAGAAGATATATCGCCCCTAAAAATCATTGCTAAGGGTAATACCAGAGAGTGTATTGCCTATCTTTTCTTTTAGGAGTTATGAGGTTTGGGGTCATACATTTAAGTCTTTAATCCATTTTGAGTTTATTCTTGCATATATGGTATAAAAAAATGATCTAGTTTCATTTTTTTTTTTTTTTGCGTGTATCTGTCCAGTTATTCTAACACCATTTACTGAATAGACTGGCTTTACCTCATTGTGTATTCATGTCTCCTTTGTTATAGATTAAATGACCATATATACATGAGTTTATTTCTGAGCTATTTTGTTCCATTGATCTATGTGTCTATTTTTATGCCAATATCATGCTCTTTTAATTACTATAGCCTTATAGTATAGTTTGATATCAGGTAATGTGATACTTCCAACTTTGTTCTTATTTCTCAAGATTGCTTTGGTATTTAGGGTATTTTATGGTTCCACATAAATGTTAGGATTATTTGTTCTAATTCTGTAAAAATTGCCGTTAATATTTTCATAAAGATTTCGTTGCATCTACAGATTCTTTTGGTTAGTATAGACATTTTAATGATGTCAGTTCTTCCTGTCCACAAGCATGGTGTATACTTCCATTTATTTGTACTGTCTTCGATTTCTTTCTTCAATATCTTACAATTTTCCAAGTATAGGTCTTTACCTCCTTGGTTAAATTTATTACTAGGTATTTTAATTTTTTGATGCAGTTATAAATGAGATTGTTTTCTTAATTTCTCTTTTTGATAGTTCGTCATTCATTTATAAAAATGCAACTGATTTCAGAATATTTTGTATCCTGCTACTTCACTGAATTCATTTATCAGTTGTAATAGTTTATTGGGGGAACCTTTAAGATTCTCTTTATGTGGTATCATGTCATCTGTAAATAATGACAGTTTTATTTTTCCATTCCAATTTGGATGACTTTTATTTCTTTTTCTTGTCTGACTGACTGCTATGGGTAGGAATTCTAATACTATGTTAAATAAAAAGTGTGAAAATGAACATCCTTATTTGTTCTTGATCTTAAGGAAAATGTTGTAGCTTTTCATCTTTAAGTCTGATGTTAGCTATGGGTTTGTCATTTCTGGCCTTTATTATGTTGAGTTTTGGTCCCTCTAGTCCCACTTTGCTGAGAGTTTTTATCATAAATAGATGTTGGATTTTTTCAAATGCCTTATTTGCATTTATTGAAATTATCATATGATGTTTATCCTCTATTTTGTTTATGTGAGATATCATGTTTTTTAACTATGAATGTTGAACCAACTTTGCATCCCAGGAATAAATCCCACTTGATGATGATATATGATCTTTTTATGTATTGCTGAATTCAGATTATGAATATTTTGTTGAGGACTTTTTGTATCTATGTCCAAAAGGGCTATTGGCTTATAATCTTCTTTCTACAATGTCTTTGTCTGATTTTGGAATTGGGGTAATCGTGGCCTCATAAAATAAGCTTAGGAGCTTCTCCTCCTCTTGAATTCTTTGGAACAGTTTGAGGAAGATAGATGTTAATTCTTCTTTGAATGTTTGGTAAAATTTACCTGTGAAGCCACGCAGTCCAGGACTTTTGTTTGCTGGGAGTTTTTAAATTACTGATATGATATTGCTAGTAGCATTTGATCTATTCAGAATTTCTGTTTATTCTTGATTTGGTCTTGGAAAACAGTATCTTTCTAGGAATTTATCCATTTCTTTCAGATTGTCCAATTTTTTGGCATATAAGTGTTCATAGTATTTTCTTAGTATACTCCTTTGTATTTCTGTGGTATTAATTGTCACTTTTTTTTTCTACTTCCGACTTTATTTGGGGGTTCTCTCTTTTTTCTTAATGAGTCTGGTTAAAGGTTTATCAATTTTATTTATTTTTTGTTTTAAAAAACAGCTTTTGTTTTCATTGAACTTTTATTTGTTTTTTAAGATTCGAATTGGTTTATTTCTGCTGGCATATTTATTATTTCCTATCTTCTAGTCCCATTTGGTTTTGTTTATTGTTCTTTTTCTAGTTCCTTTAGGTGTAAGGTTAGTGTATTTAAATTTTTTCTTGTTTCTTAAAGTAGGCTTGCATTGCTATAAATTTTCCTTTTAAACTGTTTTCATCGTGTCCAATAGATTTTGGTCATTGTGTTTTAATTTTATTTGTCTCAAGGTATCTTTTAATATCTTCCTTGATCTTGTTTTTTAACTCATTTATTGTTCAGTAGCGTGTTGTTTAGCCTCCATGTTTTTGTGTTTTTTAGTTTTCTTCTTGTAATTGATTTCTAGTTTCATACCATTTTGATCAGAGAAGATGCTTGATATAATTTCAATCTTCTTAAATTTACTGAGACATGTTTTGTGGCCTAACATGAGGTCTATCCTAAGAAATATTCCATGTGCACTTGAGAAAAATGTATATTCTGCTGCTTTGTGGTGAAATGTTTTAAAAAATTATCAGTTAGATCCATCTAGTCTAATATATCATTTAAGGCTACTTTTTTTTTTGTTATTGATTTCCTGTCTGAATGATCTATCCCTTGATGTCAATGGAGTGTTAAAGTTCACTATGATTACCATATTACTGTTGATTTCTCCCTTTATATCTTATGAATTTAAGTGCTCCTACGTTGGATAAATAATTACTTCAGTTGTGTCCTCTTGTTGCACTGTTCCTTTTATCATTATATAGTATCCTTCTTTGTCTCTTGTTATAGCATTTGCTTTAAAATCTATTTGTCTGTTATACATACTGCTATCTCAACTTTTTTGTGTATTTGTTTCCATTTGCATGGAATATCTTTTTCCATCTTTTTACTTTCAGTCTGTGAGTATATTTTTATTTGAAATGGGTCTCTTGTAGCTAGCATATGATTGGGTTTTGTTTCTTATTTATTTAGCCACCTTATGTCATTTGAATGGAGCATTTAATTCATTTACATTTAAAGTAATTAGTGATAGATATGTAGTTATTGTCATTCTATGATTTGTATTTTTTATCTTTCTTCTCCTTTTCCTTCTCCTTCTCCATCATCTTCAGGAATTTCCTTTAACATTTCTTGTAATACTGGGTTGGTGGTAATGAAATTTTTTAGCATTTTTTTGTCTGTGAAACTGTTTATCTGCCCTTTGATTTTAAACGGTGACTTCTGGGTAGAGTAATCTTGGTTATAGATTCTTGTTTTTCAACACTTTGAATATTTCATGCCAATCCTTTCTGGCCATGCAAAGTTTCTGTTGAGAAATTAGCTGACAGTTTTATGGGAGTGTCTTTGTAGGTAATTAATTGCTTTTCTCCTGATGCTTTTAATATTCTCTTTTTGTCTTTAAACTTTGGAATTTTAAGTATGTTGTGTCTTGGTGTGGGTCTCTTTGGGTTCATCTTTTGAGACTCTGCACTTTCTGAATTTGTGTGTTTATTTTCTTTATCAGGTAAGGGAAGTTTTTCATCATTATTTCATAAAATAGGTTTTCAATTCCTTGCTCTCTCTCTCTTCTCCTTCTAGTACTACTATAACAATAATGTTGTTATGCTCAATGTTATCCCAGAGGCCCCTAAACTATCTTCATTTTTTGAGATTTTTTTCTGTTCTGATTGTGTTTTCTTTTACCTCATTTTCTAAATCACTGATTTGATCCTCTGCTTTATCACATCTTCTGTCGATTTTGTTTAGTGTATTCTTCATTTCTGACTGGTTCTTTTTCATGGTTTCTATATCTTTTTTTTTTATGTTTACCATATTTTTGTTGAAGTTTTCACTGCGTTGATTTATTCTTCTCCTAAATTTATTGAGCATCCTTACAACCAGTGTTTTGAACTCTGCATCTGGTAGGTTGCTCGTCTCCGTTTTTCTGGAGATTGTTTTTTTCTGTTCTTTCTTTTGGGACATTTTTTTTCTCCTCATTTTGTCTGTTTCTTTGTGTTTGTTTCTATATATTAGATAAATTTGTTACATCTCCCAGTCTTAGCAGGGTGGCCTTGTGTAGTAACTGTCCTATGGAGCCCAGTGGCACAGTCTCTCTGATCGCTTGAGCTAGATACTCCAGTAATGCCCCTTGTGTGTATTGTGTGTGCCCTCCTGTTGTAGTTAAGCCTTAATTGCTGTTTGCTTGTCAGTGATCAGGGTTGGCCCTCAGGCTTACCAGCTGTGAATACTGGCCATGACCATAGTTGGGGCTGCCTCCACAGAATGAGTTTAGCCCCACTGGGGCTCTGGTGCCTGCCGAGATCATCCTTTGGGTGTACAGTTTGTGGAGCTAACTGGGTAGTACTCTCGTTTGGTCTGAGGTTGGCCACTGTGCGTGTTGGTTCTAAGGCCTATTGGGAGTGGCTCCAGGGCAGGCCGAGGTTAGCTGCTATCTGTGCCTCACTTAGGGCCATGTGGTAGGAGCTACAAAGCAATCTACAGTTGGCAGGTGCCCGTGCTGGGCCTGGAAGCACATGGGAGAGGCCACACTGTGATCTGAGGCCAGCTGCCACCCATACCAGGCCTAGGACCATTTAACAAAAGGCACAGGGCATTTTGAGGCCTGCAGCCACCTGCCAGGGGCATGCAGACCTTGAAGAGTTTTTAAGAAAGTTTTCAGCAAGAGCTGAGGCCTCACATGAGGCATAGCCATTGAGGGAGTCAAGGGAAGTGGGCGAGGTGGGTGGAACAGAGTCTCAGGGAGTCACTAGGGTGGGGTGAGTGGTGTTCACTAGATTAATGCAGATTCACATTTGGAGCTTGCCTGCTCCTGCAGGCTGTGTGTGGGGGGAAGGCTCAAATGTGGGATGACAGGCCTCAGAAGCAAAACAATTCAGTTTTTTCCTGTATGTCTCTGGCACCTTTCTAGCTACTATCCCTTTGCTCAGGGTGAGTGCCTGTGAGGGAGTGAGTCTGTGCACAGGCCATTTAAAAGGATGTCAGGGTTTCTTGCAGCCCTCCATCTTACCAGGCTGGATGAAATCACTGCTGAACTTCATATCCAGCTGTTGATGAGACTCCTCTTCCTGACCCTGGATCCATAGACTAGGGAGCTCAGTGTGTGGCTGACACCCCCTCACTCCTTGGTGGAGACCTCTACAGCTGAGATATCTTTCCAAATACTCAACTGGGTTTAGGACCAGCTCATTTCACATCTCTGTGCTCCTACCAGTTTCAATGTGACCTCTTCTTTACGTCCTTAGTTATAGGAGTTTCATTTCAGGTGGTTCTCCAGATTGATTGTTCTATATAGTTGTAATTTTAATGCAGTCATGGGAGGAGGCAAACACAGCACTCACCTACTCCACCATCTTGACCAGAAACAGTTTGCAGTTTTGATAAATATTCTCATTCCTTCCTTTTTAATAACTTATCTTTAAGAGACTGTCTATTTATTATAGAATATTACAGAGAAAGAGGTAAAATAGAGTTGAGTAAACTGAGGCCAATGCCATCTTAATTTGGATTTTATTTTGGTATTCTATTGTTACATAACAAACCACCCCAAAACATTGTGGCTTCAAACAACTATCACTTATTTTGTTCAGAAATCTGTAAGTTGGGCAGAACTAAGTGGGATAAGCTCATTTCTGCTGCACATGGTATTGCCTAGGGCAGCTCAAATAGGGTTGGAGGATCCACTTCAAGGATAGATCACTTAGACCTCTGGGAAGTCTTATTGACTATTATTCCTTCCCAGGGTGGGACTCTCTACAGAGCAGCTGGACCTAGTCAACTGGCACAGCATACTTTCTTCTACATTCTATAGATTCAAGGGGAGGAAACATAGACTTCATATCTCCATAGGAAGAGTGTCAAAGAATTTGGGGGTCAAGTTTTAAAACTGCCTTAAGTTGTTTGTCTCAAGCATCTGCTATCAAATCTGTTTCCTTTCTGTTGGGAATACATCTTTTTGCAGTCTATGCCATTTAAATTGAGATAACATAGAGAAAGTCCTCATAAATTACAGATTGTTTATGTTTTGATTTGGAAATTGCTGTCCCACCACCACTGCCTGCCACAGCCAACCCCTAAGCAAATAGCTTCCCACATGTCCTGGCTAGGAGAAAGAATGTGAGTCTGCATGATTTCTACTCAACTTTCGTTTTCAAAGTTCAGACTATTTTGCGCCATTATCTGTCGGCACATGCACCTGATCTTATCTGTGCTCTAAACAACAGAAATTGGCTGGTCCTTTAAGTAATGTGATCTGCTGTCAGGTCCGAGAGGAATTGACTTGACTCAGAATCTTTCCATCACTTGTTCAAGATTTCACATTATTTGGCAACAATACTTCATACTTAAATATTTTAAAGTTTCTGATTTGGAGTTGTGAATATTTTCCTTTTGCATTGGCTATGAAAATTTTCTCTTTATTTCTCAATGTTTTTCTCAGTTTTAGTTTGTTTGAGGGATTCTATGGAGTAAAAATATCTTATCCCACTATCATAAGCAGAAGCTCCATATAAAGTTTGAAACCACCTTAAAAAATCTGTTGGAATTTTAGAAGGGTGATTTTATACTGATGGTATAGCTTACTTGAGGGAAGAGTTGATTATTTTATGATATTGAATCTTCCCATCCTATTTCTTAGCAAGTCTCATTTATAAAGGTAGTCATTTTTGTCCCTCATTAAGATTTTTCTTCTTTTGTATCTTATAGGTTTATTATTTAGGGATATTCTAATTATTATATATATATATATATATTTATTGTTTATTGGGGTAACATTGGTTAATACAATTATATAATTTTCAGGTGTGCATTGTAATTTGACATCTATCTATATATTCTATTGTGTGATTACCACCCAAAGTCCAGTTTCCTTTCACTACCATATATTTGATCCCCTTTATCCATTTTGCCCTTCCCCAAACCCCCTATATTTGACCCCCTTTACCTTGTCTACCTACCTCTTTCCTCCTCCCCTACCCCCTTAAACTCTGGTGACCACTAGTCCATTGTCCATGTCCCTGAGTCTCTGTTTGTCCTGTTCAGTTGTTGATTTTAGGTTTATATCCTACATATAAGTGATATCATGTGATTTTCAACTTTTTCAGTCTGGCTTATTTCACTTAACATGATTATCTTGAGATCCATCCAGGCTGTTGCAAATGGCTGAGGAATATTCCATTATATACATGTACCACAGCTTCTGTAGACAATGATGTATCATAGGACACTTCGGTATCTTCCCTGTCCTGGCTACTGTGAATAATGCTGCTATGAACATTGGTTTGCAAATATGTTTTTGGATATGGGTTTTCAAGGCTTTGGGGTAAATACCCAGTTGAGGGATTGCTGGATCATACAGTAGATCAATTCTTAGTGTTTTGAGGAACCTCCATACTGTTTTCCATAGTGGCTGTACCAATTTGCAGTCCCACCAGCAGTGTATGAGGGTTCCTTTTTCTCTACATCCTCTCCAACATTTGTTATTACTTGTTCTATTGATTATAGCTATTCTAACAGGTGTGAGATGGTATCTCATTATGGTTTTGATTTGCATTTCACTAATAGTTAGCAATGTTGAGCATCTTTTCATATATTTGTTGTCTATTTGTATGTCCTCTATGGAGAAGTGTCTGTTCAGGTCCTCTACCCATTTTTTGATTGGATCATTTGTTTTTTTGTTGTTGTTATTGAGTCACATGAGGACTTTGCATATTTTGGATATTAGGCCCTTATCAGGTGCATTGCTTTCAAATATATTTTCCCATTCAGATGGTTGTCTCTTTACCTTGTTGATGGTTTCTTTTGCTGAGCAGAGCTTTTTAGTATGACGTAGTCCCATTCATTTACTTTTGCTTTTACTTCCCTTGCCTTTGAGGTCAAATTCACAAAATTCTCTTTAAGTTCAACATCCTTGAGCTGAGTTTCTGTGTTTTCTCCTATGCATTTTATTGTTTCAGGTCTTATATTTAGATCCTTAATCCATTTTGAATTAATTTTGGTGTGTGGTGATAGACAACAGTCTAGTTTCATTCTTTTGCAGGTGGCCTTCCAATTTTCCCAGCAACCTTTAATTGAAGAGGCATTCCTTTCTCCACTGTATGTTTTTGGCTTTTGTGTCAAAAATTATTTGCTCATATAAATATGGGTTAACTTCTGGATTCTTGATTCTGTTCCACTGGTTCGTGTGTCTGTTTTGCTGCCAATACCATGACGTTTTAATTACTGTCACTTTGTAGTATAATTTGAAGTTGGGCAGAGTGATGGCTCCATCTTGTTTTTTTTTCTCAGGATGGCTTTGGCAATTCGGGGTGTTTGTGCTTCCATACAAATCTGATGATTTTTTGTCCTATTTCTTTAAAAATTACCAATGGGATTTTGATGGGAATTGCATTAAATCTGTATAATGCTTTAGGTAATATAATCATTTTAACTATGTTGATTCTTCCAATCCAAGAACACAGAATATCTTTCCATTTCTTTGTACCTTCTTCAATCTTTTAATAGGGTCTTCATTATTTAGGCCATTCACATGTTTTATTAGAATTATTCTTAGATATTTTATTCTTTTTGTTACAATTGCAAAAGGAATTATTTTTTCCACATGCTTCGTTATTATAGTATAGGAACCCTATGGATTTTTGAATGCTGCTTTTGTATTCAGAGATGTTACCGTATTTGCTTATTGTTTTTAGTAGTGTTCTTGTGAAGTCTTTAGGGTTTTCTATATACAGAATCATGTGATAAGCAAATAGTGACAGTTTGACTTCTTTTTTCCTATTTGGATGCCTTTCATATCTTTCTCTTGTCTGATTGCACTTGCTAGGACCTCCAATGTTTTATTGAATAACAGTGGTGATAGTGGACAGCCTTGCTTTGTTCCTGCTCTTCAAGGGAAGGTTTTTAGTTTTTCATCACAATAATGTATAATGTTGGCTGAGGATTTGTCATATGTAGCCTTTATTATGTCAAGGTACTTTTCTTCTATACTAATTTTGTCAAGTGTTTTGATCATAAATGAATGCTGTATCTTGCTGAAGGCTTTTTCTGCATCTATTGATATGATCATCTGATTTTTATTTTTTAATTTGTTTATGTGGTGTATCACATTAATTGATTTGTGTATGTTGAAGCATCCTTGTGCCCGTGGGACAAAGCCCACTTGATCACGATGTATAATCTTTTTAATACGTTGTTGCATTCGCTAGTATCTTATTTAGGATTCTTGCATCTGTGTTCATGAGAGATATCAGTCTGTAGTTTTCTTTTTTGTGTTATCTTTACCAGGTTTTGGTATCAGAGTAATATTTGCTTCATAAAATGAGTTTGGAAGTATTGCTTCCTCTTCAATATTCTGGAAGACTTTGAGGAGAACGGGTATTAAATCTTCTTTGAGTGTTTGTTAGAATTCACTGGTGAAGCCATCTGGCCTGGACTTTTATTTTTGGGTAGGTTTTTGATGATTGTTTCAATTTCCATACTGCTGATCGGTCTATTTTGATTTTCCACATCTTGATTCAGTCTAAGAAGGTTGTATTTTTCTAAGTACTGGTCCATTTCTTCTAGGTTATTAAATTTGGTGTTATATACTTTTTTATAGTATTCTTGCATGATCTTTTGTATTTCTGTGTTGTCTGTCATAATTTCCACTCTTTCATCCCTGATTTTGTTTATTTGTGTCTTTTCTCTTTTTAATAAGTCTAGGCAGCGGTTTGGCAATCTTATTACCCTTCTAAAAGAACAAGGTCCTTGTATATATTTTTTCTATTGTATTCAATTTCATTTATTTCTGCTCTAATTTTGATTATTTCCTTACTTCTGTTGACTTTAGGCCTCATTTGTTTTTCTTTTTCTAGTTTTTTTTAAGATGAAGCGTTAGGTTGTTTATTTGGGTATGTTCTTGTTTTTGGAGATAGGCTTGTAATGATATGAACTTTCCTCTTATGACCACTTATGCCTTCTCCCAAAAGTTTTGATATGTTGTACTTTCATTATCATTTGTTTCTATGTACCTCCAAATCTCTCTTTTTATTTCTTCTCTGAACCAGTTATTCTTCAGTAGCATGTTGTTTAACATTCATGTATTTGTGATATTTCCTGATTTCTTTCTGCAGTTGATCTCTAGTTTCAAAGCATTATCATCAGAGAATATGGTTGGTATGATTTCAACCCTCTTCTATTTGTTGAGGATATTTCTGTGCCCCAGTATGTGATTGATTCTTGAGAATGTTCCATGTGCACTAGAGAAGAATGTATGAGCAGCTGTTTTGGGATGAAAGGCTCTGTACATGTCAATTATGTCCAGTTGGTCTAATGTGTCACTTAACGATGTTATTTCCTTATTGATTTTCTGTTTGGATGATCTGTCCATATTCGACAGTGGGGTATTTAGATTCCCTACTATGATAGTGTTTTGGTCTGTTTCTCCCTTTAGTTCTATTATTATTTGCTTTACATATTTTGGGACTCCCTGATTGGGAGCACAGATATTAATAAATGTTATGTCTTCTTGGTGCATGACCCCCTTCATTATGAAGTATCCCTCAGTATCTTTATCTTTTTGATTTTGAAGTCTATTCTATCTGATATTAGTACTGCTACTCCGGCTTTTCTCTGAATGCCATTTGCTTGAAATATCATTTTCCACCTTTTCACTTTGAGTCTATATTTGTCTTTGGAGCTGAGATGTGTCTCCTGGAGGCAGCATATAGTTGGGTTTTGTTTTTTGATCCATTCTGCAACTCTGCCTTTTTATTGGTGATTTCAGTCCATTTACATGTAGGGTGATTATTGAGATATGAGGTCTTCTTATAGCCATTTTATCTTTTGCCTTCTGGTAGCTTGGTGTTTCCATTGCTTCCTTGTCTTTGTGTTTCTGATTTATTTATTTTGGTGGGATATTGTGTGTTTTGCCTCTGATTCTTCTTGTTTTATGTTATGTTATATAGTTCTGAGTCTTTGGTTTGTGGTTATCATTACGAATATGAAAAGGGCTGTTATATATATATAGTCATCCATTTTCTTCTGCGTGTGCCTTATCTCCATTCTCCTTTGCAAATATGGATCTTTGAATCCTCCCCTTTTCAGTCACGGTTATCTCAATTTGTTCCAATGTATGCTGAACATTCATTATTATCTTGCTATAGCAATTCTCTTCTTGTTATTTAAGCTTATAATGCCCTGTTCTTAGTAAGGGTTGCACTCCTCTGCTCCTATTTGCCTGATAGTCATTTTACTCCTAATTATGTATTTTTTGTTTTGTTTTGTTATTTTGTTTTAGGTGAGCTGATCCCTTTCAGTATTTCCTGTACTGAAGGCCTCATAGTGGAGAATTCCCTCAATTTTTGTATGTCTGGAAAGGTCTTAATTTCTCCTTCATATCTAAAGGATAGCTTAGCTGGATACATTATTCTAGGCTGGTAGTTCCTTTCACTTAATAGTTTAAATATTTGATTCCATTCCTTTCTGGCTTGTAAGGTTTGTGCTGAGAAGTCTGATGTTAATCTAATGTGTTTTCCTTAATAAGTTATTGTCTTCTTTTTACCTGGCTGTCCTGAGAATTCTGTCTTTGTCATTGATTTTTGATAACTTTAATACAAAGTTTCTTGGTGAAGGTCTTTTTGGGTTGAGATAATTGGGTGTTCTATTGACTTCTTGAATTCCAAGCTCAAGCTCATTTCTTAGATTTGGGAAATTCTCATCAACAATTTGTCTGAAAATGCTTTCTAATCCCTGCTCCTTTCCTTCGCCTTCGGTAATGTCCATTATTCTTATGTTTCCTCTCTGATGGTATCAGCTAGTTCTTGTATTTCTCTTTCATTATTTTTCATTCTTTGGTTTCTCTCTTCTTCCTTCTGAATTATTTCTAGATTTCTGTCTTCAATATCACTGATCCTTTCCTCCATTTGGTCGACTCTATTTCCCAAGCTTGCTATTTCATTTTTCAACTCTTGTAGTGTGTTCTTCATCTCCAGAAGTTCTATTTGGTTTCTTTTGAGAATTTCACTCTCCTTGCTTTGCTCATCTAGGTGTTTTTTCAATTTCTGAAACTGTTGATTTGAGTTGTTTTGGATATCATTGAACTTTTTCAGAAGTACCATCCTGAATTCTCTGTTATTTAAGTTGCATATTTCTATGTCTGTAAGCTTATTTTCTGGAGATTTTTCTCTTTTTCTTTTTGAGATGCTTTGTCACCTTGGTTGTTCATGGTGTTTAATGGACTATTTCTCCACCTAGGTTTTAACAGAGTGTATTCTGTTGTTTTTCCAGAAAGAAGATTTATTATATAAAGGTCTCTTTAGCTTGCTGCAAAGAAGGCACTTTTCTTTTGATTTCCAGTAGGTGGTGTCTAAGCTTCTTGGATCTCTGCTTTGTATAAAGCCTACATGTCTTTTTTATTTTCTTGTAGATATTTAATCACACTTGCTACTCTCAGTTTCAGTCCTTGTCAGTGTTAGCAACAGTTTTGGTAGTGTTTGCTCAGATTCCCCTGGAGCTCCATGATGTTCAGTCTCGGACAGTATGGGGAGAGGTGCCCTCTGGGTTGGGAGTTGGAGGCTGCAGCTCAGCCTCAGTTTTCCAATCAAGCCAGTAAAAATCAACTGTTATTTCTCTGCTTTCTGTGCTGATGACTATGCCTATTGCTGGCTCCATAAGAGTCCTGGCACTTCCAGGCAGGGTTATTCAGGGAAGTTGCTGCATCTTCTCTCCTCCCCCTCCTACTGCAGGGAGCTCCAGAAGCTGGAAGAGATAGCTTCAGTCTTGACAGCTTTTGCTCAGATTCTCCTGGGGCTCAGCAGTGTTTGGTATTGGAGGGTATGGGGGGAGGGGCCCTCTAGGTTAGGGGTTAGGGGCTGCAGCTCTGCCTCAGTTTTGCAACTGGGGCTAGTAAAGTCAATTATTGTTTCTCTGCTATCCCATCCCACTTCTCTGCTTTTTGCCCTGATGACTGGGCCCTGCTGCACTTCCAGGAAGGCTGGTCAGAGAAGTTGCTGCACCTTCACCTCCCCCACCCCTGCCTCCTCCTGCAAGGAGCTCAAGGGACTGTGGGAGGCAGCTTCTTTATTTCTCACAGTCCACTGCCCAACATCCAGGGTTCTGACCTGTGGTAGTTCTTATGTGCAGATCCCATACTGAGACCTGCTGCTGTGCAGTTTGGGTATTTTTTGTTGAGTTTTAAATGTTCAGCTTATTGTTTCAAGGGGAGAGATCTGAGGATGTCTCACTCTGCCATGTTTCTCTGCCTTCCAGTTGGTAGCTGACATTATTCATTTTCTTCATGAAAGTGTACGCTCCCCAGCTTCACAAGAAAGCCAGTTTCTCTATTTGCAGAACTTGACTGAGCATAAATAAAGAATAATCTTGCTATCGATGCATGTGGTCATCATCAGTTTCGATAGCTCTGTGATTGCTGAGGGATCTCGGGCAGGGTTGGAGAAGAAAGGCCACCAAGAACAAGAGTTCCTTTGCCATAATCTATATCATCAGTATAATCTCATTTCTAAAATCACAAAAGATTTTTATTTTTTAACATGAGGATAGAAATATATACTGAAACTGACATCTTCACAAAATTAGAAAGCACACTTGAAGAGGCTGACTGATTTGTTCAATAGTATAAAGCTGAAAAATGATAGAGTCTGAATCTAGACTCCAAACCCAGCCTTCACTTCTCATTGAAGATGTAAAACTCACTACCTACATAGGAGGTATGTCCTAAGATTAAAATTATTCCAACAAAACTTTTACCAGAATTACTAGTAGAAAGAAAACTGAATGCATACATGTATATATTTTTCTATTTTTCATATTGTGTTATAAAATGCTAATGAAATAAATGACTAAAAGCAGACCGATATGACAATAGATAATGTCTGAAAATCTAAATGATTGTCACGTAATTAATAATTAACTCCACTTAGAAGGTATTCTTACATCCATAAAAGCAAAGTAAGTAAGTGAGGATGAGGGTAGAGATAAAGTTAACAAAGAATAAACCTGCAAACATATTAAGGTTAGAATTTAATTTAATGGCATCAGATATAGCATGCTTATACTAATAGCAATAGATCAAATTTGACCATTTAACTGTTATCCTGGAAGTAAGCTATTTGACCCAGGATTCAGAATTTGATTTTCATATTTCCAATTTGAATTAAACACCTTTATGAAAATTAGATGAAACAACAGTATGATTCTGATACTACAAATAATACCAACAAGTGTGTGGCTTGGGTTTTATGTGTTTCTTTTCATATAAGAATCCAATGGCAGTGACTTCACTGTCTTTTGAAATGAGAAACTCTTGCTGTTAACCCATTTAGAACAAACTAAATGGTGAGAGGATTTCTTCCTTTTCCCTTCCATACTGCCTGCCATTCAGGCAATGAAAAAAAATATGATGTATTTGACGACCCCAGAGACAGGGAAATTAATAAGAGTTCCCAACTTCTTTCCCATAAACAACTGATATTTTAAAGCTATTAGAACAGGAGCAGGGCATTCAAATACAGTTCATTTATTATCCAATAGTTGGAAAGGGTGTCAAGCCTTACATTCAGGCTCTGAAAAATGGGCCCTGAGTTCACCCTCTATAGGATGAACAGCTGCTTCTTTCCAAAGTTTTAATCAGTTTTCCTCAGCATTACATGGCCCAGTAAGGCAGAACCCACATAAGGCCTGCAATAAGCCTGTAATATGAATTCATTACAGAGTCCAAGTAATATGAAAAGATTATATATACTCCAGGCAAAGAGAGAACTTTAAATTTAGATCAATATTATGATTTCATACTGACTTGGCCCCTTGTTCTCTGGAAAATTTTTGCAAAAAAAAAAAAATCAGAATTGATCACCTGAAATAAAAGACATGCTCTTGGTTATTCAGAAGGAGAAGTCAGGCTTAAGTGCATTAGAAAGAAAATATGCCTTAAGACAAAAATTCTTAATCCAGAGCACCTAAAACTATTCATATTTTTGCCTTTTTAGATGTGCCTACCCCCTCAAAGTGAGAACCATAGTTTTATTCAACTCTAAAAGGAGTTTTTTACATCCTTCGGAAAAGCTTAGCATGTAGTATTTTAGATCATATCAGTAATAGAAGCCAGTTTGACAACTTTTGTAATCTCATCTCATGTGAGACCAAAGTTGTGAATGGGTCTTCTCATAGATGTCTTTTCACAGATGGCCCTGATACCTAGTTACAAACTATCCTCTGCCACCAGGCCACTGTCTTGTGAATGTATGCCATGATTACAACACAAAGAAGGTGAAGAGATCACTATTGATCCCCCCATCAGATATTAAAGGCCATTAGATAGAGACAAATGACACATGTATAGTGACAAAAGTGTAATGTATCAATAAGAAGGATTGTTTAGACATGAAAGAATCAAGAGGAATAACTGTAAGTGACCATCCCAGCTTTGTGTGGTGGAGAGAAAGCAAGATTTAGTTATCCTAAACAGCTGAGTAATTTTAAATTATCCTAAATGTTGGTATGGATTCAAGAGGTGATTGCAAGTGCTTCAAAATTTCAAGTCCCACAGGAAAAAAAAATACCTTTTGTGTGGAGGATGCAGATACACATCCAATTCATTAATCTACCCTGTCCCTAAACTCACCATACGACTCTCTGGATATTATTCATTTTTATATGCAGATCTGCCTAACAGAAAAGACCACTTTTATCATATGACCTTTGAGGTACTTGAAATTCCATTGATGGTAATTTCCTGTGGTGAATTAATAAGTGAACGTAAATTATGATTCAGCTTTCTGAGTAACTTGATTATAGAAAGAAAATAAGCTGATCATGCCAGAGTGGATATTCTGGTCCTTGGGTAAGTAATTTCTTGGTGTTAATTATATCAGCACATTGGTTTTCACCTCTGCTTCATCTATACACTGCTTAGTGCAAATAACTCTCTTTGTATAGGGCTGGTCATCGTGGGTCTAAGCTCTTCAGTTAAGGAGCCAAAATTTTAAACAGGGAGCTAAAATGAATAAGGAGCTACTATGATTTAGTAAAAATGTATGGCTGAAGAAAGAATTACCTCTTCTAACTCTTTCAAACTGATTTGTTGCCTAGAACATCAGCTCACAGTCACTTGTGCACATAAAGAATTTTCAGAGCATCTTATTACACAACATATCAACAACTGGTGTGGCAGAAAACGTCCTCTACTTTTCACCCATGGAGGTAGCCTGTTTCCAGTAATTGGAAAGAACTGAACAGGAGAAATCCTAGTGTGGATCATAAATCTGATGATGTGAAAATATGAGGTAATCAGAATAGAGTAAAATAAATGAGGAAGACAAAGAGAAGATGAGAATCAGCATCTAGAAAGAACTTGACAAGTTCACAACTGAAGATACTAGATGTACAAAGGAGGGAGCCAGAATCTTGGAGAGAAAAGTAGAGGGCTCTCAGGGAAAGTACTTTACCAGCTTTATAACATATTGGAATATCTTGCACAGTCTGAAATTATAAAAGATCATCTAGAGTTTTATAGCAGGTATAAATTGTTTTTAACATTTTTAATCCAAATCGAAAAGGATTATCTGCTGTCAAACTCATTTGCTTATTTTGATGAACATGGATACTTGAGTGAAAATTGAACTGCTTTAATAAACAGCTCTGCTATATTTTCACTTTATACAACATCATCTTTCTCTCCATACAATTCAGTTCCCACTATCCATGAATACTGTAGTGTATTATAGAGTGCTTGGTTCTACCTTATTTTACCCCTCCCATTAATCATCATAATGATTATTCTGAGTCATTCTATTAGATTTGAGATTGCTTCTCCATTTTCTTTACCCACCACTCCTTATCTCCCACCTCTTTCCAAGTCATTTCCTATTTCTATCATTGATTATCTATGAATGATAAACTCTACCTAAAAGTGTCTTTAGTTAATTCTTACCCTTAAATGGTATTTTAGTTGAATTTATAACCTTGGTTGTAGATTATTTTCCCTTGATACTTGGAACATATTATTCCATTGTCCTCTGGCAGCTATTAAAGCTAATGAGAAAACTGCTGCCATGCAAATTGTTTTCCATTGTAAGTAATCTGTTATTCTTCTCTAGTCGCTTTTAAGATTTCTACTTTGTCTTTGATGATCTCACATTTTACTATGATGTATTTGGATGTAGATTAGTTTAATTTATCCAGTTTTGGACATAATATGATATTTCAATTTTTCTCTTTAATTCTAGAAAATTATCATCCCTTACTTTTCAGATATTGCCACAAATCAATTCTCTTTGGTTTCTCCTTTTGGAATTCTTACTTATACATTCTCTTAACCAGACTTTCATTTTTTTTTTTTAATTTGTTCTGTATTCTGGGTCATTTGCCACTTTACCTTCCAGTTCAGCAGCTGGATTTAATACATTTATCTTGTTGATTTGGTTTTTAATGTCTATATCTACATTTTTCACTTTTGAAACATTCTTTTATTTTCTATTTTACTATTTTTCTTAACTTTTTACTGATCCTCTATTTATCCCTTTAGTCATTTTTAACATGCTCATTTTAGAGTTTATCTCAGATTTTCATAATTTTTGTTTATTTCCTTAGGGTGCTTTTCTTCTGATTTACTTCTTTGTTTATCTCCTGGCTTTTCTTCATAATAAAGTTATTCCCTTTTGTGGCCTGTAATTTTTACCTGAACCCACTTTCAGGAAGGGTTGTTTTTTAATGTGGGTTTTCCATGTGCCTAGCTTAAGAATGTATTACTTCAGAACACTTAGGCATATTTGGAAATAAGAAAAGGAAAATGAGGCTGGGGCAGGTGCTTTAACAATTCTTAGAATTTTTGTCTTAATTTATTGGCTTGTATTTCCTATATCACAGTTGCTCAGGTCAAAGGTTTTGATTTGAATTCTAGAAAAATGACAAGTTTTCTCACCATTATATAGGATGACAAACGGAGTCTGTGTAACCGAGGGAGCACTTTGTGACTCCAAGCTTCATCCAAAGACTTTGCTTAAGTTCTGTTACCATGAATGAGCCTACAGACGTGGGTCTCATTTCCATACGGAAATGAAACTCTAGCTCTAAAACCACTGGGTTGGTATCCTATACAAAATCATGTGGCTACTGACAGGGATAGCTTCTCTTGCCATGATTTCTTTCTTGTTTCTCCTATCTAGGAAATTCCCCTTTCTCTTCATCAAAATCAATTCTATATTTAGAAAATAAATTTTTGCCTTATTATATAAAGCATTCCTTTGATTTTGTAATGGCCTAGGGACTATGTGCTTCATTTCAATCTACCATGTTCTGAATGTTCCGTTATTGTGAAATGTGGTAGTTGTTTTGGGATACCCATTATACTCATTTTCCAATCACCTTCTTTTAATAATAGATTCCATGCCACTAACCACAGGGATGGTGATATTATTCAGATCTAGCCAATCATTATGTTTAATGTCCTTTGAGTACTATGTGATTGGCTTAGAGGTGATTGTCTGACATAAGTAGACCCAATAGGAGTTCTTATTTGTGGCTGATATACGAATATTGGGAAAATTAAGTGTTATATTGAGCTAGAACAATGTAAACCTGGAGATGCCTTTAGTCACCCTCTCTTGCTTCGATGAGTAAGTTATTTATCTGCACTAGGAAAGAATGAGGCTAACACTCAAAGGGAATCAGGGCCAAAAAATAATAGATGATCTCTGAGTTCGTGCCCAGAGTCAGCCCAACATCTGTTAAATAAGCCAATGAATTTCTTTGGCTTAAGCAAATTTGAATTGGGTTTCTGTCACTTACATCTAACTTATATATCAATAAATTAAAGTACAATGGAATTGAGATAAGAAACCATCAACCTGGGTTTCTTTTATTAATTTATTTTTAGTAGGTCAGTGCATGGCTTGACAAAGAGCCAAGCAAGTTCTAAGTCATGGGGCTGAGTTCCGGAGAAGCAATGAGTGAATGTCAGATCTAATCTGGGAGACGAGGGACAGAGACACAGGATAAAGCCAAGGTCGATTCCCAGTAATCTGAACAAGGACATTAAGAACTAGAGTAGGGGAGATGCCAGAGTCATAGGCAAGAAACAGGAACCAGACATCAGGAGAAATGAGAAAAAGACACACATGACTGCAGCAGCAGGCAGGGGTGTGGGCAGAAAACACTGGGATGGAGGTCAGCTGATCTGTCTCCCAGCTGCTTCTTATAGAGGCCAGGATACCTTTCTACTCCTGCTAAGTGACGCCACCTGGTGTCCAAAAGTCATGGAGTCCTTAAAAGGGCCATAAGTTAAAAAAAATAAAAAATAAAAAATCACAGCAGTATCAAAACAGGCATCAAAATAAATGTGTTTAATACTTATTATCAGTTTCCAAGGCAAATATCAAAGTGAATTAAGTTCAGAAAGATGTGTCAAGATACAAGAAACTTATTTTTAAGTTAAGTGGATTTGTGAGGAATATACTCTCTGATTGTGGTAACTACATTTATTCTCATCAAAAGGAGACACCTTATCACCTTGATGTTTACAACTATGGATCAAATGGGAGAAGGAGAGTTAATGAGAATAACTAATAAGGCTTTTAAATATTGTGAAGAAGCAATATGAAGAATATCAAACAAACATTCATCCTCCAGAATACATTTTAGTAGGAGGATTAATAAAATATCCCCACCTGTATTTGAAAGGGCATATTAACTCAAATTCAGTAATTATTTAAGAGCCTTCTGAATATTTAGCTGTATGTCATGGAGAAAGGAGAAAAGTATAACTTTCCTTCAAGGAGCTTGCAATCTACTTAGAAATAATGGAACTAAGAGAAATTATAGGATTTCCTGAGTGATATATGTTAATAACCCAGCTATATTTTGAGATGATTTTTAGAACAAGCTTTTGCTGCACATATTAAATCAAGTTATAGCTATTGTTTGCCTATTTCAAGGAAGAGTTACTGAGAGTGGGGATGGGTGACTGTATTCATCCATCTGTATCACCAGTGTGCAGCGAAATGTCAGGCACATATGGGTTCTCAATACATTTTTGTTGAGTGGCTGGATGATATCTCGTTTCCTCTTAATAGCATGATTCTTTGAGTCTCACAGCCATCCCATTAAATTCCATGTAAATTTCCCTTAAGATTCACGGGCTATAAAAAATGTGGTCTTTCAAAATGTCATTCACTATATGTGCAAACCATTCACCAGTATCACACTTTAAATGACATTTTCTAGTAAGAACCTCTAAGCAACATAACACCCCTATTTAAAAAGAAAAAATTCATGCTGCATTTCTTCTGTTTTAACGATTAACAGTGACATTTTTTATAAGCATTCTTTAAATAAGTAATAAAGGCACCTAGTATGCATTTATTGTCATCCAAGAGCCGGCTGTTTAATGAGGATCTTATTTTATCTCTAAGAAAATCTGGAGGTATTTTGCACACTGTGGAATTATTTCACAGGTAGATGTTTTAGTGCAATACAGGCAATACCTCTGTTCTACAAATAAATAGCTGAAAACACTCACCCTCTTTCTTCTCTTCAAGGGTTAAAAAATAAATTTCAGACTTAAACTTATGTGGAGTCTGTATTTAAATGAAGATTACCAATTATCAAATATGTTAATGGGAGATTCTTTGGACCAGAGTTGATCATAAGTAGTTTAATCAATTTCTAATAACTATATACAAGCCAAAAGAAGAAAATAAAAATCAACTCTGATTCTACTCAACACTTTGATTATATATCTACAAGTAAATTGTATTTATAATATGTTATAATTACACACACACAAACTTGGCAGAAATTTTTTAAACCAAAATAGATCTTATTGCATACACCATTTAAAATATTTCTTATTTTCTTTAAAAATAGATTATTAATATCTTTTCACATAAATACATTTTCTATATTTTTCAAATGACTATATTGAATTACTTGATATTAAAACATTATAATTTACTCAACCAACTAGTAACTTATGTACAACTTCTTGCTCAAATTAATGCATTCACCTCAATGGAAAAATTATTGCAGATGCCCTTAATTACTTTTTTGGACAAATTTCTAGAAATTAAATAGATGAATCAATAGATTCACAAATTCTAATGACTCAATAAATATTGCCAAATTGCCTTTGTAAAAGTTTCATCACTTTTCTCTTTCACCAGCAATGTAGGGGATTTATATTTCCACAAACTGACTTATACCAAGTATATTCTGCCTTGAGTTCTGAAAATTGATAACTTGTTAAGCAAAAATGATGCTCCATTGTTGGTTTGTTTTATTTCATTACTAGTGAAGCTGATTTTATTTAGCAGAGTTACTGAGCATTTATGTTTCTTCCTTGTTCTTTCCCTACTTAGAGCCTTTGTCCATTTTCTATCATGCTTAGTTTTTTCTTATTGATCTTTGATAACAGGAATAACAGCAGCAGCTAATATCTAACATTTATTGAGTATTATGAGTCAGGCTCTGTTCTAGGTGTTTTATGTTTAATTCCATCAATGAGGTAAGTGCTATTTACCATTCTTATTTTATAAATGAGACATCTGAGGCACAGAGAGATTAAGCGCTTTAGCTAAGGTAACATAACTAGCACATTGTTGTATTGAGGAGATTAATAATTCATCATGTATATTATAAAGACAATTAACTTGTCAACATGTGTATTGAAACTGCTTTTTCTTGGTTTATCCTCATCTTTTAGTTTTATTTGTGGTAGTTCTGCCTGCTAGGACTGCTTGACTCTATCGCTAATAAATAAATTAGCTTTTCTTTTATAGTTTCTGCATTTAATATCTTGATCACCTGAAGAAGAATAGTTTAAGTAAATATAATTAAAATATATACAAATATTCAGGTAATAAAGAAGGATATAAAACAAAAAGTTAAATTATCTTTTTTCCCTTTCCATAAATTATGGTCCTATATAGAAGAGTATCTCCTTTTAACCATTTATGTTTTTATTTCTTCTAATGGTTGCCCTATAATGACTCTAAATAACACACATACACTTCCATTTCTCTATTTACCAGCTCTGCATAGTAGATATCGATTTCTTACTATGAGAGATGTGATATTTTAATTAACTTATCCCTTCCTTTTCTTCTCTCCTCCTCTTAAATTCTATGAGAAATATCAGTTTTGTTGTTAGTACCTTTAAAACTTTCAGTAATATACTTCAACCTCTATTTCTTGATTTATCAACTTTATATAGTATGCCTTAACTAAGTGGTCCTTTCCTAATGGGGGAAATCACATGTAAAAATGATTATTCTCTGTATTCCTTGGATCATAAAATGACACGTTTATGAAGGAATGATAGTCGAAGCAGGTCTACCTTTAGTAATTTTAATAAAATCAGAGAGATCTATATAAGTAAAATAAAAGTTATCAATCTAAAAGATTATATGAATTATATTTATAAAGCATAGATTACTTGGATTATATAGATTATGGGCCTTTCCAACTATATTGTCTTGTTTACTGTTCTGAATAATTTTATAATGTACATAGAACAACTATTCTTTTATTTTACAGATAAGGAAACAAGCACAAAAAGTTTATGGTTAAATGAAGTCACTGTAGTCATCTTCCAAGTTTTGTTTGGTTTTGTTTCTGTCCAGCATCCATCTACTTTTCCTGTTATTACTCTAGGTAATAACTCCACTGTCTCATAGTCTTAGTTCATATGCTTCCAAGTGAAACTGATTACACCTTTGAACTCATGAAGTGCATGACTTAGACCTGAGCAGCACATTTCCCTGGCCACAGTGATCAGTTCTAGGTAGATCTGGAATGGCATCAGAATCTATAAAGTATACTGAAATTTGGGCTGGGAATAGCAAGACAGAGATTCTTGCTCTATTCTCCTGAATAATGTGATGGTAGCCATCTGGTTACCAGGTGAGGGAGCCAATTCTGAAGAAGCTGAGTGAGGAAAGAAAGAGTCTTGCTCATTTCATCAGATCCTTTCCTGAGCCATTTCTATTCCTGCTTGTCAGTTACATCAGCCAACACAGATTTCCTTTTTGTTTACCCAGGTTGGGTTGGTTTCCTGTTCACTGTAATAATTGTACAGTTAATTCATGCAACCTTGACACCAGCTCTTTTGACTTAAAAATAGGCTCTTCTTACTCTATCATGCTGCCTGTGAAAGTAATGTCTTTGTTCAGGGTTCAAACCACAGATCCTTTAGATCGCTTCAGCATATATTCTGCTCTTCTTCCTAGGCTATTAAACATTTTTTAGAAATGCAAATCCATCACGTAGAATTTATTCATTCATGAACTAATATGCATATTTTTGCATGCTATATTCTTTATATACTTTAAATGACAGTGTGAATCATAGACAAGCTAATTTTAAAACTCTTATGTTAAGTAATAGTACTCTTATTTTAAGATAAACAATTCTGGATCATTTTAAGACATACAGGTACCACCCACCACCCACCACTGTGTAAAAAAGTTGTGGCCATCAAATTCAGCTAGAAATAATTGTCTGAAAATCAGAGCATACTAACATTTAAAATTTTAAAAATACTCAAACTGAACAGGATAATTTTTAAAGAAGGAGATTTGCTTGTGGAAGATGGGATGGTAAATGAAAGTGTGTGGCTATTCCAAAGGGGCTCTGGGAGTATGTCCAAGGGCCATAGTGGCCAATGATTTGGGTTTTTTATTGTATTTGAATTCATATCAAAATGTATAACTTTTCTTTTCCATGGTACAAAAAGAGCTTTATCACTATTCCTAAACTAAACCAAACTAAACTATAAACAAAAAACTTCCACAAACGTGGAAATAAAAAATGGAAAACACAAAAGAGATTTTCATTTGTTCTTTTAAGATGCATTTTAAGTACATAGACTTTGTCTTCAAAAAGTTACTGTCTAGAAAGGCAAATACACCTGTAAACCCAAGATTGCATTTTTGTGCCAGAAAGGAATTGGTGAAGTTACAGTGCATGGTGAAATAGAGCCTCAGCACATGACCTGATGAGTCCTAAAAAAAGGAGACAGAAGTAAGCGGTGATAGACTTGATGAGGTAGAAAAAGAAGCTGGGAAGAATAAACATTGTGTGTGTAAAGGCATGAAGGTACCAGCCAGACTGTGGTGTCAAGACACAATATGTGGTTTAATGTGAAAGAAGAGAAAAGCAGAGAGACAAATATTTTAACTGCTAATATGAAACTCATAGAAAATATTTAAATGATTTTGAAGTAGGGTTTTTCTAAGGAAAGTAGAAAACAGATGAAAGAGAGAGATGAAAGGAAAGAATGGAGCATTAAAAGGAAAGAAAATGTGTGTGTAAATAGATATATAAAAAGAGATCATCATCTGTGCTGTAAACTGAATATAAGAAGCAAGTGAGAAAGCAAGAAAAGTGGAGTACAAGACATGAGCAGGATGCAGGAAGTGGTCAGTACCAGACAAACTGGTAGACACAGTCCAGACCAAGGACAGCATGGGTTTGTCCACTCAGTAGAGATCATGGGAGGCCCTGTTGGGGTTCAAATGCACCAGGCAGAAGAAAGATGTTTTTTCTGTGTGTGTCAAGTATTCCGAATTTAAGATTACCTTTATTTTAAAGGTGGACCTCATTGAGGTCACTCTGAATTGCCAAAGCTGAGGAGCATAAAATTTTGGCTATGATAATAAGTGTCTCCTGCCTAGGAAGGAAGAGATCATGCATGGATAGAGTAGAAAAGGCATTTCCAGTAATTACTGCATATGGACCTGAAGTAATACTAAATAGACTGTTTTCAAGGGCCCTAGGCTCTTGCTCAATCAACAGCATCAACAGTCCTCCTTGGAGTCTGCATTTTTAATAGAGAACTACCGTGAATAGAAGTGCTTCAAGTAGACATGCCAAACTTTCCCTCTGGTGTAGCTGTGTGATTCTGTGATTCTTTCCCTACTTATTTGTGTTTTAGTGGTTTTGCTCCTTGCTTGGCCCTTTACAACTTGGCAGCTCAGGGAGTGAAAAGGAGGAACTTAAAAGGTTTTTAGATATTTTAACTCCAAATGTTCCTTTAATATTTGTATTTCTTGGACAGGGATTCCTGATGTCCTAATTAATTGTTCTCTGTGTTTCTTTAAAAGCATCCTTTAGCATTTATGAATCTGCCATGGCTTTTGCTTTTAATTTGCATTCCCTGATATTTTTCTTTAGTGCAAGAAAGGACTTCTCGGTGGCCAGATGAAGTACAAATTTATTCAGAGACTCTCGCCTGAAAGTTGTTGAATTCATGGCAGCTCTGGAGCTGCAGCTTTGACAAATGTCAGCTGGCTAGAAAAGGAGAGCTTCTCCATTGTTTCCTATTCCTCTATGTGAGAGCTGACTTTTAAAAACTCTTTGTTACTTCACAATACATGTTCAAATGTATTTGAAGTAATTAACACCCTGAAGCAATCTTGTTGTCACGTTTAATTATCAGATAGACACTTTCCTTTGGGGTATTTGACAGGTGCCCAAAATGTTGTTCTTAATCTAAAACCAGAGAGACCCTCTGATATAGTGAAAGCCACCAAAGTGGCACTTATTAAATATAAATGGTAAGTGTCTAAAGAAAAGGTGAGAAAAGAGCACTAGTTCTCATCTCGAAAAGAAAATTCTTCCAGGACCAAGGAAAAATTACATTAGATCTTAGTTGAAACTCCATCAGTTTCACTTGTCACGTGGTGATTTAAAGATGTGTGTGTTCCTATAACGTATTACATTTGCATTGAGAAATAAAAAGAATATTCTAACTCTCAAGTTCTATCTCCAGTTTGCCAAACTTACTGTAAATATAACAGTTTCTATTAGTCTATTATCTGGAAAATAATTTGTATAAGAAAAAAATTTAAATAATATTGATTTGAAATGAAAAAAAGGTCATTTATGTGCATTTTAGAAACCCTAAGTGAATCAGCTAAATATATACACGTTAAAAAAAATATTACCCTCTAGGTATTACCTTATAATAGGCTGGAAACATGAAACCCATTAATAGTGTTAGAAATTAGTTGCCTAATGAATTGTACCCACTACTGGGGATTTTCTGTGGTAACAAATCCTTAAAAGCTAGCAATTGCCTATATCTTTAGGAAATAAAAAAAAAAAAAATACTATTAAAGCCACTAGGAATCATCACCAAATGGAAGCATATTTCACATGGTCAAAGAAACATTGACTAAATTCTGGTACTTACTATGTAAGGACTATGGCCACTGCATCATTCAATACACTCTCTCCGAACAAGAGTGTGTACAAGTCGGGGTCAACATGCAGTTCATGAAAGATGGCCAGCACTGTCACTAGGAAAAAAACACACATGCAAATATGCAGAGTTAGCATAGACACAGCCACGAACCTTTAAAAATCATTCATTAAATTCTCATCTCAGATCCATCCTCTATACCCATCCTCTATACTGGATCTTTATTTTTAAAAAATCTGATTGGTGACTCCCCTGCTTATGGATTTCTCTGGGCTCCCCACTACTTACAAAGAAAGTTTGAGTTCTTTGGTACAAGTCTCCCATAATCTACACCCTGTGCCTATCCTTTCTTACCTCCCTCAAGCCACACCGAACTTTACATAATTTCCTTCCAAAAATCATGCAGTTTTTTAACTATCTTTGCACTTTGATTTCCTCTGAGATCAAGGTCATCTATAAAGATGGACTCAATGTTCCTAAGAACAAGATCTAAAGACTTGTTTCTGGTGGCCTGCTGCATGGCTACTATATCCCACATACTTGTATGGAGCATCTGGGAGTACAGCAGGACAATAATAATCACACACTATTTAGTGTCTTGATATTTGAAATAGTTATGCCAAGTATGAACAGCAATCATTAGGCAAATGATCCATTCCATTCATTGCATTGACTGCCAAAGGGGGAAAAGGGTTGGTTGAAAATGATACTGATGGTAAATTTTTAAGACAGAGTGGACATTTTGATTTCTATTCTTTCTTTTCCTATTTCATGCACTGTGAAGTTAATAACTATGTTGTAAACAAGATTGCTATGGGGAAAGAAAAAAATCTGGGTTTGGAGGTCTTGTAAGTAGGGTCAAGAAGTTTGGTGCATATCCTGCTGCAATGGGGAGCCATGGAAGGATTTCAGTCAGAAGAGTGACACTACCCAATTCAAACTTTGGGGGGAAAGGCTCAGGCAGCAGGGCAAAGAGCAGCATGGATATGTAGTTGGTGGCTTTTGCAAATGTCTCTGCAAGAGATGAGCTGAACCTAGACAGGAGGAGTCCTCCATTAAGGCTCTCAAACTTCTCCACATCCATCACGTTGACTTCTGATAGGTCAATGACCACAGTGCTTTGGACATTACCTATTCATTGGTTTTCACCTTCTCTGTGTGTCACTAGCCCTTAGCACAGTGCTAGAATATAGTAAGCCTTTAATGAGTGAATGAATAAAAGATAATGTCAGGAAGGATAAAGCAGAGGAGATTATACCCTCAGACATTTAGGAAGGAAAATTGGTGGGTGTTGGTGCTGGAGAGACAGCAAAGAGTGATTCTGGGTTTCAATCCTGGGTAACTGGTAGATGGGGCTGCATAAGAGAAATTAGTTTGTAGACAGGGATGGTTAGTAAGTTTGGTTTTGGACATACTGACTTAAACAGACAGGTGTAATTTCAAGTGTAAATGTCAATAAGAAAGTTGGAAATGAAAGGCTGGAACTATGAAGAGTTATGGCAGAAGAAAGAATTTGGAGGGAACATAAAGCCACGAGTATGGCTGAAGTTGCCTGGGCAAAGTATATAGAAAGAGAAAAGAGTTTATAAGAGATCCTTGGGGGACACTTACAGCTAAGGGGTGAGTAGAGAAAAAGAAGCATGAAACACACAGGGGGTATATTTGCCAAACCTGACTCTAAGAACAAGTCAGCTGGGAACCATATCTATCGTGACTTTCTGTAAATTTATTTTTATTTACTAAAAATTATCCTAGAAGAAGGATTATTAAATGCAACAACTAGATTTGAGATAGCAGAGACAACAGAAATACAATGTCATGAATTGGCATGACAATCAACCAGATCCCATTTTATCACATAGAATCAATTTCATCATTCTAGCTGAATAGGTCCTTAATCATGATAGGCAAAATGGCAAAGATGTACTCTCTACTAGTGTACTAACATTTGTCACAACTTATAGCCTTTGCAGGTGACAGTGGTAGGATAGCAATCTCCTCTGCTAAGTAATCTCTCTCCTTTTTGTATAGAGTTAAAACAAAGAGGCTTCAATTGGGAGGGGGTGGTAAGTAACAATATTTTCCTTTTGCTAGGATCTTGTGGAATAAAAGTAAACTTTTTCTTAAACTAGAAAATTCTATTATGGCCACTCTGTTAACTTTAGTCTTTGTAGCTGCTTATTTATATTTCCAAGCTCTGAAGATGACTTGCAGCTGATCTGCACTCTCAGAGAGGTTTCCTAGGCTCACAAATAGAGATACGAAACCCTAGGTTTCTTTCCCCACCTCTGATTATAAAGTCTACTCTATGCTGGGATGTACTCTGCTTCTTTTCAGGGACAGCTTTGGGTCTTTAGAGTGAAAAGCTTTTAATTGAATATACAGTTTTGCTCACAACTGTTCTGACAATCCTATAATTCCTTCAGCACAAAGAACTGAACTCTACTTCATAAACGTTATCCCACACAAAAGAGAAAGCTATTACTTTGTACATTCCTATTTACCCCATGAAGAAATGGAATAGCTTCAAAATGAAGCCAGGCAGTGTGTCCTACAAGAGGGAGTATTTTCTGAGACCACAAATGAGTTGAATAGATGAGTCAGGAAATTAGCCACCTACTCTTGCTGCTGAGCTTGGATCTTTTAAAAATCTCATTTAATTAGCTTGCTGGAAGGGCCCAACGTCCAAGATTCCTTGTGGCACCTTCCCAGGAGAGAATCTCTTGGAAGAGCTGTGGACATTCTTACACCAGCTCTGCCCAAACCTTGCTGGGTTTGTAAGGGCAATCAAGGCCTGAGGCTGGGCTAAATGCAGTGTCTACTTAGATGAGCCTTCTTATGACAATACGAGAAGAATACACCAGACACCATGTGGATAGCAAGGGAAAAAGACGTAATCTGATTTCTCAAGCCTCTGATTTTATCAGGAGATTTGGTTACTTTTGCCTTTGTCATACTTTAATTCCACTTAGTGGCTAGTTCCAAGGCTCCACTTTGGGCTTGGGATTCCTACTCTATACACTTTCTTCCTACCTATTAGCTAGAGGAAAATCTACTTTGTCTCACAAATTGGCAATAAGGGATATAAGCCCATATAACCTATGCTCAAATAAATGAACACAGATACACACACACAAAGACACACACACACACACACACACACACACACACACACACACACACAAATTATCTCCAGGTGAGAGCAGTGGGTGATTGAGAAGTGCTATGGAATCATTGGAGATATCTAGAAAACAGTTTTATCAGTTAAATAGCAAGGGGCATGGGGTAAATGAATGATGAGGTAGCAATACAGACTGCACTTCTGAGAAGCTGGTGATAAGGGAAGGAAAGAGAAAAAAAATAGCTATAGGGTATAAAGCCCAAATGTAATAAGCATACTTGGAGATTACAGATAATGACTATCTGGCCCCATCAGTATCTCAATGTGTTAACTTTTAAAAGTTTTTTTTTTTTCATTTTTTTTCTACTGCTAGTTTTTTAACTGCCCATTTTTCCAATGTTCTTGCAGTCACTTCTAAGTCTCCAGGGTGATTTAGTGACAGTCCCTTCCCCAGAATCTCCATTAGCAGATCTCCAACCCATATATTCCTGGTGTTTCACAAGGAATTTAAATAGTATTTTAATGGAACAACTCTCAGCAACCTGGCACAAGATCTGGCTGGGTCTATGGACAACACCACACAATAGACTCTAACCCTGTTGTTCTAAGTCTTTTCAAAATGCTGGCTCTCCTTGGAGAGTGCTCTCTGTGGTGTTCTGTGAAAATCAGTGTGTATGTATGACACTTGTGCCCTACACGCGGAGAATAAAAAATATCTCAGGCTTGTGCAGCTGAATCATGTCAATCCTTACAGGTGGAAAACCCTGGTATCTCATAAACACAGTAGCATTTTTCCATTTCCAAAAGTGATTATTGGGAAAATGTGTTTTATTTTTCACAGAGGGTGAGTGGAGGAGGAAATTGTCCTGCAACTTCTGAAATATCGTACATGGTGAGATTTCAAGGTGAGGCTTCTAAAAGAGTTGCGGTATCCTGCTACAGGCTGGAATACTGGAATTATTTTCAGCCTAAACCTTCTCAGTGAAGACTTAGCATCAAAATCAGTGCATGGATTGGTTTTGCTTGTCAGCTTCTCCAGTTATACTCTAGAAATTATCCTCTAGAAATACAACTGGAAAGCCTACCCTTCTGAAATAGATTAGAGGAACAATGCCAGATCTAGAAGGCTAATCATTAGATGTCACTTTGTTGAGGTTATTCTAAATTAGAAGTTATATAAAACATCATGAATGATTTAAACCTAAAGCATTGCAATTTTATTTTGGCCATCAATATGATTTACTATTTGGATACAAAGTTAGTAGTGGAGAAAACACTATATGCAAGCACACTATTGCAGCCCTCCTCACCAGGGATCCCTGGGAGAAACAACCCTTAATACCCCAAGGCAACAGTTTTAAAATATGGTCCAGGGAACTCTGGGGCTTCTGAGCCTTATCCTGGAATATCCACAGGTTTAAAACTATTTCAGAATGATATAAAAATGTTACTCACATTTTTTATGTTTATGCTTTTATCTGTGCACAGTGGCATTTTCCAGGGCTCTATGGTGTGTGATAGTGCAATTGAATGAAGAAGCAGATGTGAGACTCCGGCTGTCTTCTATTACCTCACACATTAAAGAGATTTGTAAAAATGTAAAACAATGTCGCTCTTCTCAGTAAATTTCTTTTTTGTTTTGGAAATAATTTATTTTTTTTTGTAAAAATATGTCATTTAATATATAAATGATTTATGATTGTTATTTCAAATAAAACAATAAAATATGTTTAAAATTTTAAAGATCTAATATGGTAAATATTGATAGTATAACACACATAAACAAAAACTCTGTGGGTCTTTCCTAACTTTGAAAAGTTGTAAGGAGGTTGTGACATCAAAAACCTTGAGAACCAATTTCCTAAGGCATTTGTTGTATGTAACGAATTAACTTATATCCTATGCCATCAAGGATGATACTAGCTAAGCATAGTCTTTGGGAGATACAAAAAAATGGTCCCTCAAATAATTTTCTGTAGAGCTTAATTCTCCCGTTGGAGTCCTGTTAAGAAAGGCTCCCTCAATCTTAATATCTTTTGCCATATTAACTCCACCAGCATATTTCTGGAATCACATTTCTGTCATTAGCATTTGTATCTATTTAAGTCCTTTCTAAGACAGAGATCTGTAGACAGATTTTTTTCTTCAATACATAGATGCATAGTCAAAACATTGACAATCACACACTCTTTCCCTGACTTCAAACATGGCTGAATGGTGTTCCAGAATAATCTACTTCCTCTTTTCCTTAAAAACCAGAAGTATAGTTCTTAGCAGTCACTGAGAGTATAAAAAGGTCATCAGAAGATCATGAGGTTTGACACATTAACATATAAAGTTTGGAAAACGAGAAACCTGAGAATAAATCTGGAGTTAGGGGGATTTTTCTAGATCCCTTGTTTGGGAACTTATGAGATAAAAGCTGCTGGCACATTAGCAAGTGCTTTAAAATTTTTCCCTAAGTTACCTGCAACAGGAATATTCTAAATTTAACATGAGCTCAGAACATAAACATTTAACAAAGACCCAATTTTCTCACCAATGGGGTTTAACAAGCCATGGAGCAGTTTGATGGGGAATCTGCAGTATGCCCAATATCTGAGTGAAGATGACTCACCCTGTGTACAAGCATTCTCCAATCAGGGTTATTATTTATACATTTTGCCATTTTAAAAATGAATGTGGTAGACAAGGGTTCACTTACAAATCATAAAACAAAGCCAGAGAAAAGTTCAGTGGAGCCAAAAGCAGCTAAAGTTTGGATGGATCACCAAGAAATCAATATTTGGAGGTAAAAAATATCACTATGCCCCGTTAAGTGTAATAACTGTAAAGAAAGAGCCAATTGTATTTGTCATGATCATGGTACACATAAAATTAGTGGACTTCACAAACAAATTTTTCAGATGTTTTCGCAGTTGTATTACAACATCATTTCCCAATCTGTGGATTAAGATCTAGAGGGACATTACAGAAAATTTTCAGAGTGGAAGGTGAATACCCCTGTTTTCTAAGCAGACTGGCAAAGCTGCTAAGGGTGAATCAGAGTAATATTGAGAGAAATAAATACTGGACCTGCATGACAGGAAGAGAGGAATTGTGTGAATTCACTCATTCTTGTCATCACTCTGTGTGGAAGTCTAAAAAATGCCCCTTACCCCACTTAAAGAAATCCATGCACTGATGCCTAGAAGCTGTTCATATGTTATCTTACATGCAAAAGGGATGCTGCAGATGTAATTAAGGTTACCGTAAAACAGGTAGATTATGTTGGATTATTTGGATGGCTCCAACGTAATCACATGAGCCCAAAAAAGCAGATAAATTTGTTTGGAGTCAGAGGAGATGCAGCTGAGGAGAAGGCAGAAGAGAGACTGAAAAAAAAGGGAAGTCAGGAAGTTTCCAAGTGTGAGAAGGATTTCATGCACTATTGCTAATCAAGCTGTTGGAGCTCTCTTTCAAGGGCCAGGGAGACCACTGGAGCCAAGGGTGTCCCCAGCTTTTAGCCAGCAGGGAAATAGAGACCTCAATCCTACACTACAAGAACTTGATTTCTGCCAACAACCTGAATATGCCTGAAAGTGGATTCTTTCTAGAGCTTCTCAATAAAAGCCCAGTTAGTCAACATCTTGATTTTGGCATTGTGAGACTTAGAGTAGAGAACCCAGTTGAGCCAGCCTGGACTACTGACCTACAGAACTGTGAGATTAGAATTCTGTGTTCTTCTAAACTGCAACGTTTGTGGTAATTTTTTAAAGCAGCCCTAACAAAGAAATACATTCTGCTTCCCTCTTACAAGAGGAACTACAAAATGATGGACGAGCTAATCTCCCAGGCATTTGATTTTTTAATACTTGAGTTACTGAGTAGCGATATGGCCAGAATGAGCCATCATAAAAGCATAGTCCTCCCTGCTCCTAACATACCTGACAAAAAAAAAGTCACTTAGACAAATTCATGTTTTAGATCACGCTTAGCAAGGAAAAACCTGGACAAATGAAAAGGCTGTGGGTTTGAGAATACATGTGCCTATGTGGCCCTCTGTGCTGATTAATTATCCATCTGTGTCACCTAAGTGTAATCATTGCACACAGCAGTTCATTTATTTACTCTGAATATATAATTTTTATAGCTTGTCAAATCACTTTGTTTTCCATTGTTTATCCTGTCTGCATTACACTGTTGAGCCCAGTCGCTTAGGAAGAATTGGTGCTGAGATAGGAATGATGAAGTACAAATCAGGATGGAAGGTTAGCACAACTGAGCAAGCCAAGTTTGAGGAGAGCAAGCCAAAAACCACAAAGCAACTCTGTGTTAAAAGCAAGCAGTAGCCATTAATTTTTATGAACTTGTTTGTATTTTATAAATTTTCTACAAGAAGCATGTGTTAGCTTTAGAATTAGAAAGGATAAAATGCCATTTTATGAACTGGCAAAACTTACTGAGATAAAGCATGGACTTGGAGTTTCTTTCCATGACTCAAGGTGCCATATGCGAAGACCCCTCCTCTCTCCACCCATTCTCAGGACTTCCTCCCTGGGCTTCCAGACTGCTGAGCCCTCTGTGTGACATGGCCCTTCCTACAGATCCTTCCTGTCTCTCTGAGTGCTCTCTTCCTTTGTGTTCGGAAGAATAGTCTCTCCTAGTTTCCTGCAACACCTTTAGCTTCTCTTTCTCTCTCTCCTTTGTAAACCCATCCTTTAATACAGATGCTGCCCAGGAATACCACCTCAATTCCCTTCTCACTCTACCAACTATCCCTGGGCACCCTCATCCACACCCATTAATCTCAATCACCAGCCCATCCCTTCCTCTCTGTCAGCTACAGACTCCCCTATTCAGCCACTTCCTAGATAATTCCACCTGTGTTCTCCTGAAACACTTATTAAGCACAAAATGTCTGCCTGGCACTGGGCATGGATATTCTACAGATTCTCCACTGTTTAACCAGTCCCAGTCAATCTGCTGCTCTTGTTCTTGAATTACCAGTCTCAGTGAATATCATTATCACCAACTCAGAAGCTTTTTATTTATGTTAAAAAAATGTTGTGATTTTCTTATTTGCAAAGGAGAAATCTCTGGATCTAGAGGATATAATATTGAGAGGCGAGCTACACTTTGCAGTTCAGTAGTTTTTAAGGTCAATCAAGGAAAGCAAAAGAAACCAGTTCCAGAGGTGAGATACTGCAGCATGAACTAGCTTTGTCATATCCAAAATTTTAGCCCTCTACAGTAACTCTTTATGGACTGGAAAATAATATAAGAATGCAGAGATTCAGTCGCAGATAAATGTACTTTCTTATATCAAAGCAGCATTTAAAAAAAAACAACTCTCCAAAGTGGCCTGCAAACATTGTAACTTTCCTTTGAATTGGTCTTTCAGATAAAAAGTTGAGCATCACTGTTATTGTCGAACAGACTGTTATTGGTGAACAACCTATGCATTCATCGATGCTTTTGATAGTTTCTGGCAAGCAGAAGGCATTTAAATCTGTTCATTGAATGAGTGAATGAATGAATGAATGAATGAAAGAAACTTGAAGGTCACATACCATATGACTAACTCCTTGAGGATCAGACCAGCTCCTGCTTCGCTTATATTATTCCATTGTGATTAGTCGCTTCTTTGCCCACTCATAGACCTGATACCACTAACTATATAAAGCTGTCTCCATCTCAGTTCAAAATAATAAATTGAACAACACAACATTTTTTTTTTTATCTGTAGTACCCAGGTAAAATATCAGCCATTGTCCTTTCTTGGCTGTGTTCTGGAAGGAAGGAAGCTACTTTTCAAGGAATCTTAACCTAAGGGGCCCCCGTGAGGAGGTTTCGTAGAGCAAGGAGACTCATTCCTAGTATGGACTACTAGTAGTTACTGTCCCTGCTCCCTAGGCATCTTACCCTTAAGGAGGCACTCACTTTCTGGGTGGTACTGATTCTGCACTTGCATGACACTGAAAGTTGTCCCACTGCCCTGTGGTTTTGACCTCAGTCAGCCAAGCTGAGCTCCATAGAGAGCTAGAGAGCCTCTTGTCTGAAAAAAATACTCTCTAAGAAATTTCCAAATGTAATTTGCCACAAAGCTCAATATCTTCTTTAACACATAAATGGAATGTATGGGCTGGATACTGACTTTCAAAATGTCTGTCCTGCAGGTCTATCTTTGAGCATTGCTGAGAATGAACTGCTTTCATTTAAATAGGGCCATTCTGTTCCCCTAAAACAGCAAGCCAGAGAGATCTGTCAGCCACAGCTGTTTCCCAGCTGTCTCTGGAGCAGTTGCATTGCTTCAAACAGATTTTCAGTGTTTTCTTGAAATCTCATCCTCAGGACACCTGGAATCTCGTATTCACTTTCAATATCCTGAAGCATTTATAATAGTTGGTTGTTATCTATTATCTTCTTCAATTCTGTTCTGTATTGCTGACTTTCATAGTTGGGCTTCCAATTTCTGAAGTGAAGTCTTTGTGCTGAGATTTTGCTATTCATAACTCTGTCCCAAAGTAGAGATAATGATTGGGAACTTGACTATGATGTCAGACTAATCTGTGTTTTTATCCCAGATGTGATGCAAACTTGGTAATCTTGAGCCAGTTATTTAACCTCACAAAGCTTTCAGTAAGCTTCGTCAGTAAAATGAAGATAAACATATTCCTTCTCTCATAGACTTTTAGAGAATGATTAAGTGGGATAATTTATGTAAAGTCTCTGGTGAATAGTAGCTCAACTAATGGCAGTTACTATTACTGTTATTATTTATATCATCAAAATCATCAGTGTTTGTTATAAAAAGAATGACAGCTTCTATCTGTGTGTTTTCCCTTTGATACTCAAAAGTGACTTCCAGAGGGAAAAACAGATATTATCAAGCAGAAAAGTGATGAAACTCTTCTCTGCCTCCCTCTCCCTCTCACAAATTACCTCTTAAAATTCTGCATTTGGAAAGAACACTAAATTCTTATATAGTGTGCACTTATTTTCTTTCTGAGTCTCAGGGTCCCCATCTAAAAATGAGGTTGAGTGAGATTGTCTTTAAGGTCCTTCCAAAGTTAAAATTCTGTGATTCTCAGACCCAAACTCCAATTGTAGACTCCAGATGTGGAGTTTTAATATTTTCCTAATTTTTCAATCAGCACTCACATGCAGGACTGGGATTAGGGGTTGCAGAGCAGCAAGCACAAATAGTATCAAGGACAAATGATCATGAGTTTGACTTCTCTGCATGACTGACCCCAGGATTATCAAGCCAGGAAACCTCTGATGAATATCTGAGCCCAGGCAGATCTTGGTGGTGTTAAGCAGGTCATGCTGCCTATAGATCTGGATGGGAATGAAAAACCCCTACTCTAGGGCAATCTCTTTATTGGAAAGAAACATGGTTCATGGTTCTTCCAACTCACATTTTACATTCTTCTATAAAGGAAAATATTGTCTTGGGGTGAGGAAGTTTTCCCAGAAACCTCCTTCTACCACAGTGGTAGAGGGATACAAGAGGTCTTTCCTCTGTGCTTACAAAGCTGTCTAGACTACCTCCGGTTTACCTTTTAAACTTACCGCCATTTTATCACCATCCCCCTTTACACTGGGGAATCTTAAGGGCAGGATCTGTGTCTGGTTTATCACCCCCCTCACTCTGTTACTCCTATTGTGCCTAGTACATAGCAGGTGCTGAATAAATGTTTGCTCAATGAAATAAATACTAAAATGAGAACTTGACTATTGGTTTCATTTCATTGGTTTCAGTGCTAAGCCTGCTACTGAATATTGATAATGCTTTGTCTCCCCTCTCTGCCACTTATGAGCCTTGTAAACTAAAATAAACCACTTAAATTTAAAATCTCAGTTTTTTAGAATGGAGATAATTGACTGGCTATAGTGATAATCATATCAGATGATAGCTGCATGCATACTTAGGTAATGGTTGTAATTACTAGATGACACACTTTTCAGATAGGAAAATTCATATGGAGTTTTTAATTTGCTGCCAATTTGTGGCTTTGAGTTGCTTCTAAATACTGACTCAAGTGCACTATGCTTTGATGGATAGAAGTAAGAACGTCACTGATTTTAGAACTGGCTTCAAGCTAGCTAAAGTCAATAATATATTTTGATCACATAGATGTTAGTGTCTTGCAAAAAAACACAGTCTAGTTACAAACAGAAATAGAAATTCTGGGTTTTGGAGTACTCTTCCATTGACTTACTATAAAATTCTGAGAAAATCCAAAAATTTCTCCGCTCCTCAATTATTTCATATAAGAAATGGATTCTCTCTACCCCAGAAAATTATATGAAAATAACTAAAATGCTGTATACAGAAGCTACTTGAGTTATTTGAAAGAGATGCATAATATAAATTCAAGCTGTTATTTTTATTTCTGAGTAAATTCGCTCAAGAATAGAATCTGGGTTTATATGATGGTGTTTTATAAACCTGGGTTTATATACAGGCTTTACATTGAAGCTATTCCAGGGTGCTTAACACGGAATTGGATAGACACATAGAAAAAAACATAGTCAAGTACTATTAAACAACACTGTGTGGAGGTTTGAAACACAGATGGCATAGTGAAAATGGCTGGTCTGTCTACAGTACCTAGAAGCTTTCTGCTTTCAATGGGAAGTACGCTGCTCTAATATTCTCTGACTTCCTCAGAGTTGTAATTCCCTCCCTCACCTGCCCCCTGCCCCCACCACTGCCATGCCAGCCCCCAAACCAGAATTCAGTGAAAGCATATGAAAAGACCCTGAATGTTCCCTCACTGCTTCCCTTCTCCCATAGCAATACTAGTACAACACTGCTCTACTGAAAGTAGAATCATCCACATTTCTCTACAGATAACCAGGCAAATGATTCAAGGACATGAACTTTATACTGTGTGAGTGTTTCTTTTTTCAGAATATGGGCATAAAATCATCTCAATCTCCTCATATGCTGCTTAGCAGATAGTAAATGAATGTTGTCTTTGTTTTATAAGCCAAGTCTGATACTGAAGAAACTGCTTAGTAAATTATGTACTTCTTATTTCTTGCCTGTGAATAAAAAGTTATTCAGTTATCTCTTGAATTCCTATATAGAAAGTGGGTAACACTAGTGATGAAAAACCACAAACTTAGTGCAGTCCAAAACCCTAAAATACAGAGGCAGAGGGGGCCAGACATGAAAAAGAACAATATAGATGACTTTAAAAGGAAGACACAATCCAAACAAAAGTAAATAATGAAGACCATAATTAAATATTGAAGAACAACACTGAAGATAGAGTGTGATCAAAGGGATTGAAGGAAAACCAAACTAAAAAATAAAAATTCTCCTGATTACAACAATGTTAGTAATCATTTCTTTCATGTTAAAATAAACACACAAACAAACAAACAAAAAATACTAAATTCTAAACAGAGGGTTCAATGACAAATGAAAAAAATATGAGAGACAGCCCAATTAAGTCACCCTTACTGGAGAGGCTTTTCTCCAAAAATAACAGTTCTGCTTTTAATTATAGGTTCTTGGGTCTGTTAATCAGCTATCTTCTCAAGGATAAGTTCAATGCAAATAACAGAGAAGGATTCAAGAAAATGCCCTGTTTAATTAAAAAGAATTTAATTAAAAATACTTTCATACACATGACCAATCACCATTATTTATGCAGATGTTCCTTCATGCTTCTTTAGAAAGGCTCTTTTTCTTTCCCTCCTCCCAGCCCTTTAATATGCTTTTCTGCAAAAACTACTGTGAAATGAGAAGCACTATGATTGGTAGTTAATATCTATTTTTATCAAAACAGCAGTGTAGCTTGCACATCTCCTGTGCAGCTGTAACCATAGTAACCTCAAATAGAAAGGGTCTTCCGATTATCAACATGATCAAAGGTAAGATAGTTCATGAGCTTCTAGAATAGTTACACTGAAGCAAACTTTAAAAGATGAAGATGGCTTTTTCCCCTTACAACTTAAATGTTAAATGAAAATAATAACTTGCGAGTATGGTGTATAAAAATGTCTTTCATTTTGGAAGATTCTTACTTGCTTAAGGTGTTAAAAGCATAAGAAAAGTAAACTCAGTGCTACGCATTTGTCCAGTGCTTCTATCTGATTATGCCAAGGAGACAATAATAATCATCTTGCCAAATCGGAGAATTTATTACAAGTAACACTTGGGTTCCCTACAGGATGAGAAGCCATATTTTGTGTCCGTGTACTCAGAATATGACTATGGGCAATGGTGAGTGTAGACATACATTACGTGGGACAAGCTATAGTCAATGACTCAGGGTATGAACTGGCAGTCAACGTACGAAGAGAAAGAGCCTTTAATTAGAAAAATAGTGGAATTGGTTTGAAAAAGCAGTGAAATACTAACCCAAACACAAAACTGAATTTGGCTTTGAAATTTGTGATTGGGATAGAATGGGGTGGAGTAGAATGGGTGAACAGGAAATAAAAAGCTAGAACACCCATGCTCAATTATTCTATTAAGGGAACTATGATTTATATAATCCAGAAGCTATTATACAAGCTTTTATACTACTTTTTGTAATGCCTGATATGACTACTGGAGCAACATCAGAAAGCATAGGAAAACAATTTTGTATTTTAAATATTTAAATATATAGCAGATATTGTAAAAAGTAGAGGATCTATATGAGGATAAATAACATATAATTAATTTTTTCTTTTAAGCTCTTTACATTTATGACTTGCCATGGAAATGGGTGGACAAGTAAAGAAAAATCATGAGAAAATTACTTCATCATGGCTACTTAGGAAAGAAGGAATATCTGACAATTTTATGTTCAATCATAAGTGAATAAGAATTTTATAATAGTGTTATCTAAAAAGCCAATAAATTTCCTTGGGAGAACTCGTTGTTAGTAATATTTTACTTATTAATACTTACCAACTTACAAATAATTTTCTATATAGCATTTCATTTTATCTTACAGCAATTCTGTGAAAAACCAAAGGCACTTTCTGTTTTGTTTTATTTTTACAGTATCTATTTTAAAGACATGGACAGTGAGGTTCAGAGAAGTTAAAGCGTTAAAATGTGGTGCTCCATTTATCCACAACACTAATCTTGCCTTAATGAACAGACACTTGCAATATCTAGGATGATTTGGCCACTGGAAAGTTCTATCCTGACCTCATATTTTAGTTAACTCTCCTACCCCATCACATGCCTATTTTATTTTTAGTGGCAGTTCCTCTTGGGATTGAAAGTTTATGATCCATTCCTAACTGTGATCCTTTTATTCAGAGAATTCCCTAGCAGCGCTTTTAGGTGCTTTTAATTCACAAGCATAGGAGCTGGTGACATGTCTCCAGTGCCCTAGCTCACACTTCTCTTTGAGTCTAATTTGCCCCAGAATTAGAGCGACACCTAGCTGTAATTTTAGGTAGCACATGCTGGGTAAGCTGGAATATGAAAACCACCAGGAGACAGCAGGACTGGTAGCATTCAGGGATGAAGTCCCTACACTCCCAGGTGAAATTCTGAAATTTTATAGCAACACTTTCTACACTTCTGCTGTGTCCTGGGAACTAGAACTTTTGCGGTTCACATTCTCGGAGGTGGGAACACATATGATGGGGGAAATTTATCTTTATTATGATTATGCTAAAATGTAAGATGTGCCATCCCGGAAATTCCATACACGTCCTACAAGTACATGAACTGATATTTACCTCAGCCTAAAGACATCAGTAGTGAACCTACTCACTTTCTATAATTCATTACGTTTACTCAGAAATGCAAATATTTCACTCATCAATTTTTATATTCATCAGGTCTCTGGACTAGCATCATTAGCTTCAACTGGATACCTGTTAGAATTGCAGTTTTGGACCCCATCCTACATCTACTAAATCAGAATCTCTGGAGGTGGAGCCAAGTAATCAGCATTTTAATAAACTCTCCAAGTGAGTTTTATGTATGCTTCAGTTGGAGAACCACTAACATAGAGCAGGAAGTGACTTCAGGAATCATCTAATTCTTCTAACAATATATATGAAAACTAAGCTTACAAAGGTTAATTGGCCCCTGACTTACACAGTAACTTAGCAAGAACTAAGCTAGACCTCAGATTTCCCAACTCTCAATAAAAAAAATAGCACGGTGCTACGACACTTGCCAAGTAGAGGCTGTTTGGACTTAGCATTAGCAAAGCAGTGACTTTGACTTTGTATCTATATTCCTCTTGGCTTCGAATTTCAATAAATGAATTATTATCCATGCATTTAATTTAGCCTCCAGACAAAATAATGCCAGAGTGAATTTTCTAAATACAATTCACATGAGCCAGTAGTCTCCTTCTGAAAGCCAACACCCAATGCTCAGGCATCATCAAGCACTTGGGATTCTTAGGACATTTTAGCTCCTTGAGCAAGTCAAAATGTGTGACTTACATGTAATACATGAAGTCACTGATTTTTTTTAACTTCATGGCATGAACAGCATCATACAGAGTTTGAAGATTTTCCTTTAAGATCCTCTCATTACATTTCATGTTTACTAACATGATATTTAAAAATGACTGCTTAATTTTCTTATTTCTATGAAATTTTGAACTTTTCTTTTTATGTACATAGATGTGCTTCCATATAAATGCATAATTATCATCACAATGTATATACTCTGTTAATTTATTTGCTTTTTTATAGTCTTTTTCTTTTTCCTTTTTGACATATCTCCCATTTCCCCATAATTCCTTTCCTAAACGCATATCTCCCCTTCTCCCAAGTAACCCAACTTTACAATCTTGAGAGTTTTCCCATCAGAGATTCTGAGTCAGTAGATCTGGAGTGTGGTCCAAAACAGCAATTCTAACAAGTGTCCAGTTGATGCTAATGGTGCTAGTCCAGAGACCTGGTGAGTATAAGAATTGATTAATGAAATATGTGCATTTCTGAGTAAATGTGGTGAATTATAGAGAATGAAGTAGGCTCAGTACTGATGTTTTTAGGTTGAGGCAAACAAGTCCCGCCTAAATCTCTTTATACTAAAATTCTCTGCATAATAATCACACACATATTTGTTACAGGTGTTAAAGCAGAGGTTTAAACTAAGGAACAAATAAAAAACATTTTCCACAATGAGAAGTACGAATTTAAAGTACTTATCCAAAAACCAGTTATGTTTTCCTTAAACCTCTCACCTACATTAAGAATGTGAAAAGTTCTCTACGCTCTAGCCTAGAGTTTAACATTTGTGAAGGGCATTCTTCTGCTGCTTGTCAGTTGTGAATCTCACACTCTCACATGAGGGGCCAGGGGTATTTGACCCCCATCTCAAGCCTATGGAAAGGGACTTCACCTATACCATCAAACAGCTTAAGATGTGACACTTAGATTTTGGGGGAAACAGTGAAATGCTGTGTGACTCTCATATGAGAAATCTAATAGTCTGTGACTGTCCAGCTGTTCTGATGGGAGCTTATTAGCAATCAAAAAAATATTCTTACTTCATCGCTGCCCCCACTTTGTAGGAGTCAAAAACGACATGTAGCAAAAGTAGATGAGTCACATGAGAAAGAGAGAAGATCTCAACCATACCTGTTCTCCCAAAGGCAGGCAGCCCACTTTCAACAGGTTAAGGGTGGTGGAGCAAAGCCTTAAATTAAAAACTTGTAATATTACATAGGATTGAATATGTAATGATTTGAGACTCTAATTTTCAACTTAAAGACCAAGATTTTATTCCAGCAGGTAGAAAAGAAGTAGCCTCACTGAATTCTTTTAATTAATTCATTATTTATTTATTTATCATTTATTTATTTATTTTTATTAAAATTATTGGGGTGACATTGGTTAATAAAATCAAATAGATTTCAAGTATACAATTCAATAACACATTATATGTATATTATGTGTTCACTACCCATAGTTAAATATTTGACTCCCTTACCCCCACTGAATACTTTTAAAGGAGGCAGTGAGAGAAAAAAAAAAAAGCAGTTTCTATGGTTATACCTCATGACTCTTGCTTTATGTATATGTATACACACACACACACTTACACACACAGAGGCATGGGGATTAGTAATCTATATATAAATATATGAGGCTGTCCACTGTTTTAAAATTTTTGAATATTTTATATTTTTCTCAATTTTGCTTTACAGTCAATAATACCTCCTCCAAAACTCAACTCAGCTGGAAGAACACTAATTTATCCTCTTCAGTGGCTACATGACATGTTTAGATGTCCTACAATCTATCTAACAATTCCCTTATTGATAGAATTCACTTTGCTTCTTTTTCCTCCTCTCCGCTTAAAAAAAATGTTACAATAAGCAGCCCGGCCCAGGTATCCTTAAGAACTAGTGTTAATATTTGTGTGGGAACAAATTCTCAGGAGTCAGATCTCTGGGTCAAAAAGGATTATTTATTTTAAAACCTAGGAGCTGTTGCCAAACTGCTTTCCAAGTCTGTTAATGATTTAAATTTCCACTAAAAATGTGTAAGAGTCCACTTTACCCTGACTGCCTGCCAGCAATGACTGCTACTTGGTGTTATAATTGTTGCCACACTACTAGGGGTAAAATGATATATTGTTACTTTATTTTACATTTCTATGACTTCTGCTGAGTTTGTACAACTTATTAACATTTGTAGCCCAAGTGCACTTGTTCTATGAATTGCTTCTTCACAGTCTTTGCACATTTTTCTGTTATTTATTGCCAGATAGTCATTTAAAAGTGTTTTTTTTTTCTTTTGTATATTAAAGAGATAGTAATACACTGTCCTGATATATTTAAATGCTTCCCCCCAAAGTATTGTCTGTTTATTGATTTTGTTTATGGTATCTTTTCTTATTTGAAAATGTTATTTTTATGTAGTTAAATATGTCTGTTCTTCATTTATAGATTCTGGTTTTCTATTTTTTATTGAGAAGAGTTTCCATATCTTTAATTTATAAATATAGATTTACAGACTTATTTTTGCCAAAGTTATTTTGCTTTATTTAAATTTACATTTTAATTCTTCTAAATATATTTTTGTGAATGGTTAGATAAGTGTGCAATTTCATCATCTTCTAAATAGATAGGCAGGCGGTTATGTAAATGTCATTTGTTAAATAAACCATCCTTTCCCACTGAATTGAAATATCATCAAATCTTCATTAATACCAGGTTCAATTTCTGGAACCTCTACTATTTTCCACTGGTTTTTCTAGTCTTAGGCCAATATCATATTGATTTAATTATAATGGTTTATTCTTCTACCTGATTAGGCAGTTCCCCTCCTGCTTTATAAACTTTAAGATAATATTATCCAGTTCCATTTTTTAAAATATTTATTTATTTATCTATTTATTTATTTATTTATTTTTATTTTGCAATTATAGTTGGCATACAATACATTAGTTTCAGGTGTACAACATAGGAATTAGACGTTTATATAACATCATTGACTATATTCTTTATGCTATACTTTATATCCCCAAGACTAACTGCCAATTTGTATTTCTTAATCCCTTCCTCACCTTTACTCACACCTTCAACCCCCCTCCTATCCGGCAACCCACAAAATGTTGTCTATATCTAGGAGTTTGTTTTTGTTTTGTTTATTTATTTTGTTTCTTATATTCCACATGTAAGTGAAATCATATAGCATTTGTCTTTTTCTGTATGACTCACTCTACTCAGCACAATACCCTCTAGGTCTATCCATGTTCTTGAAGATGGCAAGATTTTATTTTCTTAAAAAAATTTTTTATAGGGTAGCAATGACTCATTGTATAAATGAACCACCTTTTTTTTATTGATTCATCCGCTGATGAACATCCAGGTTGCCTCCATATCTTGACTATTGTAAATAATGTTGAAGTGAACATTCTGATGCACATGTCTCTTCAAAGTAGTGTTTTGAGTCTCTTCAGATAAATACCCAGAAGTGTGATTACTGAGTCTTGTCTCTCAGTGTAGCCTTTGCTTTAAAGTCTATTTTGTCTAGTATAAGTATTGCTATTCCAGATTTTTTTTTCATCTGTTTTCATCTCTTTACTTTGAGTTGTGTGTGTGTCTTTCAATCAGAAATGAGTTTCTTATAGGCAACATATATATGGATCTTGTTTACTTATCCATTCAGTTACCATATCTTTTATGGGAGCATTTAATGCTTTTTCATTTAAATAATTGTTGGTAGATATGTAGCTATTGCCATTTTATTATCCATAATTTTGATATATATTTTTCTTCTCCTTAAAGAAGTCCCTGTAATGCTTCTTGTAATACTGTTTTGGTGGTAATAAACTTCTTTAGGTTTTTCTTGTCTAGGAAGCTTTTTAGCTATCCCTTGATTCTAAATGATAACATCACTGGGTAGAATAATCTTGGTTGTAGGATCTTGCTTTTCATCACTTTAAATATTGCCTGCCAATTCCTTCTGGCCTGCAAAGTTTCAATTGAGAAATCAACTGACAGTCTTATGAGAGCTCCCTTGTAGGTAAGTAACTGCTTTTCTCTTGCTGCCTTTAAGATTATCTCTTTGTCTTTAACCTTTGGCATTTTAATTATGTTGTGTCTTGGTGTGGGCCTCTTTCTGTTCATCTTGTTTAGGACTCTGTGTTTCCTTGGGTTGTATATCTACTTCCTTCTCTAGGTTAGGGAAGTTTTCCATCATTATTTTTTTCAAATACATTTTCAATTCTTTTCTTCTCTCTTCACTTTCTGGTACCTCTATGACATGAATGTTGTTATGTTTGATGATGTCCCAGAGGCACCTTAAACTATCCTTATGTTTTTGAACTCTTTTTTATTGTTGCTATTCTGATTGGGTGTTTTTGCTACTTCATCTTCTAAGTTGTTGATTCAATCCTCTGCTTCCTCTAACCTACTGTTGATTCCCTCTAAGGTATTCTTTATTTCAGTTATTGTATTCTTCATTTCTCACTGGTTCTTTTTTATGTTTCCTATCTCCATTTTTATGTTTTCTATCTCTTTGTTAAAGTTCTCACTGAATTCACTTACTCTTTTCCTAAGTTCATTGAGCTCCCTTATAACCAATGTTTTGAACTCTGCATCTAGTAGATTACTTGTCTCCATTTTGTTGAGTTCTTTGTCTGGAGCTTTGTTAGTTCCTTCATGCGGGACATGTTTCTTTGTCTCCCCATTTTTGGCTGCCTACCTGTGTTTGTTTCTTTGTATTAGGTAGGGCTCTTAAGTCTCCCGGTCTTGGAAGAGTGGTTCTACGTAGTAGGTGTCCTGTGGTGCTTAGTGGCAGTCTTCCCTTGTCACCTGAGCTGGGTTGTGTCCCTTATCTAGGTTGTGTGTGCCCTCTTATCATAACTGAACATCATTTGGAGTGATTGACCCACAGGCTGATTAGTTCTGAAGACTGGCCAGTGAGCAGCTGGCCCTGTGGAGCAGGATTCACTTTAGCAGGGATCTCATGCCTGCCTAGTCTGCCCTTTGGGTATGTCATCCTCAGATGCAGCCCTAGGTGATACCCCAGCAATGGTCAAAGCCCATCACAGGGAGTGCTGGTTCAATGGCATCCTAGGAGTGACCCACCACAGGCCAAGTTCAGCTGCAAGCAATGCACTGCCTTGGGGCCACCTAGCAAGAGTCATCAATTAATCCTCAGATGGCTGCTACTTGTGCTGGCCTTCAGTGTGCCTCGAGAAGCCTAGCCACAAACTGAGGTTGGCTGCTGCTAGTGCCAGGCTTAAGGCTGCTCAGTAATAGGTAGGGGGAATGCTGAGGCCAGATACTGCTTGTTTGGGTTTTGTGAACATTTGAGTGATTTTAAGAAAGTCTGTAGCATGAGCTAAGACAAGCCATTTGTATGGGAAAAAACACTGGAAGAGGCTTAGGTGGGCCTACAAGTTGGGAAGGATGGGGTCTTAGGGAATCACCAGGGTGACCAGTGTTAGCCAGGTTGATGGAGCTTAGATATGGGAGGCTCCTAGGTCTGCCATCATGGGGAGGGCTCAACAAAAGAACAATGGATTTTACTAGCACTTCTGTCTGGGAAAAATTTGCCCCTCCAGCCCTCTCCCTGAAGCCAGATAACTCAGTTCTTCCCCATAAGTCTTATGCTTTACTAGAAGCTGTCCCAGCACTGGAGCTCAGAGTGAATGTGAGTAAATCTGTGTACAGGCCCTTTAAGAGGAATGCCTGTGAGTCCAGCAGCCCTTCGTCTCACTTAACCACAAACTTCACTGGTTTTCACAGCCAGAGTTTGTGGGGACTTCACTTCTTGTTACTAGAACCCTGAGCTGGGGACCCCATTGTGGGGCTGGGACCTCTTGCTCCTCTGGCAGGACCTCAGTAGCTGAGATATCTCTCCTGATTCTCAACCACCACACGTAGTTGTGCGATCAGCCCATTTCATGTCTCTTCCCCTCCTACCAGCCTCAAGGTGGCCTCTTATGTATGTCCCTAGTTGTAGGACTTCTGTTCAGCTAGACCTCAGGTGACTTCCAATGATGGTTGTTCTGTAGTTTAGTTGTAATTTTGATGTGGTCATGAGAGGAGGCAAACATAGTGTCTACTTACTATGCCATCTTGGCCAGAATTTACCAGTTCCATTTATTTTAAGTGGTAAGTTTTCATGGGAATTTCATTAAAATGTTCTATCAATTTGGAAAGAAGTGGCATTTTTACCATAGCATTCTTCCCATTACCAAAATGGTGAGTTACCATAGGCTATTGGCTTCCTCCCCAAAATAGATGATAGAGAAAGTATAGAGAGAAAAAAGGAATTGGAACTAACAAAAGGAACAACAATATCAATGAAAGCCATGAGAATCCCCCAGGGAAAAGGAATGCTATTTTGGATTGCTGCTTATGGAAGGGAGGTAAGAAAGGTGGAAAGGATTCATCAGCTTCCAGCAAAGGGCAGCCATACACAGCAGTGAAAAGGCAGTTTAGAAAAAAAAATGTTTAAGCTTCACCTTTTTGGCTCACTTGTGTTTCCCTGGAGTAATTATTGCTTGGTTCCTTTCCACACAAAGCATACACAAACGGTTAGACACTGGGACAAGTACTCATGGGAATAACATCAGGGTAGTGCAAAAGATCCAAGGCTATGGAGTTATTTCCTTTCTCTACAAATCCTGAGGCTAGTGGATTATCACTGCTGTTTTGCTAAGGGTCTAAACCCTGACCTGAGCAATTGGCTACTGCAGGGTTTCTCAGTCTTGGCACTATTGACATTTTGGGCCACATGATTATCTGTTGTGGAAGGCAGGTAAGACTGTACCATTCTCTTCTTTAACCTATGTACTCGGTTGTTTACTTGGAAAATCATGAATTTTATTTGCCCTGATCCTCTTACAATTTCTCATAGAGTTGTTCAAATGGCTTTTTGACTATTTCAGGAATTTATTTTGAGTGGGTGTTACATTTGTTCTGACTGATCTTCCCCTCTCAGGCTGCTGTAAAGTCTTATTGTGTTTTTATTTTTCTTCGTTAGCATTTTGGGGCTTAAGGCTATTGGACTACCCTCTAGGGCTGTAGTGCTGTACGTGGCAGTGGTATAGAAACAGGTAGGCTACCCTTCAGGCAACTGGAAGAGGTCCTCTTATGCAGAAATCAAGGAGATCAAGTTCACTCATACAGAGTCAAGCATATCAACCTACTCCTCCCTTCCCATCACCAAGATCCACAGATTTCTACAACCTAAACCTTTTTGGAGGATTTGTAGCTTTCTAGTTTCCTTGTAAGAACATCTATAAAGCTGGTATCTAGGTGCTCCTGCTAGTCGTGGCATAGAAAGCTCAGTACCTGTTATTTCTGTGGAAACTACACAGAGCTCAAGGCTTCACTAGCACCAAGTTTCATATAGACATCTACCTGACTTTAGCAAAAAAAGATAACTTACAATGGGTAATAAAGGGCAAGAAAGCCAAGTTAAGGTTAACACTTTTCCAGCACCTACTACTGATCTTCATGAATTTTTTAGAGTGATTATAATGTGTGTGTGTGTGTGTGTGTGTGTGTGTGTGTGTTTGACATGAGTGCCTTAGGACCAAGTTATTCACCTCTAAATTTTGGTTTGTAAAAATAAAGGTGTTAAATTAAATGATTCAAAGTCTCTTTTTACAAAAATATAATACAATTTTATTTTTAAATCATTCCTTATATAATCTAAAAGCAATGTGCAGACATTGTCTGGATCTTGGTCTAATAGAGTAGCTATAAAAATATTATGAGACAATTTGGAAAATTTAAATCTAACTATATGTTTGATAACATTTAAAAATTATATTAGTTTTCTTTGTTGCTATAATGAATTATCACAAGCTTAGTGCCTTAAAATAACACAAATGTATTACCTTACAATTTTCTAGGTCAGAAGTCTGATATGAGTCTCAGTGGGATAAAATCTGTGTCAGTGGGGCTGTATTCCTTTCTGGAGGCTCTAGGAGAGAATCAGTTTTCTAGTCCTTTCCAGCTTCTAGAGGCTACCCATATTTCTTGGTTCACGGTCCCTTTCCACCATTGTCAAAGCCAGCAAAATTGTATATCTCTGTGCCTTTCTTTCATAGTCACATCCTTCCTTAATCACAGCCAGGAAATGTACTCCAGCTTTTGGGAACGCATGTGGTAAGATTGAGTGCACTCAAATAATCCAATGTAATACCCCCATTGCAGGTTCTATAACTTAATCACATCTGCAAATCATTTATTACAATGTAAGTAACAGATTTACAAGCTCTGGGTATTAAGACCTTATACCTTTGGAGGACCATTATTTTGCCTACCATAAAAATTATTGTTAATATTTTAGGTAATGGCATTGGCATATGTTTAAAATAGAAATATGTTTATAGATACTTCATTAGATCAAAGATCTAGAAGAGGTCTGCACATGCCTTTTAGATAATATAAGAGGTGGTTTAAAATAATAATATAGGATAGTTTTGTTGCAAGAATAATTCTAGTTAATAATTTGAAAGAAATAAAATAATTTTTTAAAAATCATCATTTTGTTGATCTTTTTTTAAAGATGTCTTTTGCTTTATTTTTGTCCTAAATTATTTAAATAAAAATGTCTGGGGGAGACAACAAGAAATGCTATTTTTAAAAAATTATAATTGGCATACAATATCATATTAGTTTCAGGGGTACAATATAGTAATTCAACATTTATATATCTTATGATGTGATCCCCACACTAAATCTAGTAACCATTTGTCACGATACAAATTTACCACACTATTATTTACAATATTCCCCTTCCCCTTTTTCATCCATCCTTATACTCTACTCCCATCCGTCAACCATCAGTTTTATCTTTTATGACTGTTTTTATTTTGTTTAATTTGTTTATTTGTTTTAAATTCCAAATATAAATGAAATTGTGCTGTATTTATCCATCTCCATCTGATTTATTTCACTTAGCATAATACCCTTTAGGTCCATTTATGTTGTTGCAAATGACAGAATTTCATTCTTTTTTATTGCCGAGTTTTATATATATGTGTGTGTGTGTGTGTGTGTGTGTGTGTGCATGCATGTGCGTGCATATGTGTGTGTGCATACATATACATATATGTATATGTATATGTAAGTATATATATGTATATATATGTATATATGTATATAGAATACATACATATACATGTATTCTTCTTTATCCATTTGTGTATCGATGGAAACCTAGGTCGCTTCAATATCTTGGCTATTGTAAATAATGCTGCAATGAACATAAGGGTACATATATCTTTTCAATTTTTTCAGATAAATATACAGAAGTGGAATCACCAGGTTGCATGGTAATTCTATTTTTAGTTTTTCAGGAAATTTCCATACTATTTTCTATAGTGGCTGTACCAATTTATAGTCCCACTAACAACGGTTCATGAGAGTTTCCTTTTCTCCAAACCCTTGTCAACACTTATTTGTTGACTTTTTGATAATAGCCATTCTGACTTTTGTGGGGTGATATCTCATTGTGGTTTTGATTTGCATTTCATTGATAGTTAAGTGATGTTGACCATCTTTTCATATGTCTATTCGCCATCTGTATGTCTTCTTTGTAGAAGTACCTCTTCATGTCCTCTGCCTATTTTTTGATTGGATTGTTTATATTTTTGTTTTTACATTGTGTGAGTTCCTTACATATTTTGGATAGTAGGCCCTTATAGGATATATTATTTGTGAATATATTTTCCCATTCAGTGGGATGTTTTCATTTAGTTGATAGCTTCCTTTGCTAGGCAGAAACTTGTTACTTTGATGAAGTCCCATTTCTTTATTTTGTTTTGTTTCCCTTGCTTAAGGGGATATGTCCAAAAAGATATTAGTAAGACTGATGTCCAATATTTTATTACTTCTGTGTTCTTCTAGAAATTTTATGGTTTCCAGCCTTACATTTAAGTTTTTAATCCATTTTGAGTTTATTTTTATAAATGGTATAAGAGAGTGGTCCAATTTTATTTTTTTTTACAAGTATATGTTCTGTTTTGTCAATTTTAATGAAAATAATAGGTTCAGAAAATAAGCATCAATGGATAAAACTCTTACATGAAGTTCATGGGAAAATTCACAAGGAGGGATCAGGTTGTCACAAGCTGAACCAACTCATCACACTTTGCATTACTAAAAGTCAACACCCAGAGAATGTGTAGTTTCTGATATGATGTGACATGATATATACATCATCTCCTATGCAGTACTTTTGCAAAAGCATGTGAACCTGAAACTAATCAAAACTTTTTGAGTTAAGTTTCACTTACAGGAGTATGAGAGTATAGGAACAAGTAAATGACATCACAAGTAAGCAGATGGACAAATGTACAATTGAACAAACTTCCTAAAAAGTCAACAGCGTAATAAAGAGGGGAGGGAGCACTGCTCTGGACTAAAAGAGAATGCAGAGCTAAATGTCACATGTGGATATTGTCTGAGTTCTGATTAATGAAAAAAGGCAAAAATCAGAGAAATTTGAATGTGGGATGGGTATTAGATGATACCAATGGATTATGGAAATTTTTGCAGGTTTGATAATGGCTTCATGGTTATGTAAGATTAATGTCCATAATTATTGAGATGTATACAAAAATATATAAGGATAAAATAGCAATGTCTGAGATTTACTTTTACAAATTACTATCTTTTACCTTTAAAAATAAATATAAAATGTATTTGTGTTTTATACAATGCAAATTTACCACGTTACCTATATTACATTCCCAACTCAAACCAAGCAACTCACAAGGGTTGTTCAAGAGAGTACTCTATTAAACAAGTATGTAAATTCAGAAAAACCATTACTATTACCAGAAAAACAAGCAAAACTCTGCACACCTCATTCGCTTTTGGTAAAATAACAACCTCACCTTAGTATAGCATAAAATAGTAATAACAATATAACAATGAAAAAGAACAATATATTATCTCATTTAACCCTTATAAAGAAACTTTAAAATAAGTCTTATTATCCTCATTTTAGAGATGGAAAAACTGAGGCTCGAATGGGTGAGAAAGAATGAGGATTTAAATACAAGCCTATCCTACACCGTGGACAGTGTTCCTAACCAATATTCAATAAATATTTCCATGTACTTTGCAAAACTCAATGGGCCTTTTGTACTGTATTTTTGAGACATCTGTAAATACTTTCCTAGATCTAGTCATTAAATATTATTTAATGTTTTTTAATGTTTATGATGATAAATAAATGGATCCTATTTAGCACTATGTGTACTTTGGTTTAATTGGTGAATTGAACTAATAATTTACATTGACTAGATTTTTAAATTCAAAACTTAATGAAAAGAATTATGGACTGTATTTCTCCCAAGTGGCTCCACGTGTAGTCTCTATTTATTACTTTTAGATAAACATTTATTTTTGATATTGAGTTTACCAAAATTAGGGACATTAAATACATCAACATCCTTTGAAACAGGGCTAACATAATATAAATGTTAAGTTTCTTGGATTTCTGACAAACTATATAAAACAAAACAGTAATGGGCATTTAAAAAACAGCTCTGGGACTTTCAGGCTTTAAAAACTTGTTATTTTTATTCTACTGTGGAAAAGAAACAATTGAGATATTTGGACAGGAGTTTATTTAATCTACTTCTCTTAAATCAGAGGTTACCATATTTATAGTTTTAAATGATACATACGTGATATTTAAATCATATAGATATTTACTCGCCTTTCTCTTTGCTTCTGAAGCAAGGGTGTAAATAATTTTGGGGTTATTATGTATTGGGGCAGAAAAATAAGACTGGAAAGTTACTTTAGAAAGAAAATTTCACACGTAGTTCAATCTGGTAAAAATAAAGTGCCTATACATCACCAAATGCCATAATCTGTGTGGTTTATTGTATCTGTGTTTAATTCTTCTCAATTTTCAATTGTGATATTTCCATTATGGATCATATTTTTGTGTGAAATCTAAGAAAGCTTAACTCGTAGAAATAAATAGCAGAATAGTGGTTGCCAGGGACTGAGATTGGGAGAAATAGGGAGATGTCAGTCAAAGGGTACAAGCTTCCAGCCGTAAGATGAATAAGTTCTGGGGATCTATGTACAGCATGGTGACTATAGTTAATGATACTCTATTGTATATTTGGAAGTTGTTAAGAGAGTAGACCATGAATCCACATTTTTTTTACACGTTAAAAAGTATGTAATTATGTGAAGAGATAGAGGTTAACTAACCTTATTATAGTAATCATTTTGCACTATTTTGGGTATGAAATCATCACATTGCACACCTTAAACATACATGTGCTATATGTCAATAATATCTCAATAAAGCTTGAAAAAATTTCAGTTTTTGGCCTAGAACAGTTCTGTATCTATACTGCTTTATAGTGGCATAATCCAATAAAAATGCAATGTAAACCACTTATGTAATTTAAAATTTTCTAGTAACCACATTTAAAAAGTAAAAAGAAATGGGCAGAATTAATATTAAGAGTATATTTTATTTAACAATATTAAATATTATTTCAAAATGTAATCAATATAAGATTATCGATGAGATATTTTACTTTTTTTCATATTAAGTCTTTGAAGTTGAGGGTGTATTTTATACTTATAGCTCATCAATTTGGCCTACCCACATTTCAAGTAACCACATGTGACTTTTAGCTACCAAACTGGGCAGGGCAACTCTCCAGTAAACCCGATTTGAGGTTACTTAAATCAGGACAACCTGGATTAATTTTTTTGAGAGAAAATAGGACAAGTCTATGAAGTAAGAATTACTTTCTGGTTTTAAATACTGGACTAACACTTCTGGAGTCAACATAGTGCATCTATATTGAGTCTTAATACAGCTGCATCATATAAAATAAAGACATTTTAATTCAAATAGGAAATAAGGACATTAGTGAAGTAAGAAAATGCACAGCCCACATGTGCTTGAATGAGTAGCTTCCTGAAGACTTTGGAAGAAATGTCAGTTCTGTAAATACCAGGATGAGTTTACAGCATCTCCTGGGTGATTAATACTTAACGTAATGTGTTGAGTTCTTCCTTTTCCTGAAGGAAGCTACTATTTTAGACACCTTTCAGCCTAAAAAAAAAACCCACACTCCATATTTAACTGCTTCTGCAAGTCTACAGTCCATGGCTTAGCACTCTCTGAATACAGAGAGAAAGAAATGTTGGCTGTATAGATGAGAAGTAAGTCACAAAGGATATTTTTTGTTTTAGTTGAATATATCTTTTTCAGAGGACAAAAACCAATATTTCCACTCAGTTACGTGCTAGAAGTGCAGCTATGTGCAGGGAGTTCCATGCTTACCTTGAGTCACTGTCCCTTCTGGGACCATGAGATCCTTTATCAAGCTGAAGGTGATCTGGGATAGTCAATCGCTTCACAGTTCATAGTTAAGAAGAGATTCCCTTTCACGCTCCACACTTCCCTCTAGCAGTTTCTTCCACAATTTCCTTAATTCGCTAATTTAAAAAGTATTAATTGAAAACATACTATTCTAGATACTAGAAATATGAGTGAAAAGAAAGGGGGAAAACAGAAAAATTAGGAAAAAATCTCCGCCCTCATAGCAATAAGGAAATGAATAAATAGACCAATAGTGATTAGTACTGTCGAAGAAGTAAGACAAGGCAAAGGGATGGGAACCACTGTGATTTGGGGGTGACTGTGTGGGGGTAGGAAAGGTACAGTTTTGGACAAGATTGTTAGGAAAGGTCTCTTTGAGATGACAATTGAGCCAAGACCAGAGGAAGCAGAGGAGGGAGAGAAAACAGATGCAAATGCCCTGGGACAGCAACAAGATTGGTGTGTTCAAAGAACATTTCTGGGATTCTCAATCATCTTTATACACTTGAAGAAAGACCTCTCCCTTTATCTCACCTATCCCCTAGAAAGGGACATTTCAGACTTATTAATAAAAATCATTATCTTAGTCTATTTTTATCAAACTGGGACCCAAGTCAGAGATAGGAGGATTGCATGAGATCAGAGGGCTCATTATGGCCTTTGGCTATTTGTAAAATGAGGCATATTAACTAAAGCATCTATTTCCAGTCATCGGGGCTTTTACTCTATTGCCATTTTGTTGCTCTTTTCTCTCCCCTCTCCCATCCCCCTAATTTCCCTTATGTAAACACACCTAAAGATGAGCTAGCTCATTGATCAAGCCCTCTAAGTACTTCTTTCTTCCACTATCCTGCCATTTAGCATACACAGTTTCTTTGGGGGGCGGGGGTCTGCCTTTAGCTATCCACTCTGTGTTAAGTGCTGCCAGTGATCTTCACCTCATTAGCAAGATCTTTGTCAGTAAGGAAGGGAGGACATTAAATCAATTAAATAATAGTCAAACCATTCTGACGAAGTAAACTGAAAATTGCTTGAGGAGAGTCCAAAACATGTAGAATTAGATTTAAGTCTAAAAGTGTATCTTAAAGAAATATATGAATAGTTGATAACACCTAGCTAAGATTTAGCTAAGGCTAAACGGAAAAGAATTAACTTAAAGAAGGCCAAGAAAAAGCAGACCTCGAGAACATAGATTCTCTTTTATAAATCAGTGTGTCAAAATAATTTAGGCAATAAAAGAATAATTGTGGGATAAGATTAACTTGATGTTTTAAGGTTGCTGAAGATCTTAAATTGCACCAATTTAGCAGAGAGTAGGTTCAGCGTGTTTTAATATAGCAATTAACTCCCAGTCAATGAAGGGGGCTTAAGTATTCCTGTTCATGTGTGAGTCTCTGCCATGTGAGATCATCTCTAACATTTGCTGAGTTGGGATTAGAACTACAAGGCTTTGAATTGAAAAGGAGTTTTCTTCATCTGTAAAATGAAGGGGTTGGAAGAATTGAGATTAAATATCTTTTACTTCCAAGAACCCATAAAATCTAGAGAGACTAAGTGGTCCCCAAAGCTGCACAGCTGATCTGTGCTAGACTTGGAAAGTGGACTTGGTTGCCAGGATTCTCTTTACGGCTATGAGTCAATTCCATATTTTCAAAAAATTCAGTCAGCTCAGTCATTTGACACAATGTAGGTAAATAACCATCTTACTGGGTTGGATATTTTTTCTATTGTAATCAGTTTTCATGTCATGTAAATATAACCTCAGGGATATCACTAGTTAAAAAAGGAGCAAAGCTTGAACACAACTGTACTTGGAGCTGGCTGCATGACTCAGTAGAACACAACAAACTTGGCCTTTAGCACTGGGACCAGGAAACATTGGATTCAATGCTTTCAGGATGCAGATTTGTGCAACAGTGACCTGAAATGAGACCTGACCATGAAAAGCAAAATGCCCATATATGGCAGAAAAGGACAACCCTAACTAGAAATCACTGATGGGTTGAACATATTTTATCTTGAGTCCATATTTCTTGTGGCTGCCAAGGGACTCCTGCATCTCTCTGGGCTGTGAGAATGTAGCATGAAGTCTTCAAGTAATGACCTAAAGCCCTGGTCATCCTCAACCCTAGAGATAGAGCAGTCTATCACTGTACATCCTCTGGGGTTCTGAACCTCTAATACATACCACAGGTTCCAAATCTGAGAACTACTTTCATTTCACCCTCTTTCAGGAAATAGGTCAACATCATACACTAAAAAATTTTTTCCCTTTCTCTATTCTATAAGCAAAATAAAACATAAAAACTGGGGAAAATATTTGTAACACATTCCAGACAAAGGGTTAATATCTTTACTATATTAAGGGCTTCTAAAACTTGAAAAGTAAAAGACCAACAACCCCACTGAGAAAAGGCATCTTATAAACAGTTGGTTTTCAGGGGAAAAAAATATGCATTTGTCCCCTAAATATACAAACAAATGTTCAACCTTATTCAGAATAAGAGAAGTACTAAGTAAGTCAAACCATAGGGAGATACAAATCCTCACATCTAATATGGATAAAAATATAAAATTGTGACAAAATTATGCATTATCAAGACTATGAAGAACAAGTACAGTCATACATTTCTGGTATAAATGCAAAATGGTACAAACTTATAGAGAGGAATTTAGCAACTAGGAGAATTACAAAGACATTTACCTTTTAAACTGTTTCTAGAAATCTAGTCCAAAGAAACAATAGCAAAATGTGAAAAGCTATTAATTTCAAGGTTATTAATTTCAATACCATTCATAATTGCAAAAGATGAGAAAGAACACAAATGTCCATCAAAAGATGACTGATTGAATTAACTATGGTGTACTCTGCAGCTATAAAAGAGAATGAGAAATATCTGTAAATAGCGCTATGAAGTAAGTACTCTCCAAAATACTATAAATTAAAAAACAATAAGGTAAAGAAGTAGCATATACTAGAATATGTGAATGTTTGTGTATTTGCTTTGATTTAAAAATAGAAGGGTAACTAAAAACCAACAAAGATGGTGGAAAAATTTGGGTGAGGGGACAAGGATAGAAGCTAGATTTTTCTTGTTTTGTTCTATGGTTTTCATTTTAGAATTCTGTCAATACTTAATTTAATTTTAAAACAAAAATTAAAGACAAATGAAACAGATGAACTGTATATTGACTTGTGACTTCCCCACACAGAGAAATTATTTCAAGAGCTCTTAAAACAGAATAATTATTAACTGTTTATTTCTAGCAGAATATATCCAAAAGTTAAAAAAGAATCACAACAAAATCCTAAGCAATTTTCAATAATCATAATTTTAGTAACCATACGTGTATTATAATTTTGAAAATATATACTTTAAACAAAAAATAAATTATTTTAGTGTAATAAAAAGACAAAAAATAAGCAGAAGAAAAATTAAAATGCAAATAAAAATTCAAAGCAGTTAAGTAAATTTAAACTGAAAACATTAATATGAATGTATGATATTATTTCTCCTTCAAAACAAATAAAAATATTTAGAAACAGTGACCAAACCAGTAGCAATGAAAACCCCTGGTGCCCAAATTTTGGTCTATAAATATATTTCCATCTTAGAAAGAACCAAGGCTTCTTGGAGAAATGGCTAGAACCAAGCCAGGGTAGAGAAAACAAGATAAGATTAGAACCTGTAGTCCTACCCAAAACAAAAAACCTATGAAAGACCATTGAGGTCATGACAAAAGTATATAAGAGAAACCTGAAGGGACTCCCAATTATCAATAGAATATTTTGATCATCGAAAAAAATAACAGCAGTAGATTGCAATATATCAACTATGTTCAAACCCATGTGTTAATATGACACTTAAAAAATTTCTTTGGTCATATCTGGAAGATCCTGGGGAAACAACTTATTTCAAAAAAAAAAAAAGAAAATTAGTAAATAAAGGAAAAGAATCAATCATTTATCATGCTTTTTATTTTCAAATGCTATCATGAGTACTCAAATAATTGATCTGGAAAACTATTTCTTTATGGGAGAGTACCAGTTAGTAAATGCAAAAGGTAGGTCAGAAGTAGCATACCACTAGTTTGTAAGCCCTCATAAATACTGAAATTAGCAATAATCATCAATGGGAACTAAAGCCAGTAGCTGAAATGTGAACTCTAAAATGTAAAGCTTCTCAAACTTTAATGTGCATATAAATCACTTGAGGATATTTTTAAATTCTAGAATCTGATTCGTTAGGCCTGTGGTTGAGCCTGAGAGTCTAAATTTATAAAAAGCCACCACAGGGTGCCCATATTTCTGGCCAGAGGGTCGTTCTAAGAAAGAGAAAATAGTCCTTTGACATTTGGGAGCTGGCCTGTTACTGTCAGCTAGTCTTTGGTGTTCTCCTGTTGAACATAAACAGTTTCATAGAACAACATCAGACAAAGTCATTCTGTGACCATGATGGATTAAGACAAAAACAAGACTACTATGTAATCATGTCTAAACACAAATAATGAACACTATCTAAAGCATAAAACTGACCAAACTCTACCCCTCATCTTGGCTATATAAATAGCCACTACTTCTTCTCTAGTTGTAGCTTTAGGCTCAATCCAGTCTTCTTTCCTTCTAAGAAAGATTTACTAAAATTCTCAATTACTTCTGTTTCCTGACAGCATCTTATCTGAAGCCAAGACCCAATTCCTTAAACCCTCCCTGAAATCACCAAACACAAGCCCAAGTCCTATAATGAGTCCCTTCTAACTCCCTTTGAGAGCATTCTCTCTTATTACAACAAGTAATAAACACATCTTGTTCAACTACAGGTGTGTTTGGTGGTCTTTGTTGGAGTAGCAATTCAATAGTGAAGTGGATCCGTCTGACAGATGAATCACTATTTACTGTGTGCTTCCTGATGTGATGCTGTAGAGATTTGCAGTACCACCTATAGAGTATTCTTGCCAAAAAAGATAAACCTGTATCTGATTAAGTCTCTATATTTAACCATCAGTTTATAAGAAATACAAGGGATAGAGAAACAAATAAGAAAATATATCCAATTCAACCTCAAGACAAATTTCCTCTTTTTTTCATCAAATAAATGACAAGACAAAAAGAAGATGGAGGGAGAATATATAGATTAAAAGAGACTCAACAGTCATATCAATCAAATGTAAAATGTAGCCCTTGTTTGGGTGTTAATTTGTACAAACTACTACACAAACTAAAAATTATAATGACAAAAAGGGAGTACAGGTGGGTATAGATAAAAACATTGGCCATATTTGATAATTGCTGAAGGTATATTACAACTTTTTTACTATTCTCCTTACTCTTAATATATTTGAAAAATTCCATAGTGAACAATTTTTACAAAATATTTTTACTATTTCATTCAATAGATTATTTTTGAAAAAAATTAAATATAAAAATTAAAGACTGTATCTCAAAATAGATATATATTCTAGAGAAATAAACTATGATAAGCTTTAAAGAGTCTTTCCCACTACCGAAATGAATTTCAGATTCATTTTTTGAGTTATTGGAATGTTCACCTGTTTTTTTTTTTTTTAATCACTAACAGATGTGTCAACTGCAAATGAAGAGGAATGAAGAATTATTATGTAGGCTTGGATGATGATCTTAGAGAAACATTCAATTTAAATGTTTGAATCTTATAGTGAAGAAAACGTTATTTGAGCAATTACCTGGATCTGTAGCAGACATCAGTGAACCAAAAAACAAACAGTCGGTGAAATGGAAGTCTCCATTTTTCAACTGGCCAACATATACCATAGACTTCACAAAGCCGTACATAATTAACCTGTTGAAGAGAAAAGCAAGATGTTCAAACATCAGGTTGAATCCTATGCAAACTCATGCCATGATAGCTAACATTTAATGTGTTTCCTAAATAAGCATCATACACAAATTACATCATTTTGCCAATTCATGGCTATGTTAGCTCTCAGTACACTATCTAAATCTCTTGGCTATGAAAGACATTTTTACCAAATAGCGCAACTCATTTATCTGGAAAAATGTAATGGAACATTTTATGGTATATTTCAATGAAAGCAAGATAAGTTTCAAGGATATAAAAATAATCTGTCAAGTATGGCATAGCAAATCATGCTCACAAGTACAGCAGCTTGGTTGACATCTGTAAATGGATTGCTTTTCAGTTTTCATCATTGTTTTGTCTGCCAGGTATGTCTAGAAAGGGTTTAAATTTCTAGTCTGTCACTATGATGAGAAGGGTATTGGCCACTCACAGAGGACCCAGTCAACCAGTTATTTTATAGTAGATGAGTCTCTACTACTGCTGGTGTCAGGATACTTCTCCAATGGGTGGAGAATCACTGTTAGATTAGAGCACCTGTAACTTCCACACATTGTTAAAAATGAATCCTGAAATGGTTGTGTTTTGATCTTGCAAGAAAAGCTGTTTTTTTTTCTTTTCTTTTTTTTTTTTTCCATGAGATTATTAGGTTTATACACTTACCAAACCTACTCCATGGAATGCAAATTGTCTGTTCTGGCCATCATTTGCCACCCTATGGCTTTAAATTATACTTAATTATTTAACTGACTGGCTAATTTTGATAAAATTCTAGCAGAGAAAACATAGAGACTGGTGAATTAGGTCACAGTAAAATCACTATAAGTGACTATAAGAATCCTTAGAAACTATAGCCCCTCAGACCAATAGACGAATATTTAAATATTCACATGAATTTAAAGTTAGTTTCTTAAAAAAAAGTTCTGAGATTGTAAGCATAGCTAAAAAGGCTAGAAGCCAGATATTATAAATTATAATGTCAAGGGGAATGCAGATGTTTCAACTTCTGTTAAGAAAAATTTCTCTGTGAAAGCATGTTTCAGGTATACCTGTATTTAAATTCAGGCTCTAACACCCACTAGCTATATGATGTTAAGGCATTACTAAAACTTTTTGAGCCTCAATATCCTTATTCATGAAGTAGAAAAAATAATAGTTACCCCATAAAGTTGTTTTAAATATTATCTAAGATAATATACACTTGGTTTCTGGTACATAAATAAATTTTAAATGAAGTTATTGTTACTGGTAAAAATAATTATCAAAATAGGTAATATTTACTTATTATTTCTACTTCTCCACATATTTTAACTCATTAAATCCACACATTGATCCTATAAACTAGATACTATTTGTATTTTGCAGATGAGAAAACCGAACATGGTGTGATCAAGTAATGAGCTCAAGGTGACACAGCAAGTAACTTGTGAAACCCAGATGTGAACTTCAGGAAATTGGCTCCAGAGTCCAGACTTTTAACGCCTACATCATATTCCCTAGATGAATTGTTCTATATTTTATATTATCTCATAGAATATACTTACAACTACCTATTAGGTGGTTGCTCTAGGTAGCACAAATAAGCAGCAATGTAGTATCCCTAAGAATTTGGAAATAATACTACTCTTTGTGTTGAACCATTGAGACAGCAATTAGTGGGTTTGAGCAGAGACATTGCTGTGAAGAGTGTAGGGGAGGCTGAATCTTAACTAGGCTAAAGGTACTGACATATCTGAAAGTCTGTGCCATGGGACACAGCAATGGTTGCTGAGAAGAGGCAAATCCAAGTGGCCTCAGTCATGGCAGCTCTCTACACTTATCTTGGGGAGGGTCTATTGCTGGTTACCAGGGTGTGCAGCTTCTTGACAGGTGGAGGCTAGCTTATTCAGCTTATTTGTTCATTCAATAGACATTACTATTGAACCCCTACTACATGTTAGGCTCAATGCCTAAGATACATCCATGACAAAAACAAAGATTTCTGTTTGAATTTTAGCAAGACAGACAGAAACAAAAAAAATGATAAATTTGAATTTTATCTGTTACCTACACCACTCTCTGAATTATAATCTACAGATCTGATTAATACTGGAACATTCTGGCCAGTCATGGCATTACCACTAAATTGCTCTCAGACAGTTATTCCGTTACCCTCTTTTAGTGTTAGCCCAACTTTACCAGTCTTTTCTTATTTGGGCTACATTTTAAATATTAAGCATCAACAGACTCTGGAATCAATATAAACTTTATGACCTGTAACTGTGTTTCTGAATTCTATACTCATTAGTTAATTTTACAGGTTATGAATCTTAAGCTCAGAATTAAAATGATTTGCTCCATTTTGCATAGAAGTAGTAGACTAAGATAAAAAATATATATGCAATATAGTACCCAGGCTTGGCAAGTTATATGGAAACTGTAAGTCTTATATACTATTGACGAAAACAAAATTAATGATTTCCTATGCATTTATACCAAAAATAATCGAACATGAACCAAAAGGTATATATTCAGATTGTTTCTGATTACTATTATTTGTGAGTGAAAAATTCAAAGCAATTTAATGTTCAGTGAATAAACTATAGAACAATTATATGATGCACTAATATGCAATTATTAATCCTGTATACAAGACTGTACATTGCATGCAGAGAAGTAAATTGATAAAGCAAATTATTGACTGGTAGTAAATGATAATTTCTAATTTTACAAAAATTAAACATGCGTAGACATTCACATAAACAGAAAAAGACCAGAAGCATGTAGTCTAGGATGCTAATAAACTAAATGTGATTGTTTTCTTTTTTGGTTTTCTTCATTTTTCCAGTTTTCTTTTTTGGTTTTCTTCATTTTTCCAGTTATTCTTAGATAATAGTCATGACAGAAACAAATAACAATGTACATTAGTGAGTGTTACTATGTGACATAATAGAAATTTAATGTGTCATTTAGCCCTCAGAATTCTGAGTTATGTTCTTTTTACAAATGAGAAAATTAGGACTCAGAGAGATTAAGTAATTTGCATAAGATCACAGAAGTCAGCTTGTGACAGAGCTAGATTTGAAACCAGAAAGTTAGATGCCAAAGCCTACACTATTAAACAACAATTCTATAAAACTTTTGAATGGCTTTGAAATCAGGAGAAACACATGTGCATGTACACACACATACACATGCACATGCAAAGAAATTTTTTTTAAAAAAGTTAATTACTTATTTACTCCAAATCAACTCCTGGACATAAAATAACTATAATTGCAAAATTCCAATAGCTTCCTTGAGATAATACCAAAAAACTAAACAAAACAAACAAAACTCCTCCCCTACAAAAAAGCTAGGTTCAGTACAAGCTCAATATGGTCATTATTAACAAAGGTCATTATCACCAGTAATTAAAATAAGGCAATAATTAGCATGCATCTACTAGACCCAGTCACTTTTATAAATTGTATCTATTGTCATTGTTGCTACATCATTATTAATACTAACTAGTTATAATTATACCAACTCGGAGGCTAAAAAAATAAACTCAGTAACAACCATCATATTCTCACAGAGTGGTATATTCTATTAGTACTTCACAGAAAGTATTTTTTGAGAATGCAAGAAAGATGTGGTTCAATGGCGAGAGGGAATTCAGTGAAGTCCAATGCATGCAGTGCTGTGAAGATAGCAGATCTCAGTGAAATGTCCTCCAGGGATCAATCTGTGATGAGTGACAGCCCAGGTTACAGGGTTAGGCAGAAGCAGAACTGCCTCATAAAAAGTAAAATTGATTGTTGATATGACTGATTTTAATTAATACTCACTAGTCTTTATTGGTGCTATTCTTTGAAAAGCAGAGTACTGTTGCCATGGAGGATTCAAGGGTGGAAATCCATGACCTGCTTTCAAAGAATAGAGCATCATAGGATGGCAGTCATGCTACCTACACTAATAGAAGGCATTGTGTAAAAGGGAATTTAGGGACATGTCCAACACAATATTCCACATTCTCACTTTATGGAGTGTTTATGATGCATGTAGTAATTTTCAATTTCATGAGCTTGTTTCACACTATTAAATCTCCACACCTAAAGGCATGTTGTAAAAATGCTTCAAAACAAAAAGTTTCAGAAGGCTCAACTGCTTGGATAATTTTTAAGTGTGCCATTTTAATTTCAGTATTTTTTTAAAAAGAAGTGCATCTTCTTTTTAAAAAATAGCCTTGATCAAGCTATGAATAGAAGTACTTTTTGAATTGCCAGATATAAGCAAGGAGAGTTGTTGTCACTTTGGAGACACAGCTGTGTGGACCAGTCCTGTTAACTGTCAGAAGAATCTTAAATCTGCCTATGAAAGCATGTGAAACAGGTCACTATGTAGAGCTCAATAGTGGAAAAAAAAACCCAGAACCAATAGGTTCTAGAAGCAATATTGTTACAGTCTGCATCTAGATTTCTGATTTCTATACCCAAATATTTTCCTCTGGATAAATATATTTCCTTATTTATTTGTTCACATTTTATAGATAGTGTAAATTTCATAGTTTTTTTTTTTTTCTGGGGCATGCATACAATACCCTACTAGAGAACTCTACATTTTTTTTCATGTTTTTTGAGATATAATTAACATATAAAATTGTATACATTTAAGGCATGCAGGCATGCAATGTGATGATTTGATAGATGTATAGATTGCAAAATGATTATCACGATAAATTTAGTTAACATCTATAACCTCACAGCTATAAATTTTTTGTGTGTGGTGAGAACATGTAAGATCTACTCTCTTAGCAACTTTTAAATATACAATACAATATTGTTAACTATAGTTACCATGCTGTACATTACATCCCCAGAAGCAATCATCTTTTAACTGGAAGTTTATACCTTTTGACCATTCACTCACTTCTCCCATCCTCATCCCCTGACCCTGGCTACCACCAATTTGTTCTCTGTTAATGTGAGAGAACTCATAATTTCTCCAGGCTAGTCTGGGTGGGATTAGGAAGGTCTACAAGCCTAATTCATTCATTTATTCACTCAAGTTCTTTAACTCATTCATTCAAAAAATAATTTTCAATAGAGATAACTTCTCCTCTCAGGGAGCTTTACATTTTGTTGGAAAAGCCAGATACTTAATAGCTAATTTATAATTTATTATTTCATTAATATTGTGATTAAGATCTATAGAGAGAAATATAGAGTGCACATGTGCACCCTTCCAGCTGAGAAACATTGAAGAGAGACTATATATTTGGGAGAGAGCACAAGTTTAGTTTTAGCATGTTTAGACTGAGGAGCTGATGAGACTGTTGGGCAGCAGATTTGGATCTCAAATGAAGGGTTTGCTCAGGAGAGATATTCGAGAGCAAACACTGTGTGGTATATGTTATTGCTACCTTGGGTGTGGATGAAAGTCTGAAGAGGATATAGAGTGGAAAAAGGCCCATGTTTGTGGTCTGGGATACTCCGGCATTTGAAGATGAGAAAGAGACAGTGAAGAAGCAGAGAGCACCATGAATCAGAAACATGAGTAGAAATCTAATGGAGTGTCATAGGAGTCAAGAGAAGAAAGTGTTTCAAGAAGGGCATAATATATAGAGTTGAATATTGCCAAGAGGGCCATTTTATTTAGTGTCATTACAAATGTGAGGCTAAAGTAAGATTATAGTGGGTGAAAAACCCATGGAAAATGAGGAAATTAAGACAGGTAACATACCCAAACTCTCTGAGAATTTTGGATATGAGGGGAGCCAGTTCTGCTTCCACACAGAGAAGAAGGATTAGTTTGAGATTTGAGTTGGTCATAAAGACATGAAGAAGCTGAAAGAAGCTCACATCTCATGGGGGCTTCACGAGCAAGGGTGCCAACATGATAATTGTGCTTTGTCAAAATGAATGGCATCAGGTGCTGAGTCTGACTTTGGATAGAATTATAAGGGCCCTAGAGGAAATGTAGAACCAGGGGCTCCTAGAGGTGTCAAAGAAATGATTGTCCTATTTTGTCACTATTTCTCACTATGTATATCCTTTACTATCTTTGCTGAAAAATGCAAAGATAAATTAGACATAATTTCTACCCTCAGGAAGTAGAGACAAGTCACCTACATAAGCAGAACATGTGATAGAAAGTACTAAGTGTCCTAGGAATGGTGCAGATCAAGTGTACTGCGTTCACAGAGAAGAAGCTCTCTTTAGTTGGGAACTCAGGAAAGGTGGCATATCTACTGAACCTGAAATATACATTCAAGTAAGAAGACTGCCCAGTAATGTTCCAGTTATATGTCAGATGTCTCAACTATCAACTTTTTTTTCTGGATTGCAAAATCATTCCTACTGAAGATGGTTTGTTTTTGAATCAGTACAAAATTCAATAGGGAAACAAACAGAAAAAAAAAACCCTCCTTTGGCAATCTAGGGAAACATCTGCTATCTGCCATCTGCCACCACTTCAGAGATGAGGGGGAATGGCCTGTCCTGATTGGCTTCACTTAAGGCTTTCACTTCAGCAGCCAGGACAGGCTGCTCTGCCCCAAGGAGCCCAGAAGGCCTGAGGGCCCTGTTGTAGATGAAGCAGGTTCTCAGATCTCACAATGACAGATGACTCCTTAGGCTTGTTTTACTTTTCCTACCAGTCTCAAGACTTTGTTCTTTCTGTTTCATTGAGGGCTTGGGAGAAAAAGAGGATGAAGGAATCAGGTGGCCTGTGGGAATTAAAAAATGGGGGATCAGGTGAAGCCCCACTCAGCTTTGCTATAGCGACACATGAGCCTCTATCCAGTTTCTGTCAGATATCTTGTACAATGAACTATGGAGATTATAGACTACCTGCCCTTAATCTTCTCTCCTCTGAAAGAGGTAGAGGGTGACAAGCTGTAGAGGAAGGGGGAGGTTGTGTCCAATTATTTTATCTTTAAGTGGTAAGATAAGACTGGGTAGGGAATGGAATAGGGGTAGGAAGAGGAAAGTAATAAAAAGAAGGCTCATTGTCAGGGGCATAAGTGTATATGTTGAAGATGAGAAATCCTATGTTAGGATACTTGACCACTCAAAAATTTTGTTTGCAATAGCAAACACCAAGAAAACTGCTCCCCCAATTTTCTCTATTCCTGGCCTTTGCTCTCTTTTTAGTTGCCAACTATCCTTGGAACCTTGGTTCTTCTCAAGGCACCTATCTGTCATTAGGTAGAGTGCTTTCTGGCCCTAGATTTTAAAAAGACTGTGGTAGGAATGTAAGTGGGAAAAAGCGGAGGGAGTAAACACTTGAATATTTGTTGAGTACCTCCTCTGAATTTTTTGAAGTTCTCCCATCTTTCCAATACACCAGTTGGGCAGTCATCATGATTCTTATTTTACAAACAATAAAACTCAATAAGTGATGGACCTAAGATTTAAAAACATGTTTCTTTGTACTTTTTACTATTGGACACTAAGTAAAAATTTAAGATATCTTTGCTTTGGCTTTCCATATTAAAAAAGCTAATTACTGTATTTTTTGATCCTGGTAGAATGTCTTTGACATGATATATAATGGGACCAGTTTTTCAAGGCTTAGGAGTGGCCCAGAAAACCTTTCTTTTAGGAATTTAATTTGGCTGTAAAAGGGTACAGAAAGTATGATGCCATCCATGATTTTCCATTTAAGCCAGTTCTATGTCTGGCTTTCTGTGGGCCTAGAAGTGGCCACCATATTTTTTTCCAGGAATAAAAAGGCTATAGAGAGGAAATTGTGATGAAATATATATATATATATATATATATATTTTAAAACCATGGCTGGAGTCCAAGGCTCTGAGACCTTGGGACCCTTGAAATAAAGTTAAGTGAGCCTATATTTCCCGTACTTTACTGCCCACTTGCCTGTCAACTTGCCTCCTTCCTGGGCTTCCTCTGGAGGCTTCACTTCTGTACCAATTCCTGCTCCTACAGCAATCTGTGCAGTTACCTTCAGGGAATTAGCTTCCTTTTGGTAAAGCACTTCAAGCTTCTTGGAGGAAATGTTATGTAAATCGCAAGCATGATTACAGAGAGGGCATAAGTTGCAATGCTGACATGCAGTAAGAGGTAGAAATCTACTGAAAGATGAACTACACACGGGTGAAAAAAAAACAGGCATCCTGATTGAGCATCTACTCATTTCTACTGTCTGAGAACATGCTGTCTCATTCAGGAGTCTAAGGGGATCATTTCTGAGAAGACTGAGAGGAGCAGTGTAGGCAGGGCAGAACTCAAGCCACACTCACTTAATGACAACTTCCCTTGCAAAGCTTTTCATCCTGTGCCAGCATCCTGAGATGTATGGCCCCTAAAATTCCCTGAGTAATCTGAGCTCCTCTTCCTGGTCATCTCACCCATCTTCTCCTTTTAGAAAACAATGCTTAGTGTTCACTGTATATAATCACTGCTTTCTTGACACTATCCCTCTCTCAACTTGTATCCCCACTGTTCATCATCTGATGTGGTTTATAAAGTCTTTATGTCATCCAGGTTCTAAATTCCATCCATGCATTCTTTGTGTGCCCATCTTACCTGATTAATTTGAAGAGAGAAAGCACATTTGGGCTGTTCTGCCTCTTGCTCTCTGTTTCTATCTACATTCTGTGCACACATTACTCAGCCTTGCTATATAATAAGGGTTACAAAGATGAATCAGATATGGCTTCTGTCCTATAGGAGCTCACAGATTATGAGAGATAAGTGATGTGTGTAAATAACTGGACTACTAAGTGAAAAATTACAGATTCAGTAAGAAAGCTAAGATAAAGTGGTATGGTGTTCAAAGGAGTAAGGGAGAACCACAGTATGGGAGAATAAGGCAATAGAGGTGAATTAATCTTTATTGAAGACAGATAGGGTCAGACATGAGTTGTGGTAGGAGAAGAAACAGGGGTGGTCATTACAGAAAAAAGTTACATGGGCCACCAAAACAGGTGGGTAGTAACGCAGGAGATGTGGACAGTAAAATTTGGATAATCCAGTGCAATGGATTCTTCTAGTATGTATTGCCACATATTCTAATTCAGTGGTTCTCAAATTTTGCTGCATGTTAGTATAACATAGGAAGCTCTAAAAATTCTAGCTCTAAAATTTCCAGACCAAGTATATCAGAATCTCTGTGGGTAAGACCCATGTATGCATATTTTTTAAAGTTCTCCCATTTTCCCAATACACAGCCAGGATCTAGAACAAGTATTCTAAGTCACCACATCTTGTCTCTGATATTCAGACTAATTACCTAGTGATGAGCAGGTATGGAGTGGGGTCTGAGTTTCTGCAGTTCTTATGAGCTTCCAGGTGGAGCCAATGATGCTGGTCTCACGCTACACTTTGAGTAGGAGACTCTAAATGAGGATGCTGTTAACTAAGGAAAATCCCTCAGCCATTTGTGTGCATTCTGGCCCTGGTGATAAACTCCTGAAGGAGGCAGCACTTTAAATTGACAAACGGAGCTCACTTAAGATGCAGGCCCACATATGGATAAGCACCTAATGCCTACTGCTTGAAGATTTGATCTCCCTGCTGATTTGTAGAAGAGTACAAGGATTGTTGAATAGCATGTGAGAATTCAAGGTGGTATTACCTGTTGGCTCCAATTTGGAGCTCCTTGTAGAAGAAAATGAAAAAAGAGGTGAGGGAGAGTGAGTGGAAGAATGTCTCATACACTAAAATCTAAAATTTAACAGAGCTTCATATGCCTGTGATCTGCCCCTCCACAGAGACTTCTTTCCTAGGTATAGAGATCACCCTTTACTGACACGGGGAAAGAGCCGTGTGATTGCTTTGGTCTCATAATATTTGAGGCTGGTCGTTGAAAAGTCCTACCGAGTTTTCAAGAGTGGTAAAAGGAATTATCAAGCTTCTCTTTTTAAATATATATTTTAAATGCTAGCAAAAATTGCATGTTCATTAAAGGAATACTGCGCTGGTTAAATAAAATAACGGGTTTCTTTGCCTTGGGCTGAACTATATCAATTCAAAAGCACTGACTGGCAGTACATATGTATGTGTGTGTGTGTACGTGTGTGTGTGTGTGTGCAAGTGCACACGCATGTGTGTGCATACACATATATTATACACAACACACATATAGTTTTGGTTAATAACAAGTAAGAAAGCTTGTGCAAAATATCTCAAAGTATGAAATTCATCCAGGCTAAAGCAGCAGGAGAGGAGCCTGCTACTCTGTACACTCAGGCCCTTAGCCACTGCTTTTCACCTCTAAAAACACATGCAGGACTGTTACCAAATTTGCCTTCACCCTTCCTGAGAATTGTGTAAAATCAAGGTCTACTGATTTTTTTTCCCAAATTTATTTTACCATCAAGTGCATAAAATCACAGATAAAATAACTGTTACAGGACCTTAGAGGCCTACCCTCCACCTCATAGCCTTTGCTCTGGCACTTATCCTCAGGTATAAAACTGAAGCATTGTTTGTAATCAGTTGTTTATATTGGGGAAAAATATAACAAAAATTATTGAACTGAGAGCCCCCTATTTAAATATACAGAAACCGTGACCCATCCAGGTTAATGGCTTGGTCAAAGTCACAAAGAACTTTTCTGTTGGTAACAGAACTAAGACCCAAATGCCAACTTTCTCCTAAAGTGATTTCACCAAAACTGGCAGTTTCCACTGACTGCTGCCTGGGATCTCAGCAAAGGAAATAAAACCTGGAATTTGAATATAACTTGCCTAATTTATTATTCCCAGAAAAATTTCCCTTCCTTTTCATAGTCTCTAAAGCATATTTATGTTCTTCAGCTGTATTATTTGGAACCCTAAAGCCAACTGCTGGCTGCAATAGAATGTGAAGTACAAGAAAATGCAACTCTCTGGATTTACCCCAGTTAGATCAATTTTGCAGCAAGTAGCAAGCTCATAAATAATTTAGATGTTAGAACATATTTAGTTCAAATTAAGATGTTACACTATTTACTGTTTGAATGATCTCTTTAAAATATATTATCATTATTGGTGACAAGGTAGAATGAACAATTTATCTTGTGAGTGATGAAAATCAAACATTAATTCCTTGCACTGATTCTTATTTTTCAACAATGTCAATATATTTTTGAAAACTTTTTGATCTAGAATGGAGAGCTTCAAATGGCCTGTTTTGCTTATGATGCATGTAATACAACTTGTTGCTAGAAATTCCTTTGTAGTTGTAAAGTGAACTTTTATAATAATTCAAATCACTTTTCAGAACAGATAGACTGTTCTCATGGGCTTCTCTTCCAATAACAGAATTTATTCACTAGTCAAATATAGAAAAAATCACCAAAATGCATTAGAGAACAAGAAAACTATAAAATATTTCCTCTTATTAAGCAATTATTCCCTTTAGATCCTGAGCTTTGAAATCACTGCCCCTGTTCCTCACCACCCCAGCAACATAAGTATCTGTTAAAGAAGTTCACTTGGTTTACTAAATCTTTTTACTCCCCAGTGTCCCTGGCATAATATTAACTGACCAGACTCCATGGCTAGATGTACATGGGGCCAGCTTGACCCATTTATGGAAACATTTCCAACAATCAACCAGTTGTCTGGTCTATACGACACCAGAAAATTGATATAACTTACTTTTCATCTCTTCTCCTAGTTTCTATCTAGTAACCCCTACCCACCTGACATATGGACTGACTTTACATTATTAGGCATTGAACTAAAATATAGACAGTTCTGCATATCCCCATGTGGTTTGAGTTGAATGGGCTTTGAACTCAGCTGTAAGACAGATCCTGGTGGCATGAACCATCTGCAGATGAAGGCTAAGTAAATGTGCCAAAATTTAATGATTTGATTTCTTAAGAGCTCTATTCCTGTGGAAGACAAAGCACCTGCTATCATTAACTGTGATTTCATCTTTAAGGTTACAACATTAGAAGGAATAGTGCCTTCTTTATAAAAATGAGATTCAGAGGAAGAAAAAAGAATCAAGATTATTTATTAATCCATACAATACATTTTTAATTAAGAGCCTACTATAGGCCAAGCATTCTGCCAGGCACTGGGTACAAAATGAAAAAAAGATAATGAGCAGTCTGTTTAAGTACATGGAGAAGTAAACAGAGTTTCAAGCTAGTGTGATAAGTGCTTCTGCCAGCTTATAGCTCTCTGACCATAGGCAAATTACTTATCTCATCTTTTCCTCAGTTTCCTTGTTCATAAAATGGACATGATAATAGTACCCCCTCTGTGTTATTACCAGAGCATTACTGCTGAATGATCCAAGGGGTTCTTTAGTTCTTCTAGCTATCACTTTTGTTGGGAAACACAAAAGACTATTTAGAATTAATACCCCCCTCAGAGAACAAATGAATTCTGAAAGCCTCAGATTTGGAGGTGTCAAGAGAAGCCTTTAATAAATTATTTTCAACATAGAAACATACATTTACATCTAGTTGCATTTTAGAAAGTTGCCAAGACCTCATTGGAAAGAGTAATCTGCTTCGAACGATTCTTCATACGGGAGCTAATATTGTTGGCATGGCATGCATCAGAGAGAACCCTTCTCTCGACCCCACCACATCCAATCTCAGATCTGCCTGAGAAAAGTGGGTGAGTAGCCAAGCAGAAAATGGTGAAGGCAAGATTACCAGTAAGTCACAAATAGCTTAATAGGGTTAGTCACTCACATAATGAAAGTATTCAAACTAATATTAATATAGAAAAAACCATGAGAACTACACAGATTAACTATTAAACTAAGTAGAATTCAGAGCCTGCTATATGTTGTTAGAGATGAAAGCTAGTTGATCAGCCATACAGCCAGACCTTGAGGACCCTACAGAACAAAGAAAGATTCCTGTAGAGATTGCTAACAACTGTTTACCCATACCATTAATGTTTACCCATACCATAACAGGAAAACAGAAACTTTAAGCTGTACCTTGTACAATCCAACCATTTATTCTATTCTTTACTCCCTATAATCAGTAATTTTTCATAGAAACTAAGAAACAGATATTAACCCAATTCCTCAAACACTCAAGGTCTCATTCTCTGACTCTGAGAGGAGCTCACACTACATCTATGGAGTGTTATTACTTCTCAAATAAACTTTCTTTTGTCTTTAACTCTGGCTCACTCTTGAATTCTTTCCTATGCGATGCTAAGGGTCCTTTCTCAGCATAAGGCTTGAGTCCCCACTTGGGCATGGGGAGGATTTGCTCCATCCTGCATCATCTCCTAAAATACAAAGGGGTTAGAAACATATTAGTTGAATGAGAGATATATAGCTGAGTTTGTTACCTGAGAGAAGGCTAAGAAGCAACATGGCATCCAGAGTTTAGAACTGAAGGTGGTCATAAGAAAGAGAGAAAGAGAATTTAATTTATGTTTCTCCAAAAAGCCAGGGGAAAAAAGGAGCGTGGGTGAACATTACAAAGAATCAGATCATCCTATTGAAAAACTGTCCAAAGAATGAGGTGGAAATGCTCTATTGTGGGAGGTAGTGAGTTTCCTTCCCTGGAGGAATTTAAACATCCCTTAAGTGTTCTATAAAAAGGATACTGGTGTGCTTGAGAGAGTGAATTTGGGGAATGAAACTCGATAACTTTTAAGGTGATTAAGACCTCTAAAACTTTATGAAAATCTGAGGAAAAAATAAAACTGAAGGCCAAGAGAGGAAGATGGAAAACTTTCTAATTGACAATATTTTCTAGCATTTAGTTATCAAAGTAAAAATAAAGACAAGTTTGACAAGACCTAAAATCTGGCACCAGAAACTGGTTTTATTAAACAGCACCCTTTTCCCAGCATGACAGCTGCTTCTTCACAAACCTATAGTTTGGGATTAGAATGTGAATAGATGAAATTATCCTTGTATGTGTTAAATACTTCAACCTTCTCTTGATATGGGAGGAAGCATTCACAAAATTCATTTAACTCCCCAAGACTGCCAAACAACTCATTTTTTTTTCCCAGATGGCCCTAAAAAGGATGTCTAGCAGCCTCTCTACCATATCAAATAGCAAGGGTCCTGTTCTGGCCTATAGGAGGACCTGCAGGCACTTCAAACTCACTAGCTCTGACCCTAAACACAGTATCTTATCCAGAACCCTGGTGTTACTCCAGCATCTCTTTTCTTAGTAAAGGTGCCAACTTCATCCAGAAAACTGAAGGTCATCTTGGACACATTCTTACCTTATCACTGTGCCCTTCCCCATATGCAACTTATCTCTAAACTGAGATTTTACCTCTTGAATTCGTTTCAGATACATCCACTATGTAGTCCAGGCTAATACCACATCTCCTCTGGATATTTCTATGCCTGCTTAATGGTCTCCTTTATCCCCTCACTTTCCATCAATGTGTATCCAGAATCATTTTAAAACACAATTGACCATCAATTCCCACGCATGAAACCTTTCATGACTTCCCATTGCTCTTAGATTAAATACCAAAATATTTCTTGGTGGTTATTCCTTTCCAGATCCATTCTCATCCTTTCCACCCTGCTCTGTGCCCCAAGAGGCTGACCTCCATGAACTCCATCAATGGACTCTTAGTCCCTAGTGTTTAGTTAGATTTGATCAATAGGGATAAAAGGACACTGACAGGAGATTAGAGTGGAAAAGAAGGGTAAGTTTTGGATATTTATTCTATTTTTCTTTCAGTTCCCTCCCTTCAGTGTCCATATGGGCTCTCTTTGTTGTCCTTTCAGCAAAGGTCCCTGCTCCATTCAGTTGGTTCTCTCCACACAGCTCTCTCTTCAGGTCCTAGTATCACTTCATCCCTTTCCCCTTCAGATAATGATGCCCCATTACTAGCCTTGAGAAACTGGACTACTCTTTATGTATTTTCTTTGTATTGCCCACATCTTTTAAATATTCATAAAATAGCATCCTTTCAAGGCAGCTATTCTAGACCCTTCTGCAAGAGTCAGCTGTGCCTAATAGAAGTTTTATAATGCCTATACATCTTCATAGCACTCACTATCAAACTAAATGATTAATTTGTGTAAGTGATTGTCTCACATCTGTCTTTCCTGCTAAGATGAGGGCATGGACATTCTCTATCTTAACCATCCCCAGGTCCCAAGAGCACCTACACATAAGTGCTTAATAGCTATTTATCAAATAAGAGTAAAGAAGAGAGAGAGATAGAGAGAAAGGCCAAGGCAGGATTGAAAGTGCCCTGGTCAGAGTTACCAGAACAATCACAAATCAAGGATTCCCACACGGCCAAGGTGAGGGTAGCACATATTGTCCTTTCATTATTAGAGCAAAACTGGAGGAGGTATGATGTCAAAAAATTGTTTGGCAGGACACAGTTCACAAAGAAATTTTTAAATCAAATATATTTTTCAAAATGTGAGTTTTATACCCAAAAAATTAAGTCATTTTCTATCTCACTGCATACCAAGCCACCATAGTTCATAGCAACTTGGCTGAATTTGACATAGGTATTATCTTGAGCTATTTTCATAAGAGAAATGGTAGTTTTTCTTCAAGACTCAAATGCTATATTTTTAGAAAAATCACATACATAATTTCTTATTCAATATTATCTGTTAAATATCAGTTCACATCAAAGAGATACTTAAAATGTCTCCTCTCAGACTCCTGATAAATGGAGAAAAGTGACTACTATTGGCCTGGAAGCCTGTGCAGAGCTAAGGCAAGTCTCGCCTATTAGAGGTTGTGAGAACCAAGAGGAGGAAGAATACTCACACACACAAAAAAACATCCGAAAGCAGGGGTCTCTAATCCCCAGGCCACAGACTAAAACTAGTCCGTGGCCTGTTAGGAACTGGGCCACATAGCAAGAGGTGCGCAGAGGGCAAGCAAGAGAGAGAAGCTTCATCTGTATTTGTAGCCACTCCTTAGTGCTAGCATTACTACCTCAGCTCCACCTCAGATCATCAGGCATAGATTCTTATAGGAGCACCAATTTTTGATGCCTAGACCACTGTCCTAAGGGAGTATAAGAAGACAGTGCATCCCAGCTAGGCCATTTCTTAGAAATTAGCAAGTTTTAGAAGCCTCTGACTTGAAAAACATTAAAAACAAAAAAGAAACATTCAGAGAGAACAACATAAAGCTGAAATGATTTCTTTTTCCTCCTTGCAATCTTTGGATGTGCAATCTCGCCTACTGGTTTGATTTGCACTGTTTACTTAAATTTTTTCTGTTGTTCTTACATATTTCTCTCTCACACAAAGAAGATTTTGAGAAGAAACTCAGGGGAGATGTTTTCCTTGCACAATTCTTTCATGTTTTTGTTGAAACAGTATCTGTAACACTAACAGAGTCCTTTCAGAGTGAACATTTCTGCCCTTGTTTATGGAATTGAGAGGTTTGAGTGAAAGGAACAGGTGTCATGTGCTGGAGGGACTGAATCAGACTGTCATGCTCCTGCTGTATCAGCACATCTCACCTGGAGCTGAATCCCTCAAGGAGTGAAATGCCTGGAATTCCAACACCTTCCTAGACCATCCGACTTACCACTGCATAGGAAGGTTCTGCTGTGGTCCTTGAGCCCTTTATAGAACCCTTATGGGTGACCCAGGCCCAGTTTTGTAGCAGCTCACCTGGATCAGCCCACCCAGGTGGTATCTCATAGACTGAACACTTCCTTTTCTTTGCTCCTTTTGTCAAAAATTATGAATCATGAATTCCATTCCTTTAGGACCCTGATTTATGAGCTTTAAGGGACAACTGAATACAGAGAAAAAAACACTTGGCTCATAGTCAGAGATTCTGGATTCAACTTTAAGTGCTGCTAGTGAGTAGTTGTTTAACCTAGCATAGTTAGCCTCTCAGAATATCAGTCTCCTGTAAACAATGAAGATAATAAACCAGCCTGGAGGGATGTTATGCTTGTACATAGTAGGCAAGTCAATAAATGGCTGTTGAATCTTAAACACATTTTGAAAAATCCATACTACTGTGTTCATGAACATTAACTTCTTAATGTGTTTTTAAAATTCATGTTTGCTTCTTTATAGAACACAACACGCAGTTACTAAGGTTTTAACAGTGGGAATTTGTATTCCATGGTAGATAGAGGGCTCAGATTTTCCTCATGCAGACTGGTGACTTGCCATCCTCTATTCTGTGAGATCTTTGGGGCAGGATTTGTAGCTCCCTCAAGGCATCTCCATTCCTGTGGGGAGACATCTGGGCTGCACCAGTCCATGGGCATAAAACGCATAGGCATAATGCTTGATGATAAGGTAAACTATAGATTTAAACTCTATTTCGCTTGGGAAAAAAGTCTCCTTTTCTTATATCTTTAATAAAACCTGAGATGAAGCCATGTGACCACAACATACTCATTAACTTTCAAATAAACCCTTTCAGGAATGAGAAGAATTAGTTAAAAAGATAGCAATTTGGATTTTCAGCTTTTAATTTCCTTTGCAGCAATTAATCTAGTTACTATTTCACTTGCATATTTGCTGTTTTTTTCCTATCAGTGAGATGGTGAGAATCTTAATGATGTGGAAGACACTAGTACTAGAAAATACCAGAGACCATTTTTACACCAAAATAAAATATATGCAAATATGTGTGATGTTTCTTGTTGAATAACATGTAAGGCTAATAAAATTGGATTTTAATACCTGCTGTTTCCTTCATATGGAATACCTTCTGTCTCAGCCACTCTCAAGCTTCAATATCTAAAAGAATTCTACTAGTTCTTCAAGTCTCAATTCACGGGCCACTCTCTTTGGGAAGCCATCTAGATTTGCTCACCATTTATTGTAGGTCTTCCAGAGTGGCGTTCTCTCCTTCCTTCTCCCATGTATGATTACATAGTAGATGTAGCTTATCCTGTTATTTGTAACATTTGTTTACTTATTGTAATTAGGAAGTAGGTGCCCTAGGGAAGGAACCATAAGTAATTCTTATCTTTAATACCTAGCACACTGCTTGGCATTAAATAGGTGCTGAACAATTGCTTATTGAAAACATTTATGATAAATGAACACAAACAAACAAGCAAACAATACTGTGGTAGTAGTATTGAACTATGTCCAATCCCAGTCCTGCATAGGTCTTCTTGTCGTTCTGCAATTCATCAACTGATGCATATGGAGGCCCAACATGGTAATCTTTTTTGCACGTCAACTTTCAATCAGAGAAACTGAGGACCCCCTGTACCCGGGGATTCCTTGAAGTTGCCTCTTGAAAAACTGCTTCTCCTATTGCCCAATAATTATTTAATTAAATAATGAATCTACTTTTTGTCTCATACCTGGCTATAATTCCTAACCCTAATAGCTGGCAGCACTTTTAAAAGGCTTCCAGCTAAATGTGCTAAATTAAGCCCAAGTGATATCATAAAGATTCTAATACACACACACACACACACACACACACACACACACACACAAATGTGCCACGTTTGAGTTCTTTATTGAAATTAGGAGGCAAATATTCCTAGTGTTCTATCCATATAGGATAGACAAATAACAAATAATTTGAAAAATCAAGGCATATTTCTACCTAGGCCCAAGGTTTTACTTTGCTGTTCTTTTCCTGGCAGTCACAGTCAGGACTAACTGTGAGGTTGGAGGCCACCTGAGGAGAATATGTTTGGCCGCCAAAGCCTCAGGCCTCACTTGCTGAGGAAAGAACAAATGAGCAGGTGCAGAGTTTTATTTTATTTTTTTAATCTAACCCAGACATACAGAGGTGTCAAGAAACCAAGCTCTCCTGCTGGTATAAGCCTGCTCAAAATGTGTAATAGGCCTATGGGTGTCCTGACACACTCTTTATAACTGCAAAGAGCCAGCGTCGCTTTCCACCTCCACCTTTTGTTGCTTCCAATAGTCTCTTAGCTTTCCCATTCCATCCCACCTGCCATCTACCTGTCCCTGAGGAACACATGTAGCCTTCAACAAGAAAATGGGCAGAGTATTAAAAAGTGCCTTCCTAGGTTCTCATGTTTAAGTCTCTTTTCTAGATCCAGTTTAAGAAGGCAACATTTTGAGTAAATAAAAATGTTAGCTCTCTAGATACAGTAAGGACAAATTTAATATTTTGAAGCTATGACCCATGTAGAGTTCATTCATTAAAGATTTTCTTTGAGCCTTATCTTAGTTAAAAGAACAAATTTCAGATTACCAGATAAATTTTTTGTACCCTAAAAATGTCTCTACCAATTGCTCTTACAATCCCCCTCATATCTCCTACCTATTGTAATGATGTGCCACACCCTCAGGGAGTGAGGAAAGGAGCTATATGACAAGACCAAGTAAGAAATCCCTCATGTGGGTAAACAGAGGTAGGAGAAATGCTTGGGACTTCCATTTCTTAATTTTTTCTTTTATAGCATGATGTAAAGAAACACTTAGAAGTGGTATGTTTTTACTCTCTAAACCTGGGGATGCCTGTGAAGGTGCAGGGAGGGAATTCCTGAAGAAGATAATGAAAATAGAGTGGAGGGAAAAGGCTGGAGGCATGCCCCAATAATTACTCCCAGGTCCCAGGGAGAAGCATTATTATGATGGGTTGTGCAGCTGGGTAAATTTCAGCCATCTCATACCCCTACCACTCTCTTAGCCATCGGAGGAAGTGAGGCACAAAATCAGAATGGTGGTGGTTGTAAGGTTTAGTAGTGGTGGAGTCAGAGAAAAGAGCAGCAGAGATTGAAATTCCCAAAAATAGCAGCTCAGAGCAAGGATAGAAAGAGGGAAGGCTTTTCTGAGGTGACCTTTATTACAGAAGGTCTGATGGACATCAGAGAAAGGCAAATGAAGAAGAGCTTAGCAAAACATTATTTTTAACAGAAGATTTGCTTTTGTATCTCAGCAATCTGAATAGTCAGTATCTAAAACAAAAGTATTTTATTGAAGGATGGACTTTAAGAAGGTTTTTGTAAGCTAAAACAATTTTTTTAAGTGAAGAATGATAGTGGTATCATATTATGTTTCAAGGAATTTGGTGAATGACAGGGTGGGGTGGAATGGGGAAATAAAGTGCAATCTTGCCAAATGTAAATCTGGCAATACTCTCCTTTCTCCTGAATTCAACAGTTCCTGGCAGGTTGGAATTAGTCTTCACATCAATAAAAATTGATAGTACACCTTAGGGCCAAGCCAGTGTACCAAAGGTCTGGTTTCTTCTGAAGCCCACACAAACTCAAGCTTCCATCTATCTCTATGTGGTCAGAAATCCTCTAGCCTAACTTTCTTTTCTTTTTGTTTCCCTTTCTTGAGAAGAGGACATTTTCTTTTCACTCTCTAACACCTCTCAAATTTCCTTTTCATTTTGTCTTCTAATGAATGTGGCCACTAATTACTCTCTATGCCACATTTTCCAAGACTATTTCCTGTTTATTCACCCATTCTCTATTCCTGAGGCTCAATTATTTTTAATAATTGGTATTTAAATTTTGCTGAGTACAAACAGGGTTCAGGACACCAATAACTTGGCTGTCTCTAACTCTCCATTTCATGTAATAATGAGTTCTTGTGTAATCTTTACCCCATATCATCAGTTCTAGCTATTGCTAATTCTACCTATTCTTTTATACAACTTTGAAATTGTAAATCCAGCACCCCCCCCACCCCGCAATTTCTCCTGATTGTGGTTTGATGACTACTCTTCACTTCATTCCTCTTTTGTCAACCCGACATGCTGATTGAGCTCTGGTACTCTTACAGACAAATAAACCCCACAACACATAACTCTGCTCTGAGTTTCAGCAACTGCCTTCTTTAGGCGATAAAAATAATGTGTCCCTGGATATGTGATGGATGGAACAAATATTGCTTTTAAAAATCAACAAATTGGGAAGCAGAAAACAATAATAATTGTGTTCCTAAAAAGCAAAGTCAGGACAAAAAATTTGATCAGACTCCTGTACACAAAGAGTTAGAGGCTAAACTTGAAAACCAGGTGTCCTGGGTAAAGGGACACAAACTTGCCACTGCCTTAAGTTTAAGTCTGTCAGATGAGGATGGTGATGGATGGGATCTCTACATCTGGTATAAAAGTCCCTGGGGATTTTGGACAGAAGGAAATTTTCATATTTTTCATGTTAATCCAAAGGATGAAATATTTTCTACTGAGAAGGCTAGAATAATGTGTTGGTGGCCCTAGGGAAAATGTGTACTTGAATGACATTTTCAGCATTGTCAGAGTGCTGACTGTATACTGGACACAACTCACAGGAAGCATAGCCTCTGAAAAAGTCTGGATTTACTATAACTGTGGGACTTTTTACTAACCACTTGAGGATTGAGATAAATCATAGAGATCTCCACCTTCCATAAAAAGTCATGAGTAATTGGGGGAAGAAATGAATAGTAAGAAAAGAAGCTGCCTTCTTGATTATAAGGCAAACAATGACAAAGACCTAGAGTTTTAACCTGACAAAAGAGGAATAAACTTTAACACTGTCTGGCACAAAGCAAGATATTCAATAAATATTTGTTGACTGATAAGTAGGGATTTAAAAATAGTTTCAGAGTACTTTGAGAAGAGGATACAAATGTCTAAAATTTTATTTCTAAGCAAAGTAGCTCAAGTATAAAACTGCATTTCCAAATATAAAAGGTAAACTAATAAAAAAAATCGCATTATAAAATGCTTTCTCTAAAAATTCTACTTGGAGCATCAGGGGAATATTGTTACCTCAATGCCAATGACTTGATGTATTGTCCCCTTTGAATTATAAACATTTTAATTATCAACATTTAAAATTAAAATATGTCCCTATCCATACTGCATTAGTCTATGAGGTCCAAAAATTCTCTAGCCACTCTTTAGGCCTGACTATTGTTTCTCTCACTATTTTTAGATTACTCTTTAGGGAATCATTTTCCATTCACTACCAAGGCAAAAAGCTTCTGCATCTATTCTGCCAAAATTTTATGGCCAGCAGGGCTCATCTTTCATAACAAAGTATATCTTGACTTCAAATTTATACAGTGGAAAAAAAAAAAGGACAACTGAGAAAATAAAACAGATTAACTTACTGAGTGCTTTCCCTTCATAGATAAAGAAAATGCTTTTGACAATAACCCATTTGGGGGCTATTACTTTTACTTACCACTATGGAATCTGTTCCCATTAGATTATTTGTTTACGTCAACAGATTTGATAACTTAGCTAACATTAATTCATTTGACAAACAGTTATTGGTGCCTATTTTGTGCCAGGCACTGTCCAGATTAGTCACTATATCCTCATGCCTGCTAAATTAAAGTTATCATCATGCTTTCCTCCATTTCCTCACAGATTTTATTTCTTTTCTATGTTCTACATATTATACTGTCTCTTAAAGTTGTTTGTAGTTCTCCATTTTTTAATAGGTGAAATTATTATTAAACAATTAACAAAAGATGACCACATTTCTAAGGACTGTGACTATTTGGGGCTACACGCTCAGAGGAGAGTGTGAACAGAATAACATGGTGCTGTCCTCTTGGGAGTTTACAGACTGAAAAGAGACAACCATTTAATAAGCAAATACATGGTTGACTACTTGTGGTTAGAATGGTAAGAAAATGATAATATCAGTGATGAAGAACAAATTGGAGTGGGATGGAGGCAAATGGAAGGAGAAATCAAATAAAGTATCATTTAAGCTGAAATCTGAAGAACAGAAAAGAGGAAGTCATGAGACTGGAAGAGGATCATTGAGTTAGGAGATCAGCATGGGCAAAGACCTCCAGGCAAGATCTTCTGGAACCCAAAAGTAGTGTATCAAAGTGAACAAAGGGGAGAGTGGGTGAGGTGAGTTTGAAGAGCAAGGTACAACCTTGTCAGCTATGGAAAGGTTTGAAGAGCAAAGCACAACCTTGTCAGCTATGAAATACACAAGAAGCTACAGGATGATTTAAAGTGGGATGGGAGGTATGTGATCCAAGTTACTTTTCAGAAGATTGCTGTGGCTCCTGAGTGGAAGTGCAAATGTCACAAAGGAGGCCCTCATTATATCCAGGTAAAGAATGTTTTGCTGGGACTTGAGAAGTGACAATGAGAATGGAGAGGGGAGAAGATTAAAGATATATTTAGAAGAGAGATATAATCTCACTGAAATAACTCCTGATTTATTAAGTAAGGGGGTGGAGGGATGGAAAAAATCAAGAAATACTTTCAAGGTCTAGCTTTAAAAACTGAATGGATTATACTTCCAATAACTGATATAGTGGAGATATTCTACTAATGACAGTGAAATGAGTTAAAATGTCATTTGGTTGTATTACAATTGATAATGTCTGATTGTCTTCTTACAATGTAAAATTTATTCATAATCTGGTCCCTGATTACAGATTTAGCATCCTCTCCTTCCCTTCTTGCCTCATGTGTGCTGTACCAATACCTAATTCTCTCTACCATCAGGCAGTCCCCTACCTCCACACCCTGGCTCACGCTCTTCCCTCTGCCTGGAATTCCTTCCATTCATCACCTGGCTAACTCCTTATTTTTAAAACTTACCTTTTTTATATATCCCTAAGGAAGATTTCCTTAACACCCAGCCTTAAATAAGTCATGCTGACTTTTCAGAAAGCTCAGTAGAGGGGATGGAGAGGGGAGGTGGTTTTTAAGATACTACAGGCTGCAAGTGACCCCACCTAAAACAAACAAACAAACACACAGAAAAAACAACAAAAAAACAACCTTGACTCTGTTGGTAATTTTTCAGCTCTGGTCTTCTCACATGGTTAGCATAGACTAGTTTCTTTGTAGTCAGAAAATGATTGCAGCATCCTGCTCCAGCCATTACACAAAGACTCAACAACCTTCAGAAATGATAAAGTTATCTTCCCTTAGGATAGAGAAAAACTTTCCCAGAAGCACCCCCCAGAGACTTCCCTCTCAAACCTCATTGGCCAGAATTGGTTCATACGCCCAACATACTTCTGGCTGGGGACCTGGTCACACGTATAGGGATTAATTTTTGATCTAGGGAAGAGGTCATCATCTTCAGAACCATGTGAGTAATAAGGGGATGCTTAAAAAAATAGGAGTTCTAGTAGCAAGGGGGAGGAAGAGAGGATTCTGAGTAGATATCTGCTCACCGAGTCTAAGTTCCCAGTTGATTCTCTTACTCAATATACATACCCAGACAAGGTTGGATTTGAGTTCTATTGCTCCTTTCTGGGCCTATGCAGGGTTTATCAAGGGAAGAGGACAGTGTTCCTGCTTATTATTGGTCTTCACTTCATTTCCTCTCTCAATTCTCTAACTCCGCAGCTTATTCTCACCCAATTTCCCCTCTGTAGGCTCAACCTCATAATGTGTCCTCAGCCATACTTCTAAGCCAGAAAGTGCTTGGATATACCTGTCCCTCTCCAATATCAAGTATTCTTACTGTAAAAATAATCTGGGATGCAGTGCTCCACAATGAACATGAAACTCTTAAGATGTGACCAAATTACCCTTGCTATATCCCTGACTCAGGTACGTCCTTGATACCGAGTTTTAGTAACTCCTACCCTTTTCTGACCAGATCCTATTATGTCTTTTGCTCAGGTCATCTTTGAAACAATCATTTCTCTCCAGGTGGCAATATATCCCCATGATCTGTTTGCTTCTACCACTCTCCAACTGTCAAAAAAATGTGAGATATCAGTTGAAATTTACACTAGTGGCTCCTTTAAGCATTTCTCTTGCCTACCATCTGTTCAGATTTAGCACTATATCCAGGAATTGCCTTGATATCTTAGTCTGGTTCACTCTCAGTGCATGACCTGCCCAACAGAGTTTATTTATGTGGCTTCTCTTCCTGAGGATTGGATCTGCTCCAGGAACCCTGTGTTGGTTACTGAGTAGGGGCTATCACTGGAGGTTTACTGGAGCATGTGTCATTGATTCAGAGGATGAACTTGATTACAACAAAAGATAAGCATACTATGCCATGAATTTAAAATATTTCGCTTTATCTGAAACTTGGTGGCAGCTTATGCTTCTCTGTTAAAAATCCACAAATTCTATTTTGTGTTTCATCTATAAATATCTTAGTTTGTGTTTAATCTGTGATCTAATCATGGACAAATTAGAGTCTGCAATGAATAGTGGGGCAGCTCTTTGTCACTTCCACCTCCATATAGTAGAGGTACCTAAAATACCATTAATGACCCTTTTCTCATAAGTATAAGTGTGTGTTTATGGTGTTAACCTCAAAGAAAGAGCAACATTGCTTCAGCTGCATGGTAAATGTATCTGAGAGATCCATGAGAATTGTGAATGGGGATTTGAGAATTTGAGGACAGCCTCTGACCATTCAACTTTAACTTCTCATTAAAAAAGCCATTGCTTAAATGTTTGATATCTCATTTTAAAATAGACAGATCCACACTTTGATAGAGTCCATCTAAAAACTTCATTCATATTCTCCCCAGACACATTCCCTGGTAATTCAAGGCACCACTGAGCTATCTTAAGAGCTTTTCTTATCGAAAACAACAGTGATCAGTTTTGGAGCTCCAGAGAAAGAAAATTTGGATCGGAGAAATGAAAAGTAATAACATATGGTATGATTATCACGACAACGAGTTCAGTCAGAACACAGGGCTGTCTTAGACTGAATATGCTGAAGGAGAACTAGGACTTGCAATGGAGAACCTGAGGCCAAAAAGTTGTCAAAACCATTAACTGACCTATGTCTTTGTAAGTAAAGACTACACTTTGCTTTTCTATTTATATCAGCTGGGTATTTGATTCCCCCCCCAAATAGTCCATTGTACAAACTATCATTATTTCCTTTTGGATTCACCTCAGCTTAGCTTTTGGCTTTAAAATTCTCAGATTTTAAACTTGAAAATAGACAAAATTTGGAAAGAAAGTAGTTTTTGAGTTTTTCTCAAAAGCTTAGCTTTTGAATGTCAAAAGCAAAGGCCTTAAAGAACTGAGGTCATAATAAATAAAGGAAGAATAAGATTTTGGCCACAGGTAGGTTTTCCAGTCCCTCTATCATTAGGACCAAATCTAGATCATAAATAGTTTTTCAGGCTAGGAGGAGAGAAGAATTGGAGATGGGAGGAGGGTAAAGAAAAGATTTTATACATTGTTGGTATATCCCTGGTCTGCATATTGGGAGTGTGGATAGAGAAATAGATGCCACTCCTCAGATAGACTCGGGGAAATATGAGAGCATAGGATTTATAGACTGTTTTCTAGGTAGGCCCCAGTGAGGGTGCCCACCTCACCTTGGTCACTAGTTGAGCATGCTTTAGGAAGAATCTAGTACAACTAAGACAACTTTCCCTATACTCCCTGGTGTGATTCCTTGCAGAGAGACGAGTAAGACAGCCAGCAGACTCAAGAGGCCTGCTGTACGAACAATGAAGACATGGTAGTCATCTACTTGGATAAAAGATGAATAACTACCCAGGATGCAGATCTAGCCATGGACTATGGACAGAGGACAATGAAATACCAGATGCCCACACTTTCCACCAACATGGTGACTCCTGGAACTTAGAGCATTCCCAAGGAAAAAGAGAGAATACACTGAACTGACAAAGGATAACTCGAATTGACTAATAAAACCTTGAACTGATTGAGATTAAGGTAACTAGTGAAGATTTTGTTTTTGCCCTCTGGTAATTTCAGTTATAGAGAATAAAGTTACATGGTTTATACATCTGAATTTGTTGACAGATTTTATGTGTGTGTGTGTGTGTGTGTGTGTGTGTGTGTGTGTGTGTAAAGAAAATAAATACATAAAAACCCCAGGATAATAGGATTATATCTTATTTTTATTTCTTCTTTATATACTTTTTTCACTTTAAACATTTTCAAAAAGGCATATGTACTTTAATATTAGAAATAAAACTATTAGTTATAAAACTAGGATAACTATTGTGAGTAATCAGTTTGTGAGCCTCAGAGATATGAAACATCAATAAGAGAAGATCCTATCTAAGCCCTTCTCACTCTGCAAGCTGATGTAGAGACCCCGTGAGCACTTCTGACCCAGAATGTAGCAGGAATTTTTGGTTGCTCATTCTGTGCCCTTTTCTATCCTTTTTTTCTTGCCAGCTGAACCCAAAGTTTGTTCAGATAGCTACCCTTAGTGCACTCTGGGTAAGGTAGACCCCATGTCCAGTCCAAGAGTGACACATGACAATCTAAGCCAATAAAATGTGAGGGGAAATTTGCTGCGAGGGTGCAGAAAATGTTTCTTAGTTCTTAAAAGGGGACTCAAGACAGGGATAAATCTCCTTTTCAGCTTCTAGATGTATGTGTGTGAGAAATAGCTGCCTGGAACTGTGTCAGCTATAGTCCAACCTTGAAGAGGAACATTAACTTGATGACAAGAGACTGGAGATAGCAGATCAAAAAGATGGGAAGAAATTAGCCAGGGTTAAGTTGCACAGTTAACCAAATGTGAGACCTCCAGATGTCTGGTTATTTGACAGAGTAAGTCCACTTATTGTTCAAGGCATACTGAACTGTTCTTGTCTGTTTTTTACTTTCAGCACTGTTACATGGCATACAATCAATAATGACTGATTTACTTGTTTCCTACCCTCCAAGAGTTTTTTCCTTATCCCACTCTCTATCACAAACTTCTTGAGAACAACATACCATGTGTTATTAATTATGTTACATATATTTTACAATTAAAAAAAGAATGAAAACACTTTCCCTACTACCTATCACTCATGGATCTCATACTCAGAATGGGCACAAAGAGGATTTTGACAGTGATCGTGAGAGAAGGGAGGGCAGGCTAATGGTGACCAGGCTGTAGGAAGCTTTCTTAAGGGGTTCACATTTCAGAAGAGGAAGAAAAGGGAAGTCAGTCTCATTTTTGTCCTCCATTTATAAAGTCCAGGATGCATAGTTGTTGATCCACTTGACTTACAGATATTTTGTCACTTGATAGATCATTGCAAATAGGTATTTTGGGAGGAGGACTAAATTGGAGCCAAAGGAGTAAGTAACTGTCCAGGGGAAACAGACAGAGGAGAGTCTGTTTACTTGATCAATACTCAAAAACTGTTAATTTGTCACGTTTCTTTACAATTTTTTTAGCATTTGGAAAGATGCCTATTTTTATTCACTTGACACTTAAGTACTTCTGAGCACTAGTTAAAATTTTTGCTAATTTAATAGAAAAACACATAGACTCATGATGGTAACTGTCACTACTGTAGAATAATGAGATACCAATAGGAAAGCCTGAGGTCCAAGTTCTCATGTTACATGCCCAGAAGTAGCCTAGCTTCTACATGAGATACACTCCAGTAGCAGTGAACTGTCCATAGGAGAATATCTTTCCCTCCTGCCTTTGCTGCAGCTTCCATTCCTGGGCAGTGGAGCATGAGAACAAATGAATGATGTGTGTGCTATATCTGTGGCCCAGCTGCCTCTATGATGAATCCTGGGCGGCTAGAACAGCATATTTCACAACTGCTATAGAAATTAGCATTCTGGGATCTTTTTCTCTTATTATTCTTTCTCATCACTAAGCCTCGTTGTCAAAGGATTTTAGCCTCTAAGACACCTAAAATCTATTTTAGTGGGTTGTAATTATCTCTAAATTTATGATACAATGTTTAACATATTCAGAAAGACATAAGGCATAAATCAACACACAACTATGATAAACACATACCCATCCAGCTCAGAAATAAAAGGTTATCAAGACAGTTGAAGACCTATCTTCAATCACATCTTCAATCTCTTTATCTTACCAGGTAGAAGAGTTCCTAAGAATTCTCTCTTAGCAATAAACCAAGGTTCAAAAAATATAAATACTAAAACATTATTCTACATTTATTTATTAATTCATGTATACTTTCATTCAACTAATGCATCCTGAGTCTAGTGCATGCAAGCATCCTGAGAACAGTGTACTTAATCTCTATTCCCATTCTATATTGTAGGCCCCAATATTCTTACTTTGTATTCCGTCAAATAGCAAACATCTGATTGCCATCTTTAGGACAATAACCCTTCATATTGCTCAACATGATCAGTAAAGTGCCTTTCTCCTCATCTCTAATATCATGAACCTCAGTCTCTATAGTCTTCTACCTAAAAGCTCATTCTTCAACCTTCTAATTAATCTTGTGGTTCTTCTCTAACTCAAAGTTCTCATATCCTTTCATGTCTAATGTGCTACTATACTAATGAGTCAAATATCTGTGGTTCCTAGATAACAATGTCAGCACTTAGCACTTATTGAATATTTATTGTGTTCTGGTAACTTTACATTTAAGTATAATAATCTCTAATTCCCATAAATACCTGCTGGGGAGGTCACAAATAAGTAGACTCTGTTATGGAGAAATTAGGCAACATGTTCAAGGTCACAGAGGTGACAGTTGGGAGGTAAGCTAAAGTCAAATGACATGGCCATGCTCTTTTATCTGCTTTTTCTCTCTAGATGGCTAAAAATAAAATCCCAGGTGAAGTATCTTGTGGCTAAGTTATAATAAAGATAATATGATTGTGAACTGTGTTGTTACCTGCACTTTTGTCAAGATACATCAATTCAGTCTGGCTACAGCTGAGTCAGATCCATTTAATAAATGATAATAAGTAGCATACTCAAAGTCTTGGGTAGAAGGAAGGATCTATTCACTAGGACACAGAATGTAATCCCTGGCAAAAATCAACTTTAATACATATGAAAGCCACAATTCTTGTCCTATTGGTAAAATAAAAATGAAAGTAAACTCTCTTCTTTATCCCCATTACCCAAAGAAAAAACAATCACTGGAATGGCTTTTAAGAACCAACTACCTAAATGAAAATTTTCATAATGATTAAAGTTTCTGCAATCAATAATGTGAAGCAGGAAAGTAGACAATAGACCCTTCAAGGCCTTAAATAAAATGACTTCTGTTCTTGGAGGAACTCTAGGAATTACGCAAGTAATTTTTTGTTCAGCCCTGGAATCTTAGATTTTAAAAGATATACATTTGTAAAATTAGATTTACATTACTTAGATCAATGCTTCATCAAGCATGAGAAAGAGAAGTTGGAGATTAAGACTTTTCTCATTGTGCGTCCAACAAATCCCAGGGCAAGCAGTATTATGAATCAATGCTCAGCACAGTACCTGGCATACATGAGCTAAGAACTGCTGAGTGACTGAATAAAGCATAAATCTGAGGGGAAAGCTAAAGGAAAAATGGGATTCTGTAAAAAAACATTCAAACTATAGGCTTAATTTTTCTCAAATTTCATGGTCACCAAAGAAAGCCTTGAATAACTAATTTGATTTCTCAGGTATAATAATTCAAGGAAAGAATAAACTGAGTAGATGCCTCACATATACTGCCAACAGTATATGGTTAGTGTGTAAAATTATAGATTCTACAGTAAGAGACACATGAGTTCAAATCTCTGCTCTTCCATTGCTACTTGTGTGACACTGAGCATGTTACCTAGCTTCTCTAAAGCCTTAGTTTCATCAATGATGATTTTAATGTGCCACTTTCAGTCTCCTCTCAAGTTATTGGTTCTTTCTCATATGTTATTTCTTTTTGAAAACCATGAACATGAAACCTCAAACATTTGTGAGTTATGCAAACAACTTCCCTGGTGCTATTTTTAAAAGAAAATGCTCTTCTTGGCATCCATACCTTTTTATATATGTTGTGTTCTTTTTCTGAAACCTTCCATTTGGCTTGCTGAGTTCCTAAATTTCTTTAAAACTGATACATCTTCCATCCCTGGGAAGTTTCTCATTGACCCTACCCCAAGCCCCCACCTCCTTCTAACACCAAATTTAATCTCTCCCTATCTCACATTCTTCCTTTACCTGTATTATAATAATTCATCACCTACTACCTTATATATACTTGTTCATGTATCTGTTTCTCTTTTAGCCTGGGAGTTCCCTGAAGGTAAGAATGATGTTCTCTTTGCCATTATACACTAGCATCATGTCAAGTGTTCATTTATTCATTAAAGAGATTTTTATTGAGCAACAACTACATTCCAGTCACAGTTCTCAGCATTTTGATTCCAAGGTAAACATGATAAAATCCCGCCCTCTTAGAACTTATGTTCTAGTGGAAATGAATGTTTGATAAATGTTGAATAGACACAGAACACATACTAAATAGGGGCCTCTGTGAAAGTAGCTATTTACTCCCTCTTTCAATTTTTACCTAAATTTCTGGTGTATTTTTTTTTTTTTTTTGAGCAAAAAAAACCAAAATTCTTTAATAGCTGCAGCTGGCAGGGAACAAATTCTTTTTATTTTCTCTCTCTCTCTCTTTTTTTTTTTTTTTTTTTTTGGCCAGCTTTATTGAACTATAATATAATATAACTAGTTGGACACAGCCCTTTAAGAGGAATGTCTGTAGCTGCTGCAGCCTCTGTCTTTGTCTCTCCTACCTCCTACCTTTGCAGAGTGATTTCTTATTTTTCTCTCCCTAGTTGTAGGGCTTCTGTTCATCTAGACTCCAGGGAACCCTGTTTGCTGTTTGCTCCATGTTTCCATCACATCTTTGGTGTGGTTGTAAGAGGGGATGAACAAAGCCTCTATTATCTATGCTATTTCCCCCTCAATCCCATGGGGTACTTTTTAGCCAATACTGTGAGAAGGTTGAAGAATGGAAAATCTCTCTTCTATTGGCTCTTAGTTCTCATGGTGTTCAAAATAAATGACTGGTAGGTGACATCTGTAAAAGAGGAACACACCACAATTTGGTGCTCCTGCACACTAAGAAGCGGATAGATAATTGGCTCACTAATCAGTTCTTGAGCAAAGGGCTAACATGATAATGGGTCAGTAATGAGATAATTCTTCTGAGCCAGGCTTCTGCTAATCACATCTGGTTTGTAAAGTATTAATCAGCTCTGAGTCAGTGGGTAGAGAACATTAAGAATGTGGTTACTTTCTAAATAAATTATTTTCTACTTACTCTGACAATCATAATTGGTGTATGTGAAAGAATTATTTTAATATGCTAAGTAAAGCAAAGCTCAAATATTGAGTCATTTTAATAACATTCTTTGATTAAAACACCAAGTTATGATATTTTATATTATCATAGATATATGGTAATAATAACTCAATAGACTTCATATTATAAATGTCAGGGCAATATGTTGCAATTGAAGATTTGTTCTGGCAGGATGATGCTTTCTAGGTCTTTTACTTCATTTCATCATGAAAATATTTTTTGTCACAGTATTTTAATTAGTCCTTTAACTTGAATTGCCTCCCTGGGTTCACTGAAAAATTAGCTCTTGTAATTTTTCTATTACTCATTATGTTCCAGGTACATTTAATGTTCTTCCTGTTAGTCATTTGCCTTTTTCAAATTTTACCAAGATGCTCTCATAGGAATTGGAAGCATTTTTATTTTTGGAAGACAGGAGGTAGAATAATTATGTTTGACTCACAGAAATAAGAGCTTGATTCAGAATTCACTCAATACCTAAAATAAGAACCTACTAAAGAAAGTTTAAAAACTAACATGAATGGCAAAGTTTGCAAGGACTGTGATGATGACACCTATTAACCTAGAATTTCAAACATGTGCAGGATAAACATTTATGTATTTGGTTTGTATAGAAAACATGATTTGCTTATGAGTTAATGTTGAAATTTCTTCTAATATGCTATTCTATGCTAATATTTTTAATGCATCTAGAGAACACAATTTCCTAGCATTTATGTTAGTTTTACTTAATGTACTTAATTTTCTTCTAAATATGTAATAAAGTTTTACTGTAGAAAATTTGAAAGTGTGGGAAAAGTACAGAGGAAAACAGATTATCCTTGGTCTCTCTCACCTCCTAGGAACTTATCATCATCATCATCATCAAGAATGCTTAAACTAACTAACTACTTAAAATGTGCCCACATACTTTATTAATACTTTACATGCATTTCTCATTTAAACATCACAAAAACCTATGAGATAGTATGCTGGATTTTCAAAACTATTTTTAAGTGCTTAGCATTCATTCTCGTGATTTTTTTGTGCTTTTTGTTTTATTATAGGTTTTGGAAGACCAAGAACTACATGTCCTAGACTCTGTTACCACTTAGGTTCTGTGTGCAGTTATAGTTTATCTTCTAGCCAGTTGCTCTAGCACTAGAGTAATTAGATTTGAGAGACAAGAGGGAGTTGGAATCTATTATTCTTCCTCTGGCAATGGCAGACATGTGGGCTTTAGTGGGAATTACTCTTTCAATAACCCTGAGCCACCTTCCAGCCACATGCCTTGGGGATTAGGCATAACTGGTATAGCAGCGCGGTTTCCTACAGTCCGTTGCCACTGGATGGGATCTGTAATTTCCCCACTCTCTGGGGCACATTTGTAAAAACTAGTGGCTACCCTCTTGACTTCCCTCTCCAGCCTTCCCAATAGTTTTGTAAAACCTCAAGTTTGAAATACCTATAAAGGATCTGTTTTCCCAACCGAACTATTAGTGCTACTTCAACAATTTAATTCTCCAGTTTTCCAAATGCTAACTTGGTGTCCAACAAAATTCAATTCAATTCTGATACTATCTACTTGGAATTAACCTCAGATGCCACAAATTAAAAGGCTCTCTCCCACAAGACTGTTCTCAATTCAGATGCAAGTCTCAAGTCCTAGGCCACTTGTAGTTCTGATCTGCCAGCCATAAATCAGGAGTTCTCACAACCCCCTATCAGTTCAATAATTTACTAGAATGGTTCACAGAATGCATAAAAACTCTATACTTACTAGTACAAGTTTATTATAAAAGATACAATAGTACAAGTTTATTATGAAAGATACAACTTGAGAACAGCCAAATGGAAGCAATATAGAGGGCAAGGTGTGGTGGGAAGGCGAGAAGGCAGAGTTTCCAAGCCCTCTCTAAGCGCACCACCCTCCCAGTACCTTGATGTGTTCACCAACCTGGAAGCTCTTTGAGCACCATCAGTTAGGGTGGTTCTATTACAAAGGCATGATTGATTCAAACATTGGCCATTGATGACTAAATTTAATCTCCATCCCCTTTCTCCTCCCTAGAAGTTGGGGAATAGGGCTGAAAGTTCCATGCCACTAATCATGCCTGATTTTTCTGGCAATGAGCCACCATCCTGAAGCTATCTAGAGGCCCACAAGAGTCACCTCATAAGCATAAACTCAGGTAAAGTTAAAAGGAGTTTGTCATGAATAATTAAAGACATTCAACACTTTGAAAATTCTAAGGGTTTTAAGAGCTCTGTGCCAGGAACTCAAGACAAAAACCAGTTACAATCATGTGCCCTTAATGACGGTGATACATTCTGAGAAATGTGTCATTAGGTGATTTTGTTGTTGTGTGAACATCATTGTATACTTACACAAACCTAGACAGTATAGCCTGCTGTATATACCATACACCTGGGCTGTATGATATAGCCTATTGCTCCTAGGCTACAAACTTGTACAACATGTTTCTGTACTAAATACAGAAGCAATTATAACACAATAGTAAGAATTTGTGTATGTAAACACATCTAAACATTAAAAAGGTAGAATAAAAATATGGTATAAAAGGTAAAAATGGTACACCTCTCTGAGGCACTTACCACTAATGGAGCTTATACGACTAGACTAAAATTTGCTCTGGGTGAGTCAGTGAGTCAGTAGTAAATAAATGTGAAGGCCTAGGACATTATTGTACACTACTGTAGACTTTACGAACACTGTACACTTAGGCAGCACTAAATTTATAAAACAATATAAGACTAAATCAAGCACAAGAGAAAATGATGTAATTAAGAGACAAGGTAAACATGAGGCTACTGGTGTTATAGGGCATACTGTTTCACAGCAAACATTTTTTATATGTAAGTAGAAAGAATATCTCTAAAATAACAAAAAAAGTATAGTGAATACATAAACCAATAATATAGTTGCTTATTATCATTATCAAGAACTACGCATGTACATAATTGTATGTACTATACATTTATTCAATTTGCAGCACAGTAAGTTTGTTCACACCAGCATCACCACAAACATGTGGGTAATGCATTGTGTTAGGACTTTGTGATGGCTACATCACTAGGCGATAGGAATTTTTCAGCTTCATTATACTCTTATAAGACCACCATCTTATTTACATTGTTCATGGTTGGCCAGAATGTCATTATGTGGTGCATGACTGTATATGTTTCCCATTGTACCACAATTCTCATTTCACAGCAAAGGGCAAAAAGAGATTAATAAATTCACTTAAGGCCACATGACTAGAAAATGTTAGAACTGAGGTTTACATATGTTGACTCTGTACCCAGAGGCAGTACACTTAACCTCCAATGTAAACTTATGCCATTTTGGCACATTTTATGTATTTTTATACATTTGACCCATACCATTTATTAAATGTTGCAATTTGCTAAATGATATCAAAGGATTTTCTTTGTCATTTATATATTTGATTTGTAAAAGCTAAAGAACATTTCATTTTATTTAACATATTTAAACAGTACCGAATACTAGACATTGAGATGAATTCCAATGTTTACTCCTAAGTAATGCTGAAATGATCATCTCTGTTCCCAAGCTTTGCCTACATTTCATATTGTATAAAGAGAGATTTCTAAAAATTGGGTTACTGTATCTCAGGCTATGAATTACTTTAAGATTTTTATACTTATACTTTAAGATGCTCTTTAAATAAGCAAATAAAAATGAAGCTAATTTGAAGTATGTTTTTAAACTAAAGTAAAAGAAATTAAAACAATTTTCTTCTTGCTTAAACTTCTTGCTCCTACCAATTACCACATCAAAAACAACAACAAAAAATCCCCAATTTTAAAAAAAGTTAAACTCAAATAGAGCATTTACTTAATACTCACTAAAAATCTGAGGCTCTTTACCATGAAAGAAAAAGAGTAACAGTAAAGGTAATTGTCATGTTGTGATGCTGGTAATTGTCACTTTGATTAAATTTACAGGTTACTCTTAGTCTTGTGATCAATGACCACAATAAAATTAAGGAACTCCAAAGTTTAAGTTTAATTTCATTTAGTTACCTAAAATTTCATTAGAAGATTCTTCCTTCAAGCAATGTAATTTTCTATAACAATGTATTCAGGGTTAATCTGTCCTTTTGCTGTCTTAAGCTACAGCCTGAACACCTGAACCAATGGCTCTCACAGTGTGGTATCTATACCCCAAATTTCAGTATCTCCTGGGAATTTGTTAGAATGCAAATTCTTGAGCACCACCTAGACCTACTGAATTAGACACTCTGGAGATGGGCCCAGAAATCTGAGTTGTAATAGATTTCCAAAGTTTATTTTTTTGTCTTTTTTTTTTTTTTTTAAATTTCTATCCTCCATCCATGTCAAGGTATCTTGGTCATATCCATGCTCTGTCCCAGGTGCTATTTCTCTCAATTGAGTGTCAATAAAGGTGAGTTAGATAATTAGTGTTGCCCCCAGGATTGTCATATAGGACTCTTACAAAGTCTAGCTTCTTCTACTGGGAGATCCTGAAGTTCCCTAGATGATATCATTGGAAGAAGTTGCCAACTCAGTGAGATGTTGGCCAAAGTTACAGACTGCCTCATGTGGTATAAAATTATATGAGACTAGATTAGAGAGTGCAGCATTGCTACTTTAGATAAAAAATTAAGATAAGATATATAATATATATCAGATTATTATTTGTATACAAGATTTATTGTTTTGAACTGCCAAGAATTAGTTGGAGATCTGAAACAAGTATGATTCTCAATTGGCTATGCATTAAAAGTAGATAGGGATATGATATAGATGAAACTTATGCATAAATTAATTGTTTTTTCCAAAACCTCAGCCCTTCCTTTGTCACTGTCAATTTTCAGAAATTCGACTCAATTTAAAGTTATATATATTTACCTTTGTCTTAATCAATAAGTCATAAAATCATAGTTTTGATAGGCTAGCTAAATACTTTTTTTCTGGGACAAATTAAAATAAATGGATTAAAACAAAGCAGTCAATTTAAAAACTATCTCACATACCCATCCATGATATTTGGTAAACACAAGATTGATTGATTGAGTAAATTATCACATATCTTCATTAGGGAATCCCAAGAAAGAATTAAGACTGTGACAAGGGAAATCTGGCTATGTTATAGATGTCCAAAGTAACCTCACTAAAGGGTGCAAAGGAAAAGAGATGTCTTAAAGCTAAAAGCAAAAATAACTATGTAAATACTGTAGTTAATAAAATTTTTTCCCATGGGGGTATGTGTTAAAAATTCTGATACTGCTATACATGTATATTGGAGTTAAGTAACTATGCAAGTGGTTTCTCCTTATTGCAAAGAATTTTATTGATCAGTGAGGGGAAGAAGGTTAGAATGATCCTGTGGTAATGGATTAGAGTTGGAGACATAGATAAGAACTCATGTTTAAGTTAATACAGATACAGATGGTTACATGTGGAGACATTTATGAATATGTGCATATACATGGTTAGTAATATACACATATATTTCTATCCTTGGCCAGCTGAGATGGCCTAAAAAAAAAGACCCCAGTAGCAATGAGTATACCTAACATTCAGATCTTGATTTCTAATATCATTCTCCAATAAAAGGAATCAGTGCTCCTTAGAGAAATGGCTGATTCTAGCACTGGGCAGGAAATGAACAACATGAGCCTGAAGCATCTGATAGAGCCACCCCCTAAAAGTAATCCCACAACGATGAGAAGTATGTCCAATGGGCACAGGAGCCAACTGAAAGAGTTCCCGATGGTCAAAGCTATTATAATTTGAGAAAAAAAAAAAAAAATTAAAAAAAATAAATATAAGGTGGTATTAAATTATAAACCAAATTATAAAATAAATATTCATGAATCCATATTCAAATAAATAAATTAAATAAATTAATAAATGGGTAAGAAGAGACAAATCTCTTTGTGTAGAAGAATTCCAAAAAATTATGGAGATACTCCATAGAAAGGAAGGGGAATAAAACTCTGTACTCCTTATTTGTACTCCTTCCAAAGAGTACAGTATGAAAGGAGGATGGGGGAACAGTAACTTTAAAGTAGAGAAAGCTAACAAACACTAACTCAGACAGCTAATCAAGGTCAACATTAATAGTCATAAATCATGTTGATAGTTTGTACACTTGATATGACTTGATGAAAGTGGCACTTTATCTCTGTGATCTTTCTCCCCCAAACCAATAATCCCAGTCTTAATCATGAGAAAAATGTCAAATTCCAATAGATAGACATTCTATAGTATATCTGAGCAGCATTCAAAATTATCAGCCATCAGAAACAAGGAAAGTCTGAGAAACTGTTGCATCAAGAGGAGCCTAAGGAGACTGGACAACTAAATGTAATGTGCAATTGCGAATGGGATCCTGGAGCAGAAAAAGGACATTACGTAAAGCCTAAGAAAATTTGAATGAAGTATGAACTTTAGTTAATAATAATGTATCAATATTGGTCATTAGTTGTAACAAATGAACTAAACTAATGTAATATTCTAATTATAATGGAAATTGCATGTGTGGAGTTGGGGGAAATGTAAATAATGGGAATTCTCTGTACTGTTTAATTTCTATATAAATCTGTAACTGTTCTAAAATATAGCCTATTAAAGAATTAAAATAAATATATATGACATCTCTCCAAGAGAATCTGCTACCTGTTCTCAGCAAGTCCTCTGGCTCATTCCAATAGGGCTGTTGTATAGGGTTGTGACAATTTATGCCAGTTTAGGAGGATGATTTAGAGCTGAAACCCAACCCTTACTCTTTTTATTCAGCCCAGGCTCCAGGTAATAGGCTGCACCCCTATAGAGGGGGCACCTCTGTGTAATTTGCAGAAAGATATTGGTATGTGCTTGTAATTTGCATAAATGCATTGGTATGTGCTTGTTGGTGTGTTAGTTTCCTATGGCATTCCTAATTATTTCAAGAATAAAAGTATGAGTATGAGGAGAAGACTGTTTTTCCTGCTGCATAATTCTTTAAATATGAATGCAAGTAAGAAAATCAGATTGAATAGCTTCTGACACTTTTAAGCCCCTAAAGGCAGAAGTTTGGATCAGATGACCATCCAAGATTTATGATTCTATGGATACAGGTGGTGAGTAGCTAAAATGATTAATTATAAAAATAGTAGCTAACATCAATTAAATACTTAACCATGTGCCAGTCATCAACAATATTGAATGCAAAGTAATTTTTAAAAAGTCCAGAATCTTTGGCACCCGCAGGTTAATACCATCCTCAGTTTTGCTTTAGGGCATAGCAATAGCCAAGTTGTGCCCTTGGACCCTGTGTCCTCAGACATCCACTCAGCTGGTAGAAACCTGCTGATGCCTCTGCCCTCTTTAGGCTGCTTTCACACCCCTCAGATACACCCCTCATGGCACCTCTTGACTGAGGAGATTGACTTTAACAGTCTCTGCATGTGGTTCCTCTCATCATAAGACTCCAGGCTGTGTTAATCAGAAATGACAGTTTCCTGTACATGGCTATCTCCCCCACAGCTGTCCCTAACCCACAGCTGTTGAAACCCTTTCAGAGCTGAGCCACAACAACAGAAAATTTGGCCCCCTCGCCCCAGGGCCCCATCTGTACTCACTCACCAGGCTGCTCAGGTCCTGTATGGGTTTCTCTCACCGTTAAAGAGTTTCTTGATCCTTCCTCCCCCATTGCTTCCCCACCCTCCTGTCTTATAATAATAATTCATCATTTTAGGTTTTAACAGGCTGCAAAACCTCCACTGGTCTGGTAGCTTTTTTAGTCAATGTGGTTAAGTGAAAAACAGTTTAAAATGTTTCCTGAGCTAACACAAATGAATAATGATTAAGTCTGAGTGGAGAATCCAAGAAAAGGGGTGTGAGCCAGGGATAGCTTTTTACAGAAGTATTTGCTGTGCCAATACCCAGAGGAAGTTCTTAATGAGATAGGAATTAGATGATACTTACCTGAAGTAGCCCACTAAGGAGGAAGGATCTTAAATCTGGTGGACAGATACTCAGATTGCAGACTTAGGCATTCATTTTTAAATCAGCCTAAATCTAATGGCTAATTAAGACCTATTTGTTCAACTTCACCATCCTCTTTTGTTGTTTACTGCTCCAACTTTGAATGCCAGAAGCTTTTTAAAGAGAGCTTGACCTTTACACAAAGGAGCTTTTTCAGTTTAACCTCTAATTTAATATGATCGGCATACAAAATATACTAGTTTGATGCTCAGGCAATATCTCAAAGAAGAGAGAGATGAGGCTTCCAGACAAAACACAGTGTAGAGACTGATAAATGAAAAATACTCACTAGTTAGCATCTTTAAGCAACCAACACATATCTTCATAATAAAGTTTTTTGATTGTAAAGCACTTACAGATATTTTTTATTATAGGAAAAAAAAAAAAAAAAGATTCCAGAGAAAGAAGAGAGATTTTCAAATAACTATTTAAAATTTTTACAATTTTGACTCTTGGACTATTCTCACTTTAAAAAAATGCTGCTGTATTTTTTTTTTTAACTTCATTTTTACTCCTGTGTCATAATTCTAGCTTAATGATTAGCCTAGGAGTCTGGAAAGATAGCTAAAATGCGTCCTTCATGAAAACTTCACAGCTGTGCATTGAGGCCTTTAAAGGATTAACTCTCAAGCCTGCTTAAAGGCTTGGTGTAATAACGTCATCAATGCCTAGAACACTGGGACTGCCGTGTTTCTGGGAATTCTTTTTATCAAGGTCCTGACCTCGGGAAGTTTAGATTTTAAATTTTCTTTCTATGCAGGTGCCAAAGTTTGCATCTATTGTGTGACAAGCAGTGTGAATAAAATGTTGTTTAAGATTAACAAGTTCCCTGCCTCCAGGAAATTGCATTTCAATTGGAAAAAGAAGAAAACAAACACAGGTGATCACTTTGGAAATTGATATTTGCTATAAAACAAACAAACATTACCTAGGGTCACATGAGTTCCTCTACAAGGGGGACAACCGAACAGAGACTGAAAGAAAAGGAGGAACTAAGGTAGAACAAGGGAATTTGCAAGAGAAAAGGCCCTGAGGCCGCAATGGGCTCAAGAGCTTCCAGGAAAAAAAAAGGCCACTGTAGCCAGAGGAAGGTGAATATAAGCACCAATCAAAATGTAGGCAAGGGGTAAATCATGTCACCTAGCAGGCCAGGGCAAATAGGTGGACTCTTATTCCCAATATAGTGGGCAAAAAATTAGAGGGTTTAGGGAGAGAAGACATGGATTTCCTGCATGGAGAATGAGTTCGGGGGGATGAGAGTGGCAGCGGGGGACCAGTTTGGAAGTTATTAGAGTAGCTCAGGCCAGAGATGATGACAGCTAGAATTTAAGGTGGGGATGAGGAAGGGAGGGCAGTGGTCCATTTCTTTAAGTACTTATTGAGTGCTCCTTGGGCGGTAGATACTTTCCTAGGTTCTCTTTGTTCTTTTTGGATCTTTATCCCCAGCACTTCAATCAAACCTCTCTCATAGCACTTGACACATTGTATTTTCATTTTCTTAATTGTTTGTTTCTGTGTCTCTCTCACACACTAAATTGTGAGCTCTTGGAGAACGTGCTTGGGATATAATTTATCTTTTTATTTCCAAAGCCCAGTGCCTGGCATCAAGAGGTCTCTCAATAAATGCTTTTTAAGTTGAATTGAATTCAAGATTCTTATGTCAAATTCTCAGGAAAAAAGCTTGTCATCAGTCCCTGCTTATTTGAGTTCACTTACTGTTCTTCTAAATTGCTCAAATAATTTATTTTCAACGTAGTGTGGCTTGCTACCTGCCTATTCCAAATAAAAAATAGCATTGATTAATATAAACAAAATTAGAAAATAGTTGGCTAGAAATCCTTTCTCAGTCATCTGTTATCAGTTTTCCTCCCTAACCACAGAAAAAAATGACCATATAAAAAATTTTTATCATCACCGATGGTGGTCTTTGCAACATGAAATAAAAATGTTTCTCTCCATATGAAACCATGCGACAAGTCTAACTGCTTTTCCTTCAAAAGTAATACTTAAATTTTTTGTTAACCAAATAGTATAACTTGAATCATCAGACAATGATAATGCTGTGGTAGGCTGAACAATGGACCTACAAATTATAAGGTCCTAATCTCTAGAATCTGTAAATGTTATCTTATATGAAAACAGGGACTTTGCAGATGTGATTAAATTAAAATTCTTGAGGCAGAGACATTATCCTGGATTATTCAAGTGGATCCTAAATGCAATTATGTGTATCCTTTTAAAATGGAAGAAGAGAGAGATTTGAACACAGAGAGAAAGAATGTAAAGATTGAGCTGAAAGAGGTTTGATAATGTTGGCCTTGAATTTTGGAGGGATGCACCAATAGGCAAAGAATTTTAGCAACCACCATAAGCTGGAAGAAGCAAAGAACCAATTTGCCTTAGAACCTCTGGAGGAAGAACAGCCCTGATAATACCTAGATTTTGGATCCATAATACTGATTTCAGATTTGGTCCTTCATAATTGTGAAAGAATACATTTCTGTTATCATATATTTCCAAATTTATGTTAATTTGTTATAGCAACCATACCAAATTAACATAACAATGCTATGCTTCCAGTGATTTTTTAAAGAATTCCTATGAGGGATGTGGTATGCTTTTGATCATCTCTAGCTTTTCATTTTACCTCTCACCTTACTGAACAGATAGCACTACTCTGAGACCTGGCAAAATGACCACCACATGTCCACGGTCCTGTGCTTTAGAGACCCAATTATTCACCTTATCCAGAGGTCTCCTCCCCACAGGGCAGAGAGTGTGTAGGACCAAGGAGACGTGGCCTCCCTGAACCCATAATCCTCCTACTCAGGCTATACTCCAGCATCTGAAAATCTGGGATTTCTCGATGTTAATGGTGCCAAGTCTGCTCCTGGGACTCTGTGGGCCTTTTCCCTAAGTCTAGGATGAAGCCAGAGCACCTGGCAGCCATGGATCAGAGACTCACCATCTCATGGCCCCTATGTTCTGGCATTGAACTTGGAGTCTCAAGAATTTCAAATTGGAACTGGCCTTCCAGGTCATAATGAAAATGTTTGTCAATGTAGAAGAATGAACATATTTATTTATGTTCTCTTGGTTGAACTTTAACTTTAAATATTTAGGTGCATGGTATGTGGGTATCCATCTGTGTTCTTGTCCTGGGCCCCATAAATGTTAAAGATCCACAGCTGGGTCTGGGCTCACCAAGTTGATGTCATGTGATTTCCTCTGCCTTGCACCAGTCCTAGTGTCTGAAGCCTAGTTTAAAGAGCACCCAGGTTTTTAATTTCCTTGATCAGAGTTTTATACAGTATTCTGGCACATTACAACAACCAAAAAGGAAGAAGATCCAATAACAAAGAATTGGGGCTTGGAAATCAGACATGGCATGAAATCTGTGCTCCATGACTAGGAGTATGTTAAGTTCATGAAATCTCAGCTGCCTGTTATCTGCCCCACTGCAATGACCTCAGTCTCTCCTTTTGCCCTCCACAGTCCATTTCTTACACAGCAGCTGGAATGGTCTTTTAAACAAGACAACCAGATCCTGTTACTGACAAAGACTAAATCTCTCCTGATGAAACTTTAGTCAGTCTGCTGGCCTTTTTTGGCTAGTCCCTGACCTTGGGCCTTGTCCACAAGAGCAAGAATCCTCCTAAGTCAATTTATTGAAAGTCCCTTTCCTTCAATATCTGATCACCCTGATCTGCCTTCAGTAAGAATCCTGTTGTGTTAGCTTAGCCATAATCTGCCCTCATCTCTGATGTTTCTTTTAGTAATTTTCCATCTACTGATCTTCCCCTGCTTCATGGCTATAAATTCTCTCTAGTCCTTGAATTTGAAATTGAGCCTAGTTTTATACTAAGGTCCCTTTTCCCCTATTGCAGTTTCTGATTAAAATCAGTTGTAAGCTCTTTACTATGCAGCTCTTTTTTTTCTTTGACATCAGTCTTCCAAGCACTTCCCATCATAGTTAGAAGAGCCAAACTATTCACCACAGCCCATGGTCTTGCGTCTGGCTCCTCTCTGTCTTCCTCTTCTTCATGCTTTCTCCTTGCTTACCTTTCTCAAGACTCAGTTCCCTTCCTTTATTCCTTGAAGAGAATATGTTCATTTCCATTTTCAGGTCCTTTGTATCTGCCTGAAATTTTCTGCCCTCACATTGACTCAGAACTAGATCCCTTCTTCCAAGTACCTCCCAGCTCAACAATAACTTCCTGGTGTCCCACTCGCAGGCTCACTCTATCACATCATTTATGACTAGAACCTTCATGTTTACTTGTTTATTTATTATCTGTCTAGTTTTCCCAGTGGAGTGGAAGCCCCATGTGGGCAGGAACTGGCTGACTGATTCCTGCTGTATTCTCCATGCCCAGCATAGTGCTTATTCTGTTACTATCCCCTGAATAAACACTTGTCATAGGGTTGCTCTGAGAGTTAAATGAGTCAATCACTCATCTCAGGTGAAGCTCTTAATAAATGCTAGTTCTCTCCACCCCTCTACCTCTGACAGGATGTACAATTCCTGATCCTCTGGTCTCAATACCTCTTACTTCGTGAATGTTCATGCTTCATCTGGTACCACAGAACTTCTCTCACCCATCATAAACAGAAAGAACCTATTACTCTAATGAAGCTCTCTGAAGCTTGATTATTTATTCTTACTGCTTTTGATTTTGCTGTCTTGATAACATAGAGGATCTTTCTCATGGGGGGTTTCTATTCCCTTCAGGCTGAAGCATAAATATTTCTAGAATTTATCTCATGGAATAGTGATAGCTTGTATACAGTTGTCTTTTCCCTGAAAACAGGGGATATGTCTGATCATTCATTTTTCCCACAACTGAGAAGTATATCCAATAAGCCTGATAAATATGTATGTTCAATAAATATATTTAATACATATAAAATATAGGAAAAGCTTTCTTCCTGATTGTATTCCTTTGTTCATTTAAGTACATCCATGCAAGAGGTGCAGGGCCATGTATGCCCAGAGGTTTGTTAAAAATGTCTTTGTTTATTTATTTGCTTCCTGGCTACCACTATGCTCCTTCCCAAACACATATACATGAACACATACATACAAACACTTTCTTCCTAAAAAAGATTTGAGAAGTCTTTAAAGGATAATGAAAAATATGAAAGATTTATTTCAACTATATAAAATAGTTGAAAGGGATAAAAGGAGATATAAAGATAAGATGGTACTAATTGAAGACAAGAATAAAGCTAAAATTATAGACCGAAATAACCCAAATGTAATAAAGATTTGCATAATAGCATTATGTAAGCATATGAATAATAAAAGTGCCATTTTTATAAAAATAGTTAAATATGGCATATCTATTTTCTAACTGAACTTAATTTTTGTCTTGATTTTTTTCCAGACCTTCATTCACTTCATGAATGCAAATATAGACTATTAAAGAAATTTTAAAGCACTTTGTTATTATAAATATTGTGAATATATGGTTTTATTTATCTACTTGTTATTTTAAATTGATATTCATAAATACTGCACATATCCCTTTGCCTTATTTGGGAACCTTGCCACTCCTGTGATGTTAAAACCAGATAGCTCTTGTGCCATTCTTCATCATACACAATCAGATGTTTTCTGCCTCTATTTTTTACTTCTTGTTAGAAAAGTTTATCTATGGTTAAAGTTAAGAAGAAAATAGCTATAAAATCACATGTTAGAAACACTGCAGTTATTTGTTGATTTTTAAATAATAGCCATTTTGACTTGTGTGAGATAGTATCTCATTGTGGTTTTTATTCGCCTTTCCCTGATGATTAGTGATACTGAGCATCTTTTCATATATCAGCTATCTGTATGTCTTCTTTGGAGAAATGTATTTCATGTCCTCTGCCCAGTTTTCAATCATATTGTTCATTCTTTTGTTATTGAGTTGAATGAGTTTCTTATCAATTTTGGATATGAACCCCTTATTAGAGGTACTGTTTGCAAATATATTCTCCCATTCAGTAGGTTGTCTTTTAATTCTGTTAATGGGTTCTTCTGCTATGCAGAAGCTTTTTAGTTTGATGAAGTCCCATTTGTTTATTTTTGCTTTTGTTTTCCTTGCTTTCAGAGACGTATCTAAAAAGATACTATTCAAACAGATGTGGAGAAAAGGGAACTCTTGTGCACTGTTGGTAGAACTGCAAATTGGTGTAGCTGCTATAGAAAACAGTATGGAGATTTCTCAAAAAAACTAAAAATAGAACTACCATATGACCCAGCAATTCCACTTCTAGGAATTTGTCTGAAGAAAACAAAAACACTAATTCAAAAAGATATATGCACCCCTATGTTCATTGCATTATTATTCACAATAGCCAAGATATGGAAGCAACCTAAGTGTCTACTGATAGATGAATAAAGATGTGACATATATAATGTATACATATATATAAAATGGAGCAATAAAAAAGAATGAAATCTTGTCATTTGCAATAACATGAATAGAACTAGAGAGTATTATGCTATGTGAAATAAGTCAGGCAGAGAAAGACAAATACTGCATGGTTTCACTTATATGTGTAATCTAAAAACATCAAAACAAATAATCAAAACAAAAGCAGATTCATAGAAACAGACACAAAAGGGATGATTACCAGAAGGGAGGGGGGAGAGTGAAAAAGTAAAGGAGAATACAGTCATTAATATTATGATAACTTTGCATGGGGACAGATGATTACTAGAACTAGTGGGGTGATCAAATTGTAAAGTATAAAAATACTGAATCACAATATCGTACACCTGAAACTATTATAATTTTTCATTTAAAATTTTCATAAAAATGTTAATTTTTTTCATTGAAAATTACAGTAATTTGAAAGAGTCACAACCCACAGCAAAATGCTATACCATCGAAGAGTTAGGTAAGAATTCCATGTCTGGAGACTTTGCTGGAATTACTTCTCCTCAACTCTGGAAAGCATCACCAGATGCCAGGATTAAGTGTTCTACTTTATGGGACTAATGTTAAATGCTCTTTACTTCCTTCAAAAGTAAAAATAAATCATTCATAAAGTTTAATAATTTATCAGTATCCTAATATTTGTGTCACATCTTAAAGCTAGAGTTGAGGAGAATAACCAGCTGGAATCTTTAGTAGATTTCTAGCCCTAAGTGGTTCAATAGTTGATTTGCTTCTTATTATAATTCTCAGATAGCCAAAATTGCCCTTGAATATCCCTTAATTGGTCCATGAGGTACAACTGTCCTGGTTTCAAAAGCATATTTCTGTACAATAATCCCCAAGTACACCATTAAAGTTTGATAACCACTGGTTACACTAAAATAAAGAAAAAGGAAAATCTATACGCAGATGCTTAGGCATCTAAATTACCCTGCCTTTCAGATACAATCAAACTCTAGTAGTGGGTACCGGGAGAAATCTAAATTATGCAGGCTCCCTTGCAGGTGCTACTCCATTTTGTTGTGTAATTAAGTCTCCATGATCTTAATATTTGTTAGCAACTTTTCCATTGTAAGGATAAAAGAGAAAGAGAGACTCCCAAGTCACCAGCTTCTTAGTTTAATGCATGATACTGTATTGTATTGATATTGCAGTTAAAAGAGGCTCTAAATTCAAATGGAAGACAATTAACACATTAAAGGGGTCTTACTTACAATCTTATCTTCAGTTATAAACATTTGTTTTGAATTTAGTTCTAACTTTCAATGGAGTTTTTAATGGCTTTAGTAAATGACAATGTGTTTGAATTTTCACTGACATTTTCTGTTCTCACAAACTTCACAATTTTTCAAAGAGCTCCAACCTCAGTGGCATTATATGTTTTGTAATACCTGTAATCAAGGCCTTCATCCCAGTCCTAAGCAAAGCTAACAAATAATTATCCTCCACAATAGAGCTAAAAACAGGAGTCTAATTAATTAAAGCACTAATTGAACTTCCCATTACTGATACATTAGTTCTTGCTCTGAAATAAACATTAATCAAAGTCATTGAATAATTCAGCTCTACTTCTCTCATCTGTGTAGACAAATCTACCTGCTATCCTATAATGGTAACATAGAAGAAAATGTTTCATGTTGCTATTTGGTGATGTCTTTAAGTACCAATACCTAACTGATAACCATTCTGTAATAAAATGGAAAAAAGGTACAGAGTAAAATCAATGCAGTTTAAAAATACACATATATATATAAAACATATAAATATCTGAAGATTTACATACTGTAAAAATGTTTTATATATTTATACATTATATAAATATATTTATATTTCATGTAACATGTAAATATATTTATTGGTTTCCTCTTTTATAAAAACAAATCCATTAAGGAAAATGTCTTTTGAGAAAATAATTTAAAATATCTCACAAAAAATTTTACAATTCAATTAAGTGGGCCATTTAGATTGCAACTGTATAGGAACAATGAATTTCCTTTAATCAATGTGCTTAGATAAATATTGATGTTTTTTCTCCATTGAAATTTAGGCTTCCTGTTGAGTCTAAGTGCTGGCTTTCTCTTCTCCAGATTCACGGCTGCTAGATAAGACACACATCAGATGCTGCTTTGATGAGCTAGGAAGTCATTGTTAATGAACACTTCTGGTTTTGAAGCCAGGCTGACTGAAACCCCAGTTTGGCATCACAGGGTAAGCCAAGGTTGCTGTTTTTGCCAGTGCTCAGTCAGATTCCTGCTGTGTGGAAGGGGGATGCACACTCTTGGAGGGAATCCTCCTCTCTAAGCATCTCTTGCCTTAAAATCACTAGTAGGACATTTCTGGCAGGCCCTTCATTTTCTAACATGGAGTCTGGAAGATGATATGATGCACAGAATTCATCTCCCTTCAGGAATGCAGGACTTATTCCTCTGAAGCTGCAAAGAGATTCACCTTGTCCAAGGGCATATTTCCATCCAGGGGCGCCCTACATCCAATAATATAAAGTGTATAAAGGCCTGGCCTCTTTGTGTCACTTTAGGACAACTCTAAAGGGCCATCCTGGTTCCAGCTTCTCTGACTCCCATGCAGTTAGCTGCGGCCTTTGTTGGAACTACCCTGTAGCTCAACTTCTGCCTCTGCCCCACCTTACCTCCTTACACAGGTTTGTATCACAAGGGACTTCCCTAATCTCTGTATACTAACCTCTGCTTCAGAGTTGGCTTCCCAGGGTACTGACTGGTGATAGAGCTGACAGGAAGTTCCTAACCAGAAGTAAATAGTATGACGTTAATTAAAGTCAGAGTAATGAGGTGGCATAGTATCAACAGGTAAATGCTGAATGGATGCGAAAGAAAGTTAGAGCTTTTGGGAAGAAGTAGGCCACACTAAAGACTGATAAAATAGGCAATATTTTCCTTTCTTCTTATGCATTGAGTCCTGTATATTCTGAACCAGAGCCTGGGCAGCCTCAAAGAGTCTGTCGAAAAATCTGTCCTCACCAACATGGCCGGTTGTTAAGAGGAATTCGGTCAGGGAGAGAGGGCTATTTCTCCACCTAGAGTTTTTAAAATCACCTCACAGACATTTATCAAATTCTTCAGAATCAGCTACAGAGTTACTTCAAAGAAACCTTACTTCAAAGTGATGTTCAGAGATTTTAAAATAAACTCCAGAGATCTCAGAAATCTCCTCAGGAGCAGCACCAAAGTGGGCACCACCCTTGTCCTTATTGTGGAAGGGAAATGGCATTCCAGGGATCTATCTAATTAGTAGAGAATGGCAGCCCATCTTTAGCACTAGCACTGCTGATATGGAAACAAACTATTCACATTGTTCTAACAGAATCTGGCCACCGTCATATCTGTTTGGAAGTCTCCTTTTTATCACCTTCACTACAGGCAGTCTAGTGTCTCCAGATGAGACCATGAGTTTCAGATACTATTGCCTAGAGAAAGTGTGACATGATTTAACACAGGAGATCCTTGCTGGGCTTTACTAACCAATATGCAAAAAAAAACCATCATGGCTGTCAGCATAGGTCTGCCTATCTAGGGGGATGGAAGTGGGCAGTGTAAGAAAGGGAGAAGGTACAGGCAGCAGTGTGGTGGCTACTTTAAAGAGTGATAAATGTAGACCTAATCCTTGGTGACGTCTTTGTTCTCTAAAGCCATTCTAGGCCTGGCTAGCCGAACACAGCCCCAACTCATAAAAGGGCACCAGGAGAACAGTGTGAAAGGTTTCTCTTCTTTTCTTTTCTTTTTAAAGTTATCTGCTAGATGCTCTGAAAAGAGCTTTTTATGTTGAGCTTAAGGCAGCTCAGTTTAACTAGCAGTAGGCACAGCATTGTTAAAAGGGATAAAAATGGAAGATAAGCTTTGCTGCCATAATCTGCTTCCAAGGGATATGGAAAAGAAAAGAAGTGGCTCCTTGGAGGCACATTGTTGCCACACTTCTTGTGCTCAGAGGCCTTCCTCTGGAATTAATATTTACCTCCAATTACAGTTTCCTGGGGTAAGGAGTCCCCACTGATGATCTTGTTCTTAAAAGCTTTGATTTATGGAAGAAGTTAGGCAAATCCACTCCCTTAGGTCCCTCCTCACAGAAAGCAGCAACAAAAAGATTAAAATCACTGTATGAAGAGAGTTTTCTTTACATTTCTTTGAAGTTCAGGCTTTCATTCCTTCTCCTTCCCCTTTCCCTGAAGCAAAATGGCTCCAAGAAGTTTTGCTCTTCTTTCAGAAAGCTCACATATGCCCCTAGGCTGCAGTTTTGCCTTATAGTTTGCCACATTGGAGAGCTTTTCTGCCTCCTTTAAATTAGCATTGGCCTATGTGAGAAAAAAAAAGGTATAGATGTGTAGATGTATCACTTGACTTATTCCAAATGCATGCAGATTGGTGAGTGGCAGAGCAGCTGATCTTTGAAAGCTCTGCTTTCTTTTCCTCATCTCTGTTAACTTCAGGTCCTTCTTTGGATGGGTGGGAGAACATGGTGGAACTTTTCCTCCAAGAGAGGAAAAAAAAGAAAACTGAGGGAATCTAAATTGGTGCAGCACTAGCCTTCTATTTTTCAGGACTCTCACTGGTTATCACAAGTTGGATTTCCAAATGGTGACTACCTATGGCAACTTTAGAGGGTTTCCAGGGATGGATACTCCCTATAGCAATCCCTGGAGCTTTCTGAGCCCCCGATGGCCCCTCACAGTATTTGGATGTGACTGAGTATGGAGGGGACTTAGTCTTCTCAGGCCTTTAGTCTCAGGGATCCCCAGCCTCACTGGGATCACTTGTATAGCAGTGCTACCAGCGGGCATGTAATAATAAGAGACATAAGAAAAGATCCTGAAATTAATTTCTAATTCTTTATGTGGAGAGGGGCAGGAAAAGAGGAACACAGAAGGAAGATTTTTGATGAAGAGAGCAAAAGTAAATAAATAATTTTCCAGAGATTGCCTGCCAACAGGGAACAGACCAATACATGTGATGAATCTTCCTCTATAATCAGGCATGTCTGGGTGTCTCAAGGTTTCTCTTTCTCTTTCTAGAAGCCAAGTGAAGGGCTTGAAGCCCAGCTAACTTCAGAGTTTTGGATAAGCCTTTCAGAGACCACATCTGAGAGACTCTTGAGACAAAGGTATAGAAAAAGGATAACCAGCTGGCAGGATTAACCACTTGCATCCACAATGGGAAAAGTGAGACATAGGAAATAGAAAATACAGAAAACATAACCACTGAGATGATAAAATAAGAGAGCATGTTCTTGCAGCCACACACATTCTTTCTCTCTCAGTAAAAGTTCCAATATGATATCTACAGATTAAAGCTATGATGCTCTGAGTCTTTTTCTTGCTTTATCCCTCTGAACAGAAGTAAGGTCTATGACCAGGAAGCTCCTGCCAGTGAATATTTTCTATTCTTTCTTTGTCAGGATTTTTCCTTTTCAAGCTCCCAACAAGATCATTTTGCCAGGGGAGTGTTTTCTTGTGTTAAGGGTTTCAGGGATTGTTTGCTCTGAAAAGCATCTGCAGACAATAATTGGGAAATGTGCTAAACCTGCCATTAATTTGTTTTATTGATGTGGAGCCTCAATGAGTCCCTGAGCAGAATAGACTTTTCCCCATGTGAGCGAGAGACTGAAAAAGCTAAGCTGCTGAAAAGGACGAGTCAGACAGAGGCAGATGCCAAGAGAAAAAAGTGACAAGGGGAAAACAGAGAGGTGGAAACTGAGCCAGAACTCCTACAACAAAGCCCATGATGAAAACAAAAGCTTCTTGAAGTGTTCAAATGCAAAGGTGGTTATCACAGAAGCTTCTCCAAAACAGGATCTTTCAGGAAGACAAGGGTGGGTGGTGAGGTGAGATGAGGGAATATGTGTATCAAAAGAACTTCATCAGGGTGGCAAGCAAGGTTCCTGTCTGTTGAGCTGTTTAGTTTTTATGAAAGCTGTCTTCTCCCATTACAACATTGCCTTTAGTTAGTTCTGTCATGGAGAAATCCAAAGTCACTTGACTAGGTTTCAGGCACCTGGACAAATGGTAATTATCAGCCTATAATTCCCTTGAAGAGAACTGCTGTTTCAATAAATTATAAGAGCTGAGCTTCAGTGGTTTACAACACCATCGAAACCTTGTTATGGACGTATAATCTCATAACCACAACTTGCTGGTGAATAGATATTTGCACAATGGGCGATTCAGGAGCATCTGGCCCTTCTCATAGAGCACAGAGGACTGGCAAGCTCTCTATAGTTGCTCCCAAGCACTCACGAAAGGAACTAAAGACACTTCCCCTCTCAGTGCGTTGCCAAGGACCACTGCTTTGGTTTCTCCAAGGTAAACACTTTAGGATCCACACTGGTATACACATCTATAAGACGTGGTAATTCTGCCAAAATAGTGATCCTTAAAATGACCACAAGCGTGTTTTCAAGTGTTTAACATGCTTATTGGCATCTCAGAGCAAGGAGTTTTACAGATTATATCCAAGGATACAAGGAAAGAGGAAGTGTCTAAACCAGTCAGTATGCAACCTTGGTCATAGTAATTTAATATTAAAATTTGTAAGATATGTTTTTAAGATGTGTTAGAGCCCTATCAGTAGCAACAGGGCTCAAGACATTTAAAAAATATTCATTGAGAAGCTCTTAACATAGAAGTGTCATGTTAAACAGTCAAGTGGAAGATAGATATATGGTAGAATTGCTAAAAAATATTGAAAACGAGTATCACAAATTATTATTTATCTAATTTATTTGTAACATATCCCCCTCTGACTTCCAAAACTAGTTTGAAGTTACTTAGAATATAATGTCATATATATATATTATACCAAAATATATCCTATTTTATATATGTGCAAATAAGGGTATTCACATTCACATTGTGTGTGTGTGTGTGTGTGTGTGTGTGTGTGTGTGTGTGTAATTTAAAAAATATATCAAGTGAAGGGTGGGAAACAATTGTGCTGGACACCAAAAAAAGTGAGTTAAAGTAAGTTGGCTCTAAATTTTTTTCTGAGCTTCCTAGAGGAAGAAAAATGAAAAGTGAAGAGAAGTAGGGGAAATGAAAATAAAAGATGATGGGTATTGCATAACTGTTGCGGAAACTGAGGTTCCAATATGAAACTTGCATGTTTTAGGTAATGCAGTGGTGGCTCCAAGGACGAAGTCTCTGGAACATCGTGGTAAGTAATTCACCATTTCTTACCTATCAGATTTTCCTCCTCCTTTCTATACCCACATAAAATGAAACAAATCACTTTTCATCCAACATAGTGTCTCATAAAGAAAAAATATCTAGAGGTCTTTCTGAGCCTGCAGTCACAAAACATGAAGACTGCAATCCCATAATTGGACCTCAGGATTCAGGAAAGAAAAGTTTTTCTTTACATGGTAGTGGCAGTACTCAGAATAAACCAATTACAGCCACTGACTCACCAGGTGAGGGCTTTAGCATGAAGAGAAAGTTACCTATTCCTGTCACTTCTATACACTACCTAATTCTAGTATCATATATTTAGTGTTCTGCTTAAAAATATCTATGCCTCAAATTGCCTGATGAACCTTAAAACAATCCATTTACCTTATAATCTTTGCCTTATGTATATTAAGTATCCAAAGATTTTTAAAAGTACTGATTTTCAAAAGCATTTATTGGTCCTCCACATCTTTGCACATCAGAAACCAGGGTACTCTAATGAGAGTGTTGGGTTTGTTTGATAGATAATCCATTATTGTAGCAATAATAACAGATAAGCATAAAATATTAATAGGAATAGTCACATTATAAAAACTTGTGCAATAAAATATTTTCAGACTTTAATATCAGTCTCAGATATCTGTCTCTCCAAACAAGGGTGTATGTGTCCTTTAATTGGGCAATGGGAATTATATAATCCCTCCTTTGTTTTATTCAAGGAAGCATAGAGTTAAATGTCTGAGTCCAGAAATCATCCCTTAAAAACAATGTCAGATGTAGTCTGTGGAGCCAAGTAATTCACAAATGCCAGAGGAAGAAAAATTAAACCAAACAGAGAGAATTCAAGGTTTGCTTTTCTTTTCAATAATATAGATTTGTGACACCTAAATCAAAATCACCAGGCAGATTCAAATGTCTTCAAGTTCCAATTACGTAGTATAATGAACATGAATAAAGTGGTGAAAAACCACAGGCAGGTGGGCTTCAATGGGAAAATGGAGACTGTATCTCTGCATCATCAAATTTAAATTTTTGTAAAGCATATTTCAAGACAAACAAAACACATCTGTTGACCACAGTTGTTGGCTCAATGGTCACTTTGGGACCTCAGATCTAAATAATCAAAATATTTTATTCCACTAAGATTTCTCAACAGTGGAACTACTGGCACTTAGAATGAAACAATTTTTCACTGTATAGGACTTTGCTGTGCCTGGCAAGTCAATGAATATCTGGGCCTCACAGAAACTCAAATCTATAACACCATTTAGACAATCAAATGTGTTCTCTGCAACTCTGCAAATTTCATATGTGTTTCCCACCCACAATGTCAGAACCATAGCATCTAGTTCCATGTCTAACCTATTCTGTCTCTTGACATTTTCACATCTCACCTTGTATTTTTCCTTCGTTGACATAAAGGTGCAACATAGTTTTCAGGATTTATAAAGGATAGTATAATACCAAACCCTTTTCTTTGTCTTATACTGGGTTAGAAATGGCACGATGAAGGAGTTGGCAGGAAACATGAAGAAGATAATGAGACAAGGAGGAGGAGGAAATGACCAAAGGAAGAGCCAATGCAGCCAATAGGCAAAGGAAACAGCAGAGAGAGTATGTGGGGATGGAGGCTGGACCAGTGATTGTTATTATTGCTACTGCCACCCAGTTTTGTAAAGATTCTCTTTTATCTTCTTCCATCACCTTGGAACTTTGCCAGAATGTCCAATTTGAGAAATTTTTCATTTGTTTCTTTGGCCCCTAAATAAAAGTAGAATGCTATCTAATGACTACCATTTATAACATCCATTCTACATAATGAGGCCATTGCCAACTCATGGTCAACAGCCCACATTAAACCCACAGTTTCTGCTACAGATGTAATTATCTTCCTTAAATGAAAAACTCATGTAGGACAATGTATTTCCAAGTCACTGTTCGTTTATCTATTAACCTAGTTAATATTTAAAAAATAAGAATACTTTGGGATGATTGTATACTTTGATATCCTTTGTAAATTCTCTGGCAACAATTCTCAAAGTAGGGCTTTTTCATTTTCTCTGAGTGGAGAATGTTGTCAACTTTGGGGACTTAATGACTTTGGAACTCCCTTCTGATAGAATAACGACCCTCACATCATTAATAAGGTAAGAAGGTCCCTGGTATACGCAGACTTGAAGATGTTTGGAATAAAGCTGTTAATAGAGAGGAGAAAATGAACCAAGATAGGGGTAGGGGTGGTAAGAATATAGATGTCAGACAATTTCAAAAGTTCAAAATAGAGGAGAGTCAGATAGGTGAAGTAGAGCAGAAGACCCAGGGCAAAAAAGTCAGAAGGTATAAATGATACTAAGCTGGTTCTAGCAGAGACTAGCAGACTGGGTGGGGTGAGGAAGTAGACAGAGGGGACAGGGGTAGAGGGAGGACATAGGAGAAACATCTAAGCCTTAGTACAAAACTGGACTTTTAAATGTAATGTCTACGCTTATTGATGATGAGAGGATTACAAAATAAGAGGGAACTAACAAGTTCCTGTAGCCTCAGAAACTGACTCAAAGTAACCCTGGACAGTTTTTTAAACATCTGCACCTTTTAATAATTATGATAATATCAGCAACTAATATTCATTACCTATGTTGTGCTATCAATTTTACATGGATTAGCTCTTTTCATTTCAATTCTATGTGTACCTTCATTTTACAGTTAAACTAAGCAGAAAAGGATTAAATAACTTGCCTAACTAGGTTATATGGATACTGAAGTTCCAAATCTCTGTTCTTAACCATGAGGTTACACAGCTTCCTTTTATGTCTGATGTTCTGCTATTCCCTGGATGACAGACTCCTTGAGAACTACTACTACATCCCTAGAATGGGCCCAGGAAACCCTATGTGCACTAGCCCCTCTCCAGGACAGAATTGTTCAAATCAAGGTCAGTACCTAGTCCTAAACTAATCCATTTAGATTCTACCTCCACCCCTTCAAATAATTTGGGATTGAATAGAAAGAACAAGTTAGTTTGGATTTTTTTTTTTTTTTTTTTAGCTAAAAAATTATCAGTACAGGGACTACAGGATGTCTGCCTTCTTCCCTCTAGCTCCACTGAGATAGGGGGGAAAAATGGAAGGACCCAGAAAAGAGATAGAAAGTAAGCACTCCCTCAGTCCTTAGTGGTTCTCCACTCCTTATTCCAGGCCCTTCCTGGGGCCAGCTCCTTTCCTACCATTAGATTCAGTGAGATGATCTCTGGACTCACCCCTTTTCTGATTAATCTGCTTTGAGTTAGTTTCTGTCACTTAAACCAGAGTTGCAGCTAAGATGGCACAGAGTCCTCCAATCTGTAGTTCTTACCTCCTCATATATTTTACTGTTTCTTTCTTTCATCAAAATTTTCTGTCTCCTTTCATGTGAGGGACCCTTTCCTAAATCCCACTAATATTTAGTCTTAGAACAATAATAATAATATCACAGGTACCAGCAGACATCTGTCTCCTACTGGAAAGGCTGGAAACAAAATAACACAACCAAACCCACTGCAATTTGGATCTCCATGTCCAAATCTCCCACATTTTACTGTGAATATTTTATCAAATGTCCTTTCATGGGAACTGGACAGGTGGAGTCAGAACTATACTCTCTCATGTGACTTTCTTTAAAACTCCCCAAACAGCCCTCTTTAGACATCATCTCCTGATGAGTTTGATACTGTTATAAATATGGAGAGGGCAGTAAACATTTGCTTTATAGAAGTGATTAAAAAAAAATAACAACCACCACCATCACATCTGATATCTTAAATATCCTTTTTATTGTAGAGTGGATTTTAATTTTAAGGGAATTTTGAGATTGTGGAACTTGAATTTTAATGAGCTGTTTCGATAGTCTACCATTTTTTAATGGAATTCTACTGGAATCTTTAATAAATAATTAAAATAGCTCCTGTTGGAAATATAACTTCTGTATTCCCAAATAAAACTTTGCAATGGATTGTTTTATTAGTGTGATAATGTCCAAAGCAACTTTCCCAAGTGAACTATGATTTATTGAGGAAGATAGAGGCAAAGATACTATCTGTAATTCTTTTCTTGAGTTAACCTGAGTTCACCTGAGCAATTAATATGCCTGTAGATGAACACAGATATAATGAGGAAATTATTTTCTTCATCCTCCTTATTTTACAAATAAGGATGATGAGGCCTGAAAAGCAAGGTCACACAATTTAGTGGCCAAGTTAACATTGGATTTTGAGTCTGCTGATATTCCTGATTTAAAACTCCTTATATTTCACTTCTTTAAGAGAGCTTTTGTGGCTAACTTCTACAGGTTTCATAACAATAAGAGACAACCTTACAGTTGAGGACTCAGGTCAATTTAGATGAGAAGCAACCAGTAGAATGTCCATGCACTGGAGGGGGAGTTCTGGTCCAGGCTTTGCCATTTATAGAGCTGCATTTTTGGGTTTCATAGGTAAAACAGAAGGAGATGAAACTGTTGGTTCCAAGGTTTCTTGACATTCTGGAGAACCCTCAGATGCTCTAGAAGACCTGGATAGCACCCCACTGGGGATCTAGGTGGAAACTTCTACTGGCTTTCCTATACAGTAGGCAGAACTAAAAAATCATATGTTCTTGTGAGCCAAGGGAGTCTCACACCTTCTTTCTTTAGAATCCAAGTAATGTGCATGAGATACAACCCACAATGACATTCAGATATCTGTGTCAGTCACTAAAGCAGGAAGCATTTAGTTCATCAGCTTTGGAAATTTACATCCTTCTACTTTTTTTTTTTCATTTTGACTTTATCTTACTATCTTCAACAAAGAAATTTTGAGTTGAAAGAATCTAGTCATCTGATTTAAGGTAAATATCTTTATAAATAGATCAGTTCAAATAATTAATATGTGATTTGGTCACTGTGGTTCTAAAGAAAAGAACATACCCCTACACTTCTCTTTTATAATAAAATACTATAGCGGATTTTACACTTCTGGTTTCCGGCATCAACGCAGCCGCCTATGATAGGTGTTACTAAAAACCTTTGAAGTGCGTGTTTGTACATGCCAGACTTTTTAAAATATACCAACCAATAAATAATTTCACTCTGCAATCTTTCGGGGAAAAAAAAAAAGACCATGAAAAGTGAAGTAAAAAGCAAAATAAAATATTTTTCACATTTCTTCAGTTTTGTCACAAAGTATGGGATATGGCTCAGGATCTCCACCTAGTGGAATCTTTAAGGTGATAAATGTTGTAAAACCTCTAAAATGGAAGAAACTTGGGGATAAAGCCACCAAGTCAGTTTATTTATTTATTTGTTTTTATATAAAATGTTTTTATTGAGAGTCTGATATGATAAGTCAATGTTTATTTATTTTTTTAACTGGGATCATATCCTAAGATATTATTAAGAGATCTTTCTCTAAGATCTCTAACCTTTGAAATCCATCTTTTGGAATATTATAGACAAGATACCTGGGTTCTTCCTCCTTCCCTTTGCCAGTTCACATTAGAGATTTCAGTGCCTTTTTTTTTTAAGCCACTCTGACAGGATATAAAATGAGAATATTATTCTGGAAAAGCCATTTTTTCTCCTAGTTATTAATTCTCATAAAAAAATGACAGAAAAAGTTCCCGATATTATCTAACAAGTGCTATGAGTGCTCTCAGGTAGGTTGAAGAGACATAATAAATCATGGAGACAGCATCTACTTTGCAGGGTAAATACAGATTATTTCTGTGTAGCCAAATGGATAAATTTTAATGATAGCATATCATTTGCCAGGCAGACCATTTCTGATTTTTCCCCTTAAAAGGTAAAACACATGTAATGCCAGGTACATTTCTACAAGCAGTGCTAACTGCTTCCCTCAGAGTAATTTCTAGAAAAACTTTAGGTGCATAGTCACCAACTCATGTGGCAACCCCAATGATCTGAAAAGGCCAAGAATTTCTTGACTAAATTTTCCATCTTCTCTTTATTACATCTGGTGTTTTGTTTCAGGCATCTAAGACCAACATCAATGATCTTTGTGAGATCATTTAACCAAGCAAGATCCCTGTTTTCTAACTTCTGAGGCTCAGACTCTATGAGTCTGTCACATTGCCCATATACTGTCTAGAAAGATGGGAAACATTTGGGTTCAGTAGAAATTTCATTATAATTATGCTGCCCAGTAGTCTAGTCTACTTATTTATTCATGATTAGCATATCATATTTGGCAATTAAATTCTTATAAAATTGAATTAAATATAATTTAATTTATATAATAATTGTTCATTTCTACAAAGAAAGCATAATCAATTGGTGCTAAAGACTCCTCTCTATGAAAAAAATATAAATCTGTGATTGCTGGTATAACTTTGTGCTTCATAGTCGCCCTGGGCTCTGTGAAACAAAATTCAATATTATTTTCATGTCAGATTTGAGTTTTTATTTAGGACTTATGGTGGGATATTTGCATTAATAGCTCCACTTCCTTACCCGTCTATCCCTTTACCATATAACTTTGAAGAGCCCTCTCATTCTGCCAAGTGCTTGTATGGTCAACAGGTTGTTTGTAGGCTCAAGCAGAGGACTTAGAAAGTACTTGAATATTTCTACTTCCTCTCTCATACCTCTGTCATCACCATGAAAATATGTCCAGGAAAGCCTGCTAGAAGATGAAAAGCAAATGGCCAAATCACTCCTGTCACCCCAGCCAAATATCAAACATGTAAATAAGACCAGGTGATATAAGAAGAACCAACCAGCAGAGCAAAGCCTAAATTGTTTACCTGCAGACTTGAGCTATTATTACTCTAAGCCACTGAATGTTGTGGTGGCTTGTTATGCAGCATTACTGAGGCAATAGATAACTGATAGATGACACACATTAAGTTTTAGAATGACTTCAGGGTTTACCAGAGGATATTCTTTTTGGAAACCAGTAATCTGTGAACAAAAAAGAACTAGAGTTTGGAATATTGAAAGATGAGAGCCAGAGGAGACAAGGTGAAAGAGTGGCGTATGCTCGAGATAAGTTAACATTTTAAGAAAGTTGAAAAGAATTGCCAGCCAAAATAATGGAGTAAGTAAAGACTGTGCTTGCCTCCTCTCATGACCACTGCAAAATTAAAACTAAACTACAGAACAAGTATCGTTGAGAATTCCTGAAGTCTAGTTGAACAGAAATCCTATAACTAAGAAGCTATCTTGAGACAGGTAGGAGGGGCAGAGATGCTGATCCAACACCCACATGTGGTGGTTAAAAATTGGGAGGGGTATCTTAGTTGTGGAGGTCACCCCACCCCCTGAGGAGTGAGGGGTCTCAGCTCCACAGCAGAATCCCCAGCCCAAGGTTCCAGGGCTGGAGAGATAAGCCCCCATGACTTCTGACTGTGAAAACCAGCTATGATTGTGGCTAAGTGAGATGGAGAGTGGCTAGAATACCAGATGTTCTTCCTAAGGAGCCCACATATGAACTTACTTGCTGACAAATTCACTTGGCTCTGACATCCAACATTGAGACAGGAGCTAAAAAGGCACCAGAAACATACAGGGAGGAACTGAATTGTCTGGCTTTAAGACAGCAAGGGCTGGAAAGGTAGCTTTCTCTCAGATAGAAGTACTGCCAGAAGCGTTTATTCTTTTGTTGAGCCTTTCCCAAACCCAGCATGCAAATGCAGGTTGGTGCCTTATCTGAGTTTCTAACAACTGGCTGACACCATTTGCTTTACCCTGGTGATTCTCCAAGAGCTTGCCCACCTAAATTGCGGGCCCACCCAACACTTCCAGTGCCTTTTCAAATGGCCTGTCTTGGCTCATACCGTGGACTTTCCTAAAATCTCTCAAAGGTTCACAAACCCCAAACAAGCAGAATCTGGCCTTGACATGCCCCACATCTTTTGCTAAGCAGCCCTAAGCCCGGCACTGACAGTAACTGACCTCAGTTAGAGGTTTGGCCTCTCCCAGTCATGTCCAAGCCCAGCAACAGTGCTTGCCATCTTTGGATCACTTTGTGGTTTATGCCAGGTGGCTCCAGGCAGATACAGGCAGTGGCTGAACTTGGTCTGTGGTAGGGCCTTCCCAGCTAACTCCCTGGACAACACACTCAAAGGGCAGATGGGGCAAGTACCAGAGCCCTGCTAAAGTGAAATCTTCTCTGTAGGGTCAGCCCCTGCAGAACAGCTCCTCCACTGTAGTCATGGCCAGTCCTCACAACCAATCAGCCTGTCGGTCAGTCACTCCAATTGACATGCAAACAGAAACCAAGGCCCAACTACAATAAGTGGGCACATACAACCAAGGCAAGGGACACACCAACAGCATCCAGCTCAGGTGACCAGGAAGACTATGCCACAAGGCCTCATAGGACACCAGCAACATAAGCCACTCAGTGAAGACTAGGAAACATAGCAGCTCTACCTAGTATATAGAAACAAACATAGGGAGACAGCCAAAATGGGAAGACAAAGAAACATGTCCCAAATGAAAGAACAGAACAAAGCTTCAAGAAAAGAACTAACAAAATGGAGATAAGCAATCTACCAGGTACAGAGTTAAAAACATGTTTATAAGGATGCTCAATAATCTCTGTGAGAACTTCAATAAAGAGACAGGAAACATGAAAAAAGGAGATAGAAAACATAAAAAGAACCAGTCAGAAATGAAGAATACAATAACCAAAATAAAAAATACATTAAAGGAAATCAACAGTAGATTAGATGATGCAGAGGATTGAATCAGGAATCTGTAATATAAGGTGACAGAAAACACTCAATCAGAACAGCAACAGGAAAAAAAATCCCCCCCCCAAAAAAATGAGATAGTTTAAGGGACCTCTGGGACAACAACAAGTGTACTAATGTTCATATCATAGGAGTACCAGAAGTAGCAAAGAGGGAGTTGAAAACCTATTCGAAGAAATGATGATGGAAAATTTCCCTAAACTGGCAAGGAAATAGACATAGAAGCCCAAAAAGTGCAGTGGGTCCCAAACAAGATGAACCCAAAGAGGCCCACACCAAGACACATCATAATTAAAATGTTAAAAGTTAAAGACAAAGAGAGAATCTTAAAAGAAGCAAGACAAAAACAGTTAGTTAACAAAAGGGAGCTCTTGTCAGCTAATTTCTCAACAGAAATTTTGCAGGCCAGAAGAGATTGGCATGAAATATTCAAAGTGATGAAAAGTGAGGTCCTACAAGACCACTGCACCTAGCAAAGTTATTGTTTAGAATCAAAGAACAAATAAATAGCCTCCCAGAACAACAACAACAAAAAAGCTAAAGGAGTTCATCATCACCAAATCAGCATTACAAGAAATGTTAAAGGGACTTCTTTAAGAAAAGAAAAAAAATCAAAGATATGAATAATAAAATGGTAATAACTACATATGTATCAACAATTACTTTAAATGTAAATGAATTAAAAACTTCAGTCTGAAGATGTAGGGTTGCTGAATGGGTAAGAAAACAAAACCCTTACATATACTGCCTACATGAGACTCACTTCAGATCAAAGGACACAGAGACTTAAAGTAAAGGATGGCAAAAAATTTCAAAAAATAGGGGAAGAAAAAACTGCAGTAGCAATCAATATTTATACCAGAAGAAATAGACTTTAAAAGAAAAGCTATAACAAGAGACAAAGAAGGACCCAGTAACCCCACTACTGGGTATTTATCTGAAGAAACTCAAATAAAACTTTAAAGGAATATGTTCATCTACATGTTCATTGCAGCATTATTTACAATTGCCAAGATACGAAGGCAACCTGGATGCCCATCAATGGATGAACGGATGAAAAAGAGGTGGTACATATATACAATGGAATGTTACTTAGCCATAAAAAAGAATGAAATTTTACCATCTGTAACAACTTGGGTGGTCCTATAGGGTATTGTGCCAAGTGGAGGAAGTCAGAGAAAGACAAATGCCATATGATTTCACTTATGGAATCTAAAGAACAAAATAAATGAAGAAACAAAGCAGAAAGAAATTCATAGATCCAGAGAATATTTTGATGGTTGCCAAATGGGAGGGTGGTTGGAGGGCTGCATTAAAAGGGGGAAGAAATTAAGAATTACAAATTGGTAGCGACAAAATAGTCATGGGTTGCAAAGTATAGCATAAAGAATATAGTCGTTAATATTGTAATAACTATGTATGGTGATAGATAGTTACTAGATCTAGTGGGGTGATCACTTTATAAGTTATATAAATGTCTAATCACCATGTTGTACACTTAAAACTAACATAATATTATATTTCAACTGTAATAGAAACACTTTAAATATTATTTAAAGAAAGAGTAAAGGTAGGAAAGTTCCAAGTTTCTGGGTGCTGGCGAATCCTCCTAATTTATTCCTGCACAAGTATCTTAAATAAATAAGAAAAATGTGTTTAATAATATAAAAGGAGAAAAATGAAAGAATATATATAGACTTATTTTTAAAATGAAGTTGAAAAGGATATAATATCAGACAATAAGGCCAGAATCAATAAAGCCATATTTAGATGGTATGTATGGAAGGAAGGAATTCTGATGGAGGAAGATGGCTGCCATGCAGGATTTTCCTTCACTGCACATTTAAAAATAGAGTGATTATTGCTTTAATGATTAAGAAATTGCATATTGATCATGTCTGCAACTAAGACTTGGTTGGTTTGTTTGTTTTTTTTTTCAGCTGGAAATGGAGGATGAACTAGAAAATTTCTAAACCTCCTTCCATATGTCCCATAATTCTATTATTTCATTATACTGATTTATTGTTTTGTGAAACAATTCTTCAAAATCATGGTAGTCATGCCCACAATTCATGTTGTATGCAATTGAAGAGCAGTATTTATAGCATCAATGTCACTAGGATCTGGGTGTGCCTAAGATGATGAATATCTCATGAGAATTGTGCTAATAACATGGTTAGGATGTTTAGAATATATCTCTTAGTCAGGATGCACATCCCTTGATCGGATCTCTAGACATTTCTGCAGGAAATAGAGTGAAGAAAATGAGATTCAACTAGAATGACATGGCCAAACTTTATGTGTGCTATTCATGAAGACAGAACTGCACAACAAGAGATTTGAAGATGTGGATGATGCCCTGCCTCCAAGCAAATGCAATTTTCCATGCTGAGTAAATTTACTTACTTCTTCCCCATCAAATACGCATATAAGGTGGCTCTGCCCATTAGGTGATTTGGGTATGGAAACAGATAGTGTGTGTATGTGTGTAAGAAAGTAGAACAATGGGTTAATTTCAAAGGCTAAATTAACTACCTATTGCATTTTGGGAGAGGGAGGATAGTTTCACTGACAAATGTCTCATTAACCTCAACTAGAAAGCTGCCTGTGGCCAGGGGTTTATCTTATTCTAATATACCTGTAGCATCCCAGATCATGGAAATGGACATTGCAACCCTCAACAAATATGTTCTATTGTTTCTACTCTTTTCAAGTAAAGAATTTTTAGCGCAGCCTTGTTTTTATAGCAGGCAAAAGATTTAGAATTTCTTCAATAGTATGCATCTTTATCTTTTATATCATGACTTAAAAAAATCAATGAATGTTTAAAAATAGCCTATTTCCTTAATAAAATGGCCATTTAAATATCTAGTTTTCCAATCATTTTTATCACTTCATACATTTCTATGATACCTCTCCATTTTATAATCTAATGATTATAAAGGGAAAGTCTAATGCTTTAAAATTATATAGACAGTAATTATATTTTTCCACTCTAACTTTCTCTAAATTTTTAAATTATCAAAATACGTTCTCTTGAAGAGAGCTGGTAGTGAATTCTAATGTTTGCTTCTCTTGTTGCAAAGTTCATACCAGGCAATTAAAGATAAACAGATAACAGCTAAAGAGCTACTCTCCATAAGCACCTGGTTCGTCTGTAGCTGGACTTTCCCATTTTTCTTAACATTTCTTTTTTCTTATTATTCCTTACACAATTTCCTCTTCTTACTTTCATTTAATATTCACTGAATGACTGCCAGACTCTAAGGGTAGAGACAAGAGGGGCTCCTCTATCTCAATGATTCTCAGTAAGGAGAAAAAAAACAGATACATTTCTACCTCCAAACCAAAGTGATGGCTGTGATAATAAGCAATCAGAAGAATATCACTAATTGATGGGGGCGTTATGTGTCTCATATTGTTCTAAGAATTTCAAATATATTAATTCATTTCATCTTCACAACTATCTGCCATGTATTTTATCTCAAAGTTATAGATGTTGAGAAAGGTGGTTCTATTTGTTTAAGAGAATGAAAGATTATTCTCTTAGAAGTCGATGCACAAGATGCTCCTGAGCATGTGACTCTAGTAATAGCACTCTATTTACAAGATATTGCAACTGGATGGAGTGTATCACATCTAAACACAGGAAGAACTAGTTTAAGATATTAAAGGGCTCTTTTAAGTGAAAGAACTATTTATGTATATATGAAGACACAGATTCTGTACCGTGTGGCTACTGAGATGTGCAGTACTATGCATATGACAGGTGCTTTAAAACTATCTGTTGAATGAATGGCATGGCATATAAATACTCTCTGAATATGTCTTCATTCAGTAAAATGTGGGATCTAAATGAAGGAAAATGGGATTTCCTGGCCAAATTTCTAATTCCAACATATTCATACTATTCTATTTAAAACAAGATCAGACTCTTACTTCTGTACAAGTTAGTGAAATGTTTGTATCTGAGTACTTTGAGAAAATGTTTTATTATAAATATGAAGTTAAAAGTAATAGAATCTTTTAGTCCTTTATAAAAGATTAAGCTCGCTTAGTGGTTAAAAACTCAAGTATCCACTCAGGTTCCCCCATTAACTGCCTGTGTGACTTAGGCTGAATTATTTAACTTTTCTAAGCCTCGATTTCCTTATCTGTAGAGTAAAAACACTCAACATGATAGAATTATCAGGTTAAAGGAGAAAATGTATGTAAAATATTTAGTAACTGGTACGTACTGAATAATAAATATTGTTACTACAAGTAACCAAATATAAGACAAGGAGCTGCCATAGTAAATAAAAATAATATTGTATTTTATAACCTTAAAAATGCAGGAGTGGTTTTTCAACTCTTACTACAACTTGAATTTGCTTTGGACTAGGCACTGCATTGTGCTTTTCCTACACCCAGAGACCAAAACCGGTCTTTATTTCCCTCAGTGGATTTATGTAATCCTTACCCAAGTTAACATGAGTGAAAATAAATCCATATAAATTTGGTTGCTGATACTAGTCCAGTCTATTTAATGTTTTATCACCCAGTTTCTAAGGTATTCCTCTGAAACAAAAACAAAATTGAGAGAAAACATAACTTTTTTTCCCTACACTATTATGAATCCTCTCTTTGGCTATTTTCTAAGAGTAGGCCTTCAAATCTCCAGGAAGCTATTTTAATATGTAATTCCATGTGAGCTAATAAATAAAAAGTGCATACAAACATATAAAGACAAAATATAGTAGAAAAGGTAGTATTCCAGGAAAAAGTCAATAAAGCACAATAAGCTGTGTTAGATAAATAAGAACATATGCTCTAGCTGCAATTCAAAACTTTTTCACTCCAGTGTGACTGAAGGATGGAAGATGTTTACATATATAATACTCTCCCTTGAATGCAGAGATAAAGTATGCCAAGGGAATTGTAGAATTCCTAGGGAGCTAGCTGCAACTGTGGTCCCCTTTTCCCTAACTAAAGAGAAGGTATATCTGAATGTAAGTATGAGTGCTTATAGATAGCCTGGAATTTATTCTAACTTTATAAAAAATATAAATAATTATCTTTCATTGATACTTTTATAATTCATAATAAATTACTTGTAATATGTCATATTTCTTGAATAGGAGGACTCAACCTCATAAACAATATGAATTTTTTACAAGTTAATCTATAAATTTAATGTAATCCCAGTAAAAATACTTAGTTCTATATGACTTTGGC